>VTFQ01000024.1:29790661-30390661 GCA_036281575.1 Ancherythroculter nigrocauda | reverse complement strand
TGATATTATACAGTTAAAAACATATTAGAATGGTGAACGCTGGCTGTGTTATTAACTATCTGCATATACTGACCAGCGTGGAAAACGGATGTGAAATGGAGCGCCATTTTGTCCCATTTTCGGGACATTATAAAAAGCTTAACGTGGCGTAATGTAAGTAAACATCATACTAATAGCCCAGAATTTGAACGCAACGCGTTTAATTTCACGTTAAACGTTCTCCTCCCATAGAAACTATGTACAGCAAAGCAGATGAGCCCAGAATATGAACAGAACCCGTCTTATTACACGTTAAGTCACTGTCCATTAAGTGTTTTCTTTATGAGAGGAAAATGCTTGTGTTAAATGTGTTGCGTTCATATTCTGGGCTCATCTGCTTTTCTGTAGTAAACACCAAACTAATAAAGCATACTAAGTTTTGTTTGTCTTAGTAAATTAAAAGCCACGTTAAGCATGCTATAATGTCCCTAATTTTCTGCCTTCCAGCTTAGAAACGACACAATGGTGAAAGTGAAACTCAATGAAAATAAACTTGACCAAAATGTGGCTTTGTTTGTATTTATTACAGATTCATAACTTCTGATCTGTTTGAATATGTACGTGCTCACGCCATTAATAATGTACGAAAACACGTTTAGAAATGTTATTTGTGATATAGCTCATTGCGATCACTCTCCGTGTTCATAAAGCAGCACATCTTTGATACATTGTTAAGCTTCTCTCTGTAAGAAATCATGTATTTATTCCATTTAGGTCCAGTAAAACTTACTTGGTGTAGCGACTCCACAATATAATTCATTTCAGAGCTGCATTACAGAGGGTCATGCTCTTATGTTATCCCTTAATGCTTTAACATGAAGAAATCAGGGCGATATGATGATATGCTGGCTGAGATCAATCTATATTGTGTTTATTATTTTATCTGGCAGATATATCGGTGCCACTTAGTTATTAAAAACTGCAATAGAGAAATCACTTTGGTCCTGTGTGTGGTCCGATAGGCGTCAGTATGATTTCTATGTGTGTGTATATCGTGTCCTGGCCACACGACTGAGCGATCGAATGAACACAAGAGATTAAAATATTAGTCCATTTATTCTCAGCAAGTACAAGCAGCTCTTTAAAAAAATTAACGTAATTACAGTCGTTTTTTCATCTGGTGAGTTGTATTTACTGTCATTGTATGCTCCTGAGCGTGACCTAAAACATGGCGGTGACGACCCAGAATGCAACGCGCAGTGACGTAGTTTGCCAAGCTCTATAACATCACAGCACCGGTTAACTAGGACAACTGATGCTATGAGAGGACTCGAATGAGGGGCCAATCTGGCGAAACGTAAGTTTATTTAATCATAATGTAAGAGGATCATGATGAAGACTAATTTATTCACTTTATAACTGTAAAACTTTGTTTGCACATCACTGCCTGTATATGTGTTTGGATGCTTTAGATGCAAAACTAAATTGTAAGAAACGCTTCAGATTATAATGTTTTAGTTGACTGATGTTATGATTACTAACTTTATATATTTGAATCACTTGTTTTTTTAACCCGGCCCGCGATAGACGACGTCATCGCGGATGACGTCATTACGTCAGAGCATAAAAGAACCGGTGAACCGGTTTTTTCAACCGGTTTATTGAATCGAACTGTCCGAAAGAACCGGTTCGCGGAAAAGAACCGAACTTCCCATCACTAGTAGTTTATAATAGCACATATTTGATCATAAGTGGTTTCTTAATATCATTATATTTTTCGCTGTCAACATTGGTTTTACTAGAGATCAGACATTCTGAAATTTGATTTTTTTTTTTTTTTTTTTTAATATATTTTGGATAACCATGCTCAGACACACAGAGACATCAAGAATCAGCATATGAATCTCAACAGTGGTGACATGTTTCATGCCACAATGCATGCTGGGAGACACCATACACTGTTAGACCTTGCCAGGCTTTTTTACAGTAAAATACTGACAATACTGTTGCCAGTATTTTACTGTTGATTGTGCAGTTATTTACTGTAATCTACAGTATGTTACTGTAAAGATACCATTCACTAAACTAAAACTCATGTTACCTCATTTCATTTGCAGAAACCAACTGCCTCAAATTGCCAGAGAGCCATTTTTATTCATTGTTAATAATGTGAGCAAATTATTACTATGAAATTATTTCATTAGAATTCACTAAAAACATTTTTAAACAAAAAGATTTTCACTGCATCAGGAACTACACAGTCACCATCTGTTAAATAAAACAACATGCAGCATATCACCAATGTCTCTTGATCTTCTCCTGAACCTAAGCACAGGCTCTACTCTTCAGCACAATGGTGACCCACAAAACTCAATTTTACAGTAAACTACTGGCAACTGTAATGAAGGGTCAGTGGAGAGTGGATCCATTTGCAGCTTTATTAACCTCTTAATTGTCACGATCCCGTTGGCAGGACGCCTCTCAGCCAGCACACCCATGAAGGGCCCACATGGTTTAGCCCAGATGAAATGAACATTTTTCAGAGTGCACACTACAGGCTGTTCAATGTAACACTGAATCAGTGTTGGAGTTAATGAGATAATTAAGTAATTAATTAAGTGATGATTGAGAATTGTGGAAGATAGCTGCTGTTAACAAGCAGAATCAACAAAGGAAAGAGAAACACAAGAACAGAAAAAATCTAGAACTATAACTGACTTCAGCCGCAGCTTTAGATAAAAGAAGACATTAAATCTCTCAAGATCTCAGCAGAGGACGATTAAACAACTCCATCTACAGAAGCTCTTATGAATTAATTTTTTTGTTGTTGATTTTTTATTGAAATTTGTTTGGGTTTTTTATGTTACCATCTTGGTGATCAGAGTTTACTTTAGTTGTGTAGTTTAACTTGTCTTTGCAATGTTAGAGCTTTTCTGGCTGTTGTAACTGAATTAGTTATAGCAAGAAAATCAAGAGATAAAACATTCTGATGTTGTGGCTGCTTTATGATAATCATAGTGTAGTCTCATCATTGTGTAGTGGCTTAATTCACTGCTCTTATGACTGAGTTTAATATGAGAAATATCTTACAAATTTTGTTTTATTGTGATTCACGTAAACATCCAGCACAGATTTAGTCCGAAAATCTGGATGAATTTTAAAACAGATTGTACACAAAGCACTTTAGTGCGATTGACTCACAAACATACATCAAGAATCAGCCTATGAATCTCAGCAATGGTGACTAGGGTTGGGAACCGAGAACTGGTTCTCATCCAGAACCGGTAGTGTTTTTTGGAAAGAACCGGAACCGTGCAAGATTTCTAAGTTTCGGTTCCGAAAACGGTTCTGGTGTGATGGGTGGGCGAAGTGCGGGGAGCGTATTCTTTAATAGAGACGTCTCATCTCATGAATATTATAGCAATGAATGCACTGAAAAGCCCTCGCGCTACTCGTATACGTCAGATATCAATAGAGAGTGAGAGCAAGGGAGAGATGCACAAAGCTGCACGATTAATCTTTAAAAGATTAATCCCACGTGATCTAATTCCTAAAAGACAACGATTCACCCATGTATATTAAACCTGACAAAAATAAAATCTCGACATTCAAATCTGCGTTCGCGCTGCCGTTGATCTGAAGAGAGTTGTCATGTGTAGATATAAACAGCTTCAGAACCTTTTCAAACGCACAGTATCATTATTTCTGTCTGACAAATATTCCAATTATAACAGAAGTATACAAAAGTTTATTATTCAGATAGAAGCGCTGATGTTACCGATCAAAATATAATAAATTACCTTCTGAAAGTAACTAGACTTCAAATAACGACTGGATCGATTGCATTGTTAAGCCACTAGGTGGCAACAAATTTCCTGTGTGTCTATCACTGAATCATTCTTTCAGAAACAATCTATGAATCCAATTTACAATTTTTCACCTGTCTGGATCTTACATGTGTGTTCAAGCATCTTATCTTATTTGTGGTAACACTTTACAATAAGGTTCATTTATGAACTAACCACGAGCAATGCATTTGTTAATGTATTTGTTAATCTTTAACCTTAGTTAATAAAAATCGTACTCGGTTACTAACGTAACCTCGGTTCCCTGAGATACGGAACAAGTACTGCGTATGGGGAAAGGTCTTCTTTTTCCCCGTTACTGAAGCCTTTTTCAATAACGCAGTGTAACTGCGTCGTCATTGGTTCACTCATAGACAAGTTGTTGAACCAATGACGGCGCGGCATAGCTGCGCGACCTATGGCGAGAGAGCGAGCGAATATTCCCGCCGAAATGGGCGGGGTTTAGAGCTATATAAGCGGGCGTTTCGCCATAAGACTTCAGGTCATTCGACTGAAGCGACGACACTGAAGCCGCAGCCTCGTGGCACGGCATGTAACGCAGTACTCGTTCCGTATCTCAGGGAACCGAGGTTACGTTAGTAACCGAGTACGTTCCCTTTCAATACTTCACTCGTACTGCGTATGGGGAACGAATTCAACCGTGCCGTGCCACGGCAGGGAACGACTGGACTTGTCTTGGGCACCGTGAGGGAACCAGAGGACAAGTGAGAAGGCCGGAGCCGTCGAACCCTCGTTACACTACAAAAAGGGAGTTAACTCCCAGAGTGGCATGAAGCAGAGCTCGATAGAGGCCGCTGGATCATACCGAGAGGACCCGAGCTTGTAAGGTCGGGACGTCCAAATGATAAAATCTGACAAAAGTGGACAGTGAGGACCAGCCGGCCGCCTCACAGATGTCTTTAATCGAAACTCCACTAGACCAGGCCCAAGAGGAAGCCATTCCTCTAGTAGAGTGAGCTCTAACTCCTATGGGGCAGTCGAGGCCCATAGAGGAGTAACAAAGAGCAATAGCGTCGACTATCCAACGCGAAAGACGTTGCTTTGAGACCGAAGATCCCTTGGTGCGGCCACCAAAGCAGATAAAGAGCTGATCAGATTGCCGAAAAGGCTGTGATCGATCAACGTAGGTCCTTAATGCCCTAACAGGGCAGAGTAGTTCCAGCTCTCGCTTGTCTGACGAGGGAGGAAGCGCTGAGAGGGAAATAACCTGTGCTCTGAATGGAGTCGAGAGCACCTTAGGGACGTAGCCATGCCTAGGTTTCAAAACGACTTTGGAGTCGTTGGGCCCGAACTCAAGGCATGCAGGGCTCACGGAGAGGGCCTGAAAGTCACCAACTCGCTTAACCGATGCTAGTGCAAGTAGCAGAGCGGTTTTGAGCGTCAGGGGCCTGAGGTCAGCTGAACGCAGTGGCTCAAAGGGAGGCCCTTTAAGAGCTCTGAGGACCAAAGAGAGGTCCCAGGTGGGAACAGTGAGAGGACGAGGAGGATTTAATCGCCTAGAACCTCTCAAGAAACGCACCACGAGGTTGTTTCGTCCCACTGACTGGCCAGCAATAGGGGCGTGAAACGCTGCAATGGCTGCTACGTAAACTTTGAGCGTTGAAGGAGTGCGACCCAGATTCAAACGCTCCTGGAGAAAAGACAGTATCGGAGATACGTCACACTCCACTGGGTCTATGTTGCGTGTAGAACACCAGTCAACAAAGACCGACCATTTCTGGGCGTAGAGGCGTCTCGTGGATGGAGCTCTCGCCTGAGAAATGGTATTCAGCACGTCCCCGGGGAGGTTAGCAGGCTCCCGTCGAGGGACCAGAGGTGCAGAGCCCAGAGTTCTGGCTGGGGATGCCAAATCATCCTGTTCGCCTGAGAGAGGAGGTCCCGTCTCAGGGGGATCGGCCACGGAGCTTTTGTGGAAAGCCTGAACAGCTCTGAGGACCAAACTTGGCTCCTCCAGAGCGGGGCCACCAGGAGGACTCTGTGCTTGTCTTCCCTGATTCGTCTGATGACCTGTGGGATCAGAGCAATTGGGGGAAAAGCGTAAAGGAGGGTGCTGGGCCAGATATGGGCCAGCGCATCTTCCTCCTTCGAGAAATAAATTGGGCAGTGAGAGTTGCCTTCTGAAGCGAAGAGGGCTACCTCTGCCTTTCCGAAGAACTCCCAGATCATGAGAACCGTCTGGGGGTGGAGCATCCACTCGTCTGAGGGGACATTGCTCCGAGATAGCATGTCTGCTCCCAAGTTTGTTCTCCCGGGTATGTGAGTCGCCCTGAGCGACTGAAACCTCGGTGATGCCCATTCCAGAAGATGCTTCGCCAGAGCGCATAAGCGGCTGGACAAAAGACCGCCCTGGTGATTTATGTATGACACCACTGTCATGCTGTCCGACTGGACTAAGACGTGGCGCCCTGTCAGGTGTGCCTGGAATGCATGAAGGGCTCGAATCACTGCCAACATCTTGAGGCAGTTGATGTGTAGATGGCATTCCTCGTGAGACCACGAGCCGAAGGCCGGTCTGCCCTCGCAAAGAGCACCCCAACCTGTGTTGGACGCATCCGTTGAGAGCACCGTCCTTCTGGACACCGCCTGTAGGGGTACCCCTTGGCTGAACCATACAGGGTTCATCCAGGGTTTCAGAGCTGCCAAACAGGCCTGATTGACCCTGAGACGCAGGCGGCCATGCCGCCAGGCGTGAGGAGGGACCCGGAACTTCAACCAGTACTGCAGAGGCCGCATCCGAAGAAGGCCGAGCTGCAGAACCGGGGAGGCGGAAGCCATCAGCCCTAGCATCCTCTGGAAAAACTTCAGAGGGAAATAGGCTCTGTTCCTGACCGATGCCGCGAGCTGCTGAATGGCCAGAGCGCGCTCTGGAGAGACTACAGCCGTCATACGGACTGAGTCGAAAACCGCACCCAGGAACGTTATACGCTGGCTGGGGAGCAGTGAGCTCTTGGCAAAGTTGACCAAGTGGCTGAGTAACACCGATCTGTGATGCTCCAGCTCGGCTCGTGACTGGGTTAGGATGAGCCAGTCGTCGAGATAATTGAGAACCCGGATTCCCATCTGTCTCAGCGGGGCAAGCGCCGCGTTCATGCACTTGGTAAAAGTGCGCGGAGCTAGGGACAGTCCGAATGGAAGGACCGTATATTGGTAAGCCACACCCTCGAACGCGAATCTCAAGAATCGCCTGTGATGGGGGGCTATCTGGATGTGAAAGTATGCATCTTTCAGGTCCAGCGAGCAGAACCAGTCCCCGGGGCAAACCTGCGCGAGGATCTGCTTCAGCGTTAGCATCTTGAACTTCCGTCTCATGAGGGAGAGGTTCAAGAGCCTGAGATCTAAGATGGGTCTGAGACCGCCATCTTTTTTGGGAACTAGAAAATAACGGCTGTAGAACCCCGAATTGCTCTCTGAGGGGGAGACTATTTCTATAGCTCCTTTCCTCAGAAGAGACGTGACTTCGGCTCGGAGGACATGAACGTCGTCCGTGTCGACTGAAGTCTGAAGCACTCCGCTGAAGCGCGGGGGCCTTCGGGCGAACTGAAGCGAGTAGCTTCGACTTATGGTTCCCAGAACCCAGCTTGACACTCCGGGGATGGCCCGCATGACAAGGGGCTGAATGGTATCGGGTGACGGGCCGCCAATCGGGGGCCCGTGCACCGGAGAGAGTGGAAGAGGAACTTCGCTCTTTCTTAGAGAAGGTAGAATATTCATAGTGTTCGCCATAAGAATGGCGTTTTGCATGGACGCAGCACTGGGCCCAGTTAGCACAACACTGAACATATCTCCCACGCCCGGAGCTGAACGAGGCGGAGGGGGGGTAGAACGAAAGAGCTTTTGGGGTGGTCCGGCCGTGGCGAGACTTTGCCCCATCCTCTTCCTTCCTGAAACATCAGGAGGGCTTAGGAGGCATCGGGTCCAGCGTAATCTTAGGCCGGGGTCCCTGACGTTGCCTCGGGAAGGAGGAGCGCTTACGATGGCGCTGTTCCTTGGGTGGTGCTGCCTGAGAGGTAGAGGGGGCAGGTTTGTTCTGCTGAGCCGGCGCAGACTTGGGGCGGCTGGAAGCAGACGTGCAGCTAGAGCGTTTAGGCAGGAAGTGTTGCATAGCCTGAGACGACTTGTGTGCTGTAGTAAAACGCTCCGTAAAGCCCTCTACTGCTGGTGCGAAGAGACCAGAAGGAGAGACCGGGGCATCCAAAAAGGCCGTCTTGTCCATCTCCTTAATCTCGGTCAGGTTGAGCCACAAATGGCGCTCAAGCATGACCAGGCTGGCCATGGATCGTCCAATGGCCTGAGCTGTGGCCTTTGTGGCACGCAGGGCTAAGTCAGTGGCGCTGCGGAGGTCACGGAAGGCAGGTGCATCGATGCCAGACTCATCCAGAGAACGGAGGAGCTTCGCTTGAAACACCTGGAGAATAGCCATGGTGTGCAGCGCTGAGGCAGCCTGGCCCGCGGACGTATATGCTCTGCCAGCCAGGGCAGAAGTGGTCCTGCAGGGCTTGGATGGAAGGGCCCTCTTAGTTTTCCAACCCACAGCCGTGGGGGGACAGAGGTGAGCCGCCACTGCTTCGTCCAGGGGCGGTAGATGCTCGTAACCCTTCTCTTCAGAGCCATCCACAGAGGTGAGAGCTGAAAAATGCGTAGTACATAGGCGGGCAGAATACGGGGCGCGCCACAACTTCGTCAGCTCGTTGTGAACCTCTGGGAAAAACGGTGCGGTGCGTTGACGAGGGGCCTGGCGGGAACCCGGCGGGAACCCGGCAGGAACCACTCATCGAGCCTGCTCCGTGATGGCTCCTCTGGCGGAGCCCATTCGAGGTCCAAAACCTCTACCGCTTTCGAGAGGATGCGGAAGAGCTCGGCATCCATACCCGGCTTGCAGTCAATGGGCTCCAGTGAGGAAAGGCGGGCGGGGTCAGAATCACCGGCCCAACCTTCGGTTTCAGAGGCCGCGAGAGACATGAAGTCATCAAGCGGCTCCTCCTCAGAACCGCCAAAAGAGATGAGGTCGCTCGCATCTGCCGAGGGACGCAGCTCAGGGCGGGAGAACAGGACGGGGGACTGCTCTCTCGGGGGAGAGGATGAGGCACGCGGGGAAGCCGGCGTGACGTCATCCAACTCCGTGCGCTGGGCCGCTCTGCCCCGCTGTCTCTTCCTAGCCGGCTCGCGGGAGGAAGAAGACGGGAGGGCGCGAGCGGCGAGATCGCCTTCACTGAAGAAGGCGATCCGCGAGCGCAGAGAGGCAAGACTCATGTTCTCACAGTGAGAACACGAGGTCCCAGTGAGCGCTGCCTCTGCATGGGGTCTGCCCAGGCAGCCGACGCACTCACCGTGTCCGTCGTCGTCATGCAGAGGGGCTCTGCATGTGCCACACGAGTGGCGCAGCATTTGTAACAACGCCGCCGCCGTGAAAACGGCGTTTGAGGGGCTCTTTTAGAGCGGCGAGGGCCGCTAGAGCGGTGAAAACCGCTGTTGGAAAGCTCTTTTAGAGCGGCAATAAACCACAGGAAAATCGCTCTTTTAGGCGTGCCGGATGGCGGCAGGAGACAGGCTGGCAGGCGGCCGGAAGCGGGAGGCGGGCGGCTCGAGACGGCGCTCGAGGCGGCAGTCGACGAGGGCGCCGGCGCTTCTTCCTCGGCGAGCTCAGCAGTCCGCTGCGGGAGCCTCTTCGACAGCGGTGAGAGCTTCTTTCCAGGCGAGCTTCTTCAAGGCGGCGAAGGCTTCAGCCGGAGATCAGCGAGGAGCGATGTGAAGTCGTCGCTGAAGGAGAGAGAACTGAAGTCCTATGGCGAAACGCCCGCTTATATAGCCCTAAACCCCGCCCATTTCGGCGGGAATATTCGCGCGCTCTCTCGCCATAGGTCGCGCAGCTGTGCCGCGCCGTCATTGGTTCAACAACTTGTCTATGAGTGAACCAATGACAATGCAGTTACACTGCATTATTGAAAAAGGCTTCAGTAACGGGGAAAAAGGAGACCTTTCCCCATACGCAGTAGGAGTGAAGTATCGAAAGGGAAACAGCTGTTCATAATTTGTTCGTGTTAGTTTAGGCTACAGTTCATTAATAACTAATGTTAACAAATACAACTATTGAGTTTAATAATGTATTAGTAAATGTTAACATTAACAAATATTAATAAATGCTGTAGAAATGCAGTTCATTATTAGTTCATGTTAATGTAGTTAACTAATGTTAACTAATGAACCTTATTGTAAAGTGTTAGCGAATATGAGATTAGCAGTCTGTTAAATCCATTTTATAAGAATAATAAACACAAAAATGACTGTTTAAGTTGAGTATTTTCCCTTACTATTATTTTTTATTAGTTGTTTAATTATTTTAATGGAACCGGAACCGGAATCGTTAGGCAGAACCGGAATCGGAACCGGAAAATTTCTTACGATTCCCAGCCCCAATGGTGACATGCTTTTTTTTTTTTTTGCATGATGCACCCAGAATGCATGTGTCATGAAGCATGTGACCATTGTTGAGATTCATACATTGATTCTTGATGTCTGTGTGTGAGGAAGTTTTGCCGGAGCTTTAAAGTGTTTAGTGTACAATGTGTTTAAAACTCATTCAGCTTTTCTGATTAAAACCGTTTTATCATTGTATTTCTAGAAGAGAACCAACACAAACACAACATTTTATTCATATAAATCTCAGTCATTAGTGAATTAAGCCACTACATGACAATTATATTCTTATCATAAAGCAGTTGACCACATTTTCTCTTGTCATTATTGCCATAAAAAACAGCTACAATAGCCAGAGAGAAACTAACACTAATAAAATCAAGAGTAAAACTGCCTAACTAAAGCAAAGACTGACCTCGATCATGGTGACATCAAACAAAACTATTATTTTCAACAAATCATCAACATCTAAACCTCTGGTAATTCTCAATAAGAGCATGTGTCAGAGATAAAGTCAGTCTGGTTAGTAATAAGTGAAGCTGGTAATGCTGTTTGTGGAGTTGTTAAATCAGATCTTGAGTGATTTAATGTCTTTTATCTTCAGTTGATTTCATCGAAGGCTGTGGCTGAAGTCATAGTTCTTGTTGTTTCTCTGTCCTTCAGTGATTCTGCTCATTATCACCTAATTATCTCATTAACTCCAGCATGTTTCTGTGTTACATTTAACAGCCTGTAGTGTGCACACTGAGTAGTGTTCATTTCATCTGGGCTAAACCATGTGCTAAACATGGATGTGCTGGTTGGGAGGCGTCTGGCCAGCGGGACCGTGACAGTTAAGGGGTTAAAACACAGCAGTGTGCAGACAAGGGCAAGGCAGTATCGTAGTCAGAGACAGGCAAGGGTCGAGGCTGGCAGCAGAGAATCAGAGTCGGGTCACAGGCAAGGATTGAGACAGGCGGCAAACAAACACAGATCAGGGTACAGGCAGGAATCAAGGCAGGCGGCAAAGTTTCAACAGTGATAAACAGTCCAGGTAGCAACGAGATAGCAGTCCACAAAATAACGCTCAGAAATGATCACAACAGCAAATCAAGACTTCACGATGGGTGTGAGTGTATGTGTGTCTTAAATAGTGTGTGTGTGATGCAGTGCAGGTGTGAGTGCAATGGAGTCCGAATGGAAGTGAGTCAATATTCAGGTGATGGCTCCCTCAGGCGGTCGGGAGGATGAACCGTGGGAGCCACATTCATGACAGCAACACTGTTGCCAGTATATAACATTTTTTTTAACTTAGTTTGTTACTGTTAAATACATTTTGTGGGTGTGCCTTTTTATCTTACACCTTTAACCCTTTAAACCCCACAGGAACATCCTCTAGTGTCCACACTACAGAGTAAAAGTAACATTGACACTGTTGCAGTGAGATAATTAAGTTAATATTTAAGTGATGATTGAGCATTAATGATGAACACCTGCTGTTAACAAGCAGAACCACTGAAAAGAGAAACAAGAATGGAATAACGGAATGGTCTTCCAGCCATTACACATTATTACACTTATTACTGACCAGTTTAATTTTATTTCTACAGAAGATCTTAGAATTAATGAAGAATTAACAGAAGTTCAGATGTTGATGTTTTATTGAAAATGTTTGGTTTTCACCATTAAGGAGATCAGTGTTTGCTTTAGTTGAGCTCTTGACCCTTGATTTTATACATCAGTTTTTTTCTGGCTGTTTAAACTACTTTTGCAAATCATATTTGTTATGGCAGAAACAAATGTGAAAAAAAAATGTTGAGTGCTGATAGTTATGTGTTGGTGAAGACATAACCATCACATAGTCTTTTGATTCACTGAATTCATACTGTGTTTTATCCATTGTTACATTATTAACACACTAAAATTTTACATTATCGCCATTGTGAAACTACAATAAGAGCTCCGACAACAAGCAGCTAAAAAGAGTTTATTTTTAAACACCACACACAAAAAACAGCTGCAACATTATTTAGACACACACAGATATCAACAATGGTGGCAATAAAGCTGCATAATTTATTCATGCTGCAGTGTATGCTGGGAGTTTTGTACTATGCATCTAGCATGCATTGCAACATTAAACTTTTGGATGTCACCATTGCTGAGATTCATATTCATATACAGGAGCTCAAAATATTTTATGCACTACATAACAAATGTGTTTCACGAACACTGTTACAGCAGCCAGAGAATAATAATAATAATAATAATAATAATAGATTTTATTTATAATGTGCTTTTCATTCCAGAGAATCTCAAAGTGCTACAATTAAAAATATGTTAACCACAGTTTAAAAAAAGCATAGCCCTGGGGGCAGGCTTCATTGATATGGTACTACACGAGAGGTAAACAAACTTTCTCCGTGAACTTCTGTGGATATAATGGGGTCGGCGCAGAAGTCCAAGTTGTCTAATGGCTGTAATACAAGGTGGAGCAGTGATCCTGTTGAGACTCGGCAGTTGAGAAGTGGAATATTTCAACATCATGCCGGACACTTGTGACATTAGTCCGTTGTTAAGCGCGCCCAATTCGCCGGCAATTTCAGGCAGCATTGGCTCACCAGTCAGACCGAAAAAGGCAGCAGCAGCAGCAGTCCTCCAGCACCAGGAACACCAGTGACTCAATAATCCGAAATGTTGGCTTACCAACAGCGGGACAGAGATAATCCGCCGGCACTGGAAGCGATGGCAGCAGGCAAGTTGCTAAGGCTTCTTGCAAGGGGTTTAAAACTAGTTTTAAAACAATCTTTTTGACTTGAGACCAATGGTAAAATCTCCTAATCAAAAGTGAAAGTACACTCAATTTAAAATCCGAAGTGGAGAAGCAGTGAACAAACAATGCCAGCATCCTCTCCCTCCCTTATTTCAATTGATTTCAGTCCTCCGGCACCAGGAACACATTAAAGAGTCAAGAACCCAACTAAAGCAGTCACTGGTCTCCGCGATGGTGACTGTAAACTTCAATAAATGTTTATTTTCAATTAATTCTCAACAAGAGCTTCTGTACATGTATGAAAGAAATAATGTCAAACTAGTTTGTGAACTGGTTTCACACTCAGTGTGGCTGAAGTCAGTTGTAGTTCTTGTGTTTCTGCTCGTCTCCTCTCTTTTTTCTGGTCATGTTTCTCTGTCTTTCAGTGATTCTGCTTATCATGTGTTCATCAGTGTCTGAATTCACTCTCTTCTCTTCAATCACTCTGTCAAGTGGACTATATTAGTAAACTAATGTAGGGAATAGTGAATGAGGGTATAGGGTGTGATTTGGAACACCACCTCTGAGTGTCGACTTTGAGTGATGTTAACTCACAGTATATTCCTGTAGGCTACTTTCTCAAAAATGACAAATATTACCCAGAATGCATTGTTTTCTACAGTATATTAATGTTTTAATGGAAAATGGTTTGTTACTGTCCGAATTTGGCCTTTTTTCTACAGAAAGGTTTAACAGTGTTGGTAAATATGATTAAAGATGACTGTAAAAATAAATCTGCATTGTTTATCCTTTTGATCTTTAATTCATATATACTCAGTAACTAGATTCTGAATGAGATTGGTAAATGAGACTATTAGCTACATGATTATTACATCTTTATCATCAAACCAACATCATCTGATCACATTTTCTCTTACTGTTCTTGCCATAATAAACACAGCTAAAGTAACCAGAGAAAAAATAATGTTAAAAAAGTCGACTCAAACTGCTTAACTAAAGCAAGCACTAACCACCGTAATGGTGACTTCAACTGGAACTTATTTTCAATGAGACATCAACATCTAAACCTCTGTTAATTCTCAGTAAGAGCTTCTGTAGATGTCTGACAGAGATAAAGTCAGTTTGGTTAGTAATAAGTGAAGCTGGTAATGCTGTTTGTGGAGATGTTTAATCAGATCTTCAGAGATTTAATGTCTTTTATCTTTATTTGATTTCATCTAAAGCTGTGGCTGAAGTCAGTTGTAGTTTCTCTTTCCTTCAGTGATTCTGCTTGTTAACAGCAGGTGTTCATCACTAATGCACAATCATCACTTTATCTACTTAGCTTCAACACTGATTCAGTGTTACCTTTTCACATTCTGAGTGTGGACTAATCCCAGATATCAAGCAATGATCAAAATAATGTTAAATCTATGTTAATGTGTCAACGTTAACCTCATTGAATCAATATCACTTTTGCACCCACAATTAAAAAAAATTAAAAAAATTTTGAAATTCCAACAAAAAAATCAATGGTAATGGCATTGAATCAGTGTTTGCACTCTCAGAAAATGAAACACAACTACAACTGACTTAAAGCCACACAGCCTGCAATCAACTGAAGATAAAAGAAGACAATAAATCTCTCAAGATCTCAGCAGAAGTTCTTATTGAGAATTAACAGAGGTTTAGATGTTGATGTTTTACTGAAAATGTTTGGTCACCATTTTGGTGGTCAGTGTTTCCTTTAGTTGGGCAGTTTGACTCTTGGCTTTTTGTGTGAGTTTGTGTTTTTTTTTAACAGTGTTTACCAAAACACATAATGTGTTGCAAAGAAAACAGAAACAAAACAAATGAGTGATATAGTTTTCTGTCTCAGTAAGCAGAGTAGTTTACTAATCTTGTTCCTGACTGAAAGTGGTTGTTTGTTATTAAAATAAAACATTCGCCAACAATATTTTGCCAGAGATCATATTTCAAAAATAACTTCTGCTGAGATCTTGAGAGATTTATCGTCGTCTTTTATCTTCAGTTGATTTCAGGCTGTGTGGCTCTAAGTCAGTTGTAGTTGTGTTTCATTTTCTGATTTAACTGATTCAATGCCATTACCATTGCTTTTTTGTTGAAATTTCAACATTTTTTCAATATTAATTTTGGGTGCAAAAGAGATATTGATTCAATGAGGTTAACGTTGATTTAACATTGTTTCTATCATTGCTTGCTATCTGGGATATAAACACCAGCAGTTTTCATTTAACACTGAGGATTTTGCTGTGTACCACAGGAGCCATGTATTTCAACTTCAAATTGTCTGCTTTAATTAATCATTAGCTAATGATTTGCAAATGTATTATTATGTTATGACTTTACTTGTTGAGGCACATGACTATTAACTAATTGTTATATAAATGTATAAATAACATTTTTGCATTAAACTTATGAGAACATCATTAAAGGCCAGGGGCCTCATTTATATATATATATATATATAGAGAGAGAGAGAGAGAGAGAGAGAGAGCGAAAAAGAGAGACAGTCCAACATTTTAGTTCATTAAAGTTTTGTGGGTTTTGGCCAATCATTAGCCTAACCACAGGCTCTACTCTTCAGCACAATGGTAACCCCAAAAACTCACACACACCCCATTTAAATTCCAAAATAATAGAATAAAAAATGCTAACAGTTCTCCCTCTATCTTAATATCGAGCAAAGCACATAAAATAACACTTAATTTAAATATTTACTCTCCTTTAACAGTCAGAAGCAAAGCATGCTGTCAACTAGAAGTATGTTGAATGTGTGTACATTCACATGTATGCAGGAACATATATGTGCAATATATGTACAAAATAAAGAATAAAACTATGAATAGGCTATTACATGTAATGATATTTTGTCTTCATTCAGAAATATTGTATATATCAATATATAGCCATACATGGTCAATGCATATATTGCAGTATTGAAAACTATAAGCACTACACTAAAAAAAAAATTGCTGTAAAAAAAAAACAGCCAAATTTTGACAGTAACATGCTGTTGTCCATTAACAATCATGAAAAATAAAGAAAGCTTGCTTGAGCTTGACTGTGCGCATTGCAGAGATTGGATTGGTCAATCACTGTTATTTATGGTTTGTTAATTATTATACAGAGAATTTTAAAATTTAGTTTACATTATAAGGTTTACATAATACATAAATATTGTTAAAGGGGATGGTAAGGGGGGATGGTGGCTTTACAGAGGGGATGCTTTTTGTCATTATATTCAACAAGGGGTATGCCATCCCTCCACCCCCCCCCCCCCCCCCCCCCACCCCCCCCACCCCCCCACCCCTCTCAAATTGAGCCCTGACTATACTAAAACAAAGAGCATCATTTTTTTATCATAAAGCTTCTTAAAATATCTTCATAATTTTTCTGGATAAAATATGTCCACACTCGTGTTTATGTCAAAAGAAAGTTTGTTTGTTTTTAATGTAGATTATGCATTTAATTTTAAGCATTTAATCAGCTGTTCCTGTATCTTGAAAGTGCCTTAACAGATGTTGTTATAGATATTTTTGAGCACCTACTGTGACCCCACCTCTACCCCTGAACCTACAATGTCTCAACAATATAAAACTCATAACAAGCAGACATAAGTATAATCACAATAATTTCACAAATAATTCTACAAAATGATGAAAAGTCACTATAAAAGTATTCAAAATAATGTGTGGCTTCAGAAGACATCTGCCTTAAAGTCTGCACACATAAAATGACATTGACTAGTATTCTTACTTTTCGTTAGAATCTGTCATGACTTTTTCCAGGATTGAAAGTCCTTCAAGTTCCCAAGCAAATTATTGCTAAAGAAAGTAAATACACATTATATTTTTTTACAACAATCACCAGTTTGCAAAGACATAAACTAAACAGTTATTTCTGTAAACAGAATTTATATTGTTAATTTATATTGCTGTTGTTTTATCCCCCTCAATGGGAACATTAAATCCTATCCTTTTATCATATTTCTTTTTTTATAAGCACTAGGTATTAACAAATATCTACAATATACAACATACAGTATAACTCACAATATTAAATACTAAATATCATCACAACATCACTACACTGAGATACATAAGAGCAATACAAATTGACTTACAATATTGTTCAAGTGCTTCTTTGTCACTCACTTCAAGTACTTGCAGACAGGAAGAAACAGTTGTATTTATACATTGGCCAACACCCTTTTTTTTTGAGGGTCACATGATTTGAAAGAAAGTATCAAATCACTCCTGCTATACAGAATATATCCCTGCAATTTTTGTTGTATAAGAGAAGATATGATGGTATTCCATTAAATGTTGTATATACATTTTATCAAATTCACGCATGAAAACGAAACCATACTTTGAAAGTTCTTTCTGACTGCTTTAACTGTTTATTTAATGGATGCCAATTTTCCACAAGTTAGTATGATTCTTTAGGGTCTTAATGAAAAGTCTATAACATACTTTGATTAAAATATCTTAATGGTTGTGTAAAAAACACCCTTTTTACCTTGTCAAAAACAGCTCTGTTCACAGTGAGCCGTTTCAGTGCATGCCCCTTTAAATGATAATAAGCTACTGTTCACCCCACCCCTTTTGTCCGCAGGCAGGCTGTAAACAGTCTAACTGTCTATTTGGCAGGTATTGCATTGAACTCACCATTCTTATTTCTGCAGTTATAAATGCTCAAAAACGATTAAATTACATTTGAAAATTACTTATTAGTCACTAACACCTTTATAAACCTTATTGTAGTGTTACTATGTTATCTTTACATAAAATATACACAGTTTGTAATAAGACAATTGCCTTAATGCATTGTTCATTATAAACGTGCAGTTATGAATTACAGTAAGAAGGTTCTAAAAAGAAATGACGACATATATGTTTGTTCGACTGCATTATTTTTCCGATAATGAACAAGCTGCGATGTCACATTTGTTGTGTGTGCATGAGGCGCTGGCGTGATCAAACAGCAGTCTTTGCAAAAGACTTACTCATCATCATGGCAACGGTTTGTGGCCAGGACAGATTACGCCAGAGTTTGTTGAAAAATCATACCACACTGCTCAGACATTCCCCAACCCAACAAATGTTTAAGAGACATTCTTGTCCACACCTGCGCGGCATCGAAACACTGGCGTACTGTCTGTTTACAGCTCATTCAGGGCGGGTCTATGCTAAAACGGCAGTGTCCGTCAAGAGTCGTGGGAAGGGCCTGTGCAAATTTACGTCTCTTTGCCAAGAATCTTTGAACGGCTTGATCTGTCAAAGTGCTTATATATATATATATATATATATTTTTTTTTTTTGTAATATCCCTGTGACTCTAAATGAGCTCAGTGATTCAGATCAAATAATGATTCTGAGAAAACATAACCAACACCTGATCATCTTTTAACTTTGCTTGTCTGTTTGGTTTTAATGCAGTTAAAACTGCCCAAACGAAATCTAATATTAAAAAGTCAAGGGTCAAGAGCTCAACTAAAACAAACCCTGACCTCGATGATGGTAACTTAAAAATTGTGATTTTCTCCTTTGGTGATTCTGCTTGTTATCATCAGGTGTCTTCAATAATGCTCAATCATCACTCAATTAATCACTTATTTATCTCATTAATGCTTCAGTGGGTGGAATAAAAATATGGCAGGACTTTTACTTTCTGACCCCTGGAATCTCCACCTCTGTCCTTGGCTAACGGCTAATGCTACTCTGTTGGAGAGATTTATAAAGAATGAAGTTGTGTTTATGAATTATACAGACTGCAAGTGTTTAAAAATGAAAATAGCGACGGCTCTTGTCTCCATGAATACAGTAATAACCGATGGTAACTTTAACCACATTTAACAGTACATTAGCAACATGCTAACGAAACATTTAGAAAGACAATTTACAAATATCACTAAAAATATCATGATATCATGGATCATGTCAGTTATTATTGCTCCATCTGCCATTTTTCGCTATTGTTCTTGCTTGCTTACCTAGTCTGATGATTTGGTTGTGCACATCCAGACATTAATACTGGCTGCCCTTGTGTAATGCCTTTCATAATGTTGGAAACGTGGGCTGGCATATGCAAATATTGGGGCGTACACCCCGACTGTTACGTAACAGTTGGTGTTATGTTGAGATTCGCCTGTTCTTCTGAGGTCTTTTAAACAAATGAGATTTATATAAGAAGGAGGAAACAATGGAGTTTGAGACTCACTGTATCTCATTTCCATGTACTTAACTCTTGTTATTTGACTATGCCAAGATAAATTCAATTTTTCATTCGAGGGCACCTTTAAAAATAAAAAAAAGTCATTCTGTTGTTGGATCTGAAGCTGTAAAATCACAGGACTACAATCATTAACACTAAAGCTACACATCAAGCACACAGTCAGAGATTTAGACTCTAAACCACATCAAGCCATTGCATGATGACTACATCATCATTAAATTATATTGTGACCAGACCCTATGTTCTCTGACCATAACAAATGTGCTTTACAAACACAAAGTTGGAGCAGTCAAAGAACAATTAATAATAAAGGGAAAGAGTCAAGAGCCCAACTAAAGCAAACGCTGACCTCTTTCATGGTGACTTGAAATGAAACATTCCATAAAACATTAATTAAGACCTTTTTTCTCTCTTTCCTTCAGTGATTCTGCTTATTAACATCAGGTGTCACCACTAATTGTCAATCATCACTCAATCATCAATCAATTATCTCATTAACTTTAACACTGCTTCAGTGTTAATTTTTAACACCCGGTAAGATGGACTCATATGGAATGTTTAAAAATGTGTTGAAAAAAAAAATGAAATGTTGTAAAATGTGAAAATGAAAAGGATTTAATAAATTCTGATTTTAATTCAGCGTGTGTGTGTGTAATATATATATATATATCTCATTATAGTCAACGATTGTACGCTGTCAAAGCCAATTTTGTACCCTTTTTGAATGGACAGTTTTTGTACTGTTAAATAAAGGTACAAAATTGTCACCAAAGGTACAAACCTGGTCTCTTAAGGGGTACAAATTTGTACCTTTGAGGGTACAGCCCCAGTGACAAGCCATTGTACCTCTAAAGGTACAATTTTGTACTTTTTTTTTCTGAGAGTGTACTGCACTGGTGAGCGTTGTAGTCCTTGTAGTCCAGAGCTGCATTTGGAGCATTTATGACAGTGTGATTCACTGAAGGAACCTGTAGGGGGAGCTTCGCAAATCTTACTGAGTTCCGCTTTAAAAAACAGCTGAAATCCAACTTGAATGATGACAACACAGAATAAAATAACATCACTAATGATCATCAAAACCTTTTTACAGTTTTATTTTACAAGCAAAGAGAAAAATATGATCAAATGTTGGTTGTTTTCACATAATCATTATTTGATCTGAATCACTGAACTCATTTAGAGCCCAATCTCTGAGTTAGATTTACATTATTGATTACAGCAGCACTGTGATTCTACAGCACAAGACCAGCTTTATCAATATAATCCAAAGGGTTTCACAAAAGTTGTTCTGAAAAAAAAAAATTAAAAAAGTTCTTTTAGGCACACACGGACATCAAGAATCAGCGTATGAATCTCAACAACGGTGACAAGCAACATATTCTGATCAACAGATCAACTCTGAACATTAGAAAACAAGCTACTGAAAGGTCACATAAAAACAGAAAAAAATAAAATAGTGAGAATAAAGAAAATTACTAAGACAATTCAGCTCATAATTTATTCATGCAGCAATGCATGATGGGAGCCATGGATGAATTTTGATTGGTGGCTCCCAGAATGCACTGCAACATGCTTTATTATTCTCACCATTGTTGAGATTCACAGACTGATTCTTGATGTCTGTGTGTTTAAATGAGAACAATTTTGTTTCACAAGAACACGTTTTGCAAAATTCCTCAGATTGTATTAATAAAGCTGATCCTCTGCTGTAGAATCACAGTGCTGCTGTAATCAATAATGTAAATCTAACTCAGAGATTGGGCTCTAAATGAGTTCAGTGATTCAGATCAAATTACAATTATGTGAAAACAACCAACATTTGATCATATTTTTCTCTTTGCTTGCCTGGCTGTTACAACTCAGTTAACAGCTCAAACAAATCTAATATTAAGAGTCAACGGTCAAGAGCAAACACTCATCTCCACCATGGTGGCTTAAAAATTGTGATTTTCTCCTTTGGTGATTCTGCTTGTTATCATCAGGTGTCTTCAATAATGGTCAATCATCACTCAATTAATCACTTAATTATCACATTAACTTTAACACCGCTTCAGTGGGTGGAATGAAAAATATGGCAGGACTTCTACTTTCTGACCCCTGGACTATACACCTCTGATGCAGACTCACACAGACATCAAGAATCAGTGTATGAATCTCAACAATAGTGACAAAAAAAATTCAGATCAACTCACGTCACAAAATAAGCTAC
This sequence comes from Ancherythroculter nigrocauda, assembly GCA_036281575.1. Taxonomy (NCBI): domain Eukaryota; kingdom Metazoa; phylum Chordata; class Actinopteri; order Cypriniformes; family Xenocyprididae; genus Ancherythroculter; species Ancherythroculter nigrocauda. The sequence goes on along the minus strand of VTFQ01000024.1, from coordinate 30,369,201 downwards.
TAAAGTCACAAAAAAGCTTTGTTGAATGACAGTTTTTTTACACTTTTAAAGTGAAGGTATTTGATCGTAATAATTCAGGAAATACCTGTAAAAGTTGTTTTAAATAGGATATTTTTCTTTAATTCTACAGGTTTTTTGTCTGACCATTCATTGGACCGTTTTACCATTTAACTGTTTTGTTACTGTTTAATTACTGATTATTTTTGTAATTTTAAATACATTTGTTTGTAATTTAAGAAAACAGAAAAAATACTGTATAAAAATAAAGTTTCAGTAAAAAATATGTGAATTAATGTAATTTTTCATTAATGTCATAACACATAAAATAACAGCCGAGTTGTTAATTTACATACATTGTTTGTAATTTTGCAGAGTTTTAAGTATAATTTATAATAAAAGAAAATGACTGTAAAAAAAAGAAATCACAGTTATTTTCCATAAAATTAGGATTTTGTTTTACAATGTAGGAGCCATACAATATACTGATGACTTAATAAATAAAAAAAAAACTTCTGTTGCGCTTCTGATTTGGCAGTGAAATTGTGAAGATGTGAAGGATTCTATGGTCCAGTAAGTATTTTCACTCCATAATGGTGGTTGCGCTACCGGAGCGCCATCTAGTGGTTGTTACCCAAAAAGTATCAAAGTGTCGCCTCTTGGGTTCTTTTTACTTAGGCTACCTATTCTATTTCATGCGAGTCGGTGGGCGGGGCTAAACAGGCAGCAATGAAGTAGGCGTTGATCTTCTTCTGCAGAGGAGGTGCTTGCTACCCTTTGACGTCTTAGATCCCCACTTTGTAAATCCTGTCGTTCCCTTTCAAGGGAACTCGCGCTGCGTTAGTCACTATGGGAACGCTTCTGCGTGATTGCGTCCTGAAGCACCAATGAAATCAGACCAATGGGGTGACGGAACGTCATAGGCGGGTGACGTCACTGACCAGGAACTATAAAGCCTACCCGAAAAGCCTACCTCTCATACAGCTTCTGTGCCTTCAGCAAGCGCTTCATGTGAAATCGTTTGACCTATTTATTGTTGTCTGTCTACCAGCATTATATTATGGCGAGCAAACAGCATTTCAGTAAGTGTGTTTTTTTCCATGCTTTTTGGGAATAGATACACACGAGATGTGTTTGTTTGGAAGTGCAGCATGCCCAGGTAGCTTTTGAGGAAGTTGCTTGTGAGCATTGTGATTTTCTTCACGAGGCTGCACTCCCGCTCTCTTTGAGGAGGGTGGCTCGTCCCGCGTTCCTGCCGAGGCAGACCGGCACCTGATGTTGTGGGGTTCGCAAAATTAATCTAACATAGGGTTTTTGAGTCGGGCACTGCCTTATCTCAGCCCTTACCTGTTAGATTTAATGTCTCTTTCGGAGTTAGGAAGCACGCACTGCGGTTTCTTCCACTCCAGTTGAGACAGCTGCACTGATGACATCCAGTTCTGAGGAGTTGGATGTTATTAGTGTGAAAACAAGTTAAGCTGAAGACTCGCCACTTCAGTTTTCTTGTTAGTGGGGAGTTCGTGGAGGTGTTCACTTATGCTTGATTTTAATATCGGAGTCAACCGAGAAACAAGAGCTGCAAGTCAAAGCAAATTGGATGAAAGTTTTCCATCTAGGTAAGCTCAACCTCCATATCGCGTCTTACCATTCTTCCCGACCTCCACACTGAGGTGTCAGGGTCGTGGAATAAGCCTTTTCTCATACCATATATTTTACATCATGTGATGTGTGGGTATGAGAAAGCATAGTTATGGTGGCTGCTGGGCGGGCAGCCGAGGCCGGTTACGAACTTCTCACACAGACAACACCAGACAGAGCGTTGCTACCCATACTCCCCCTCCAAGGAGTTGGGAGGTGGGGCAACGCTCGCAGGCGAAATCCTCGAAAGGCAAGACGGATCTGAGGACCGTCATTGCTGCTAGAGCTTCGCCGAAACCAAAGCCAGACAGTGTTCACCTCATCATACGGTGCCTGTCTGCCTTTTGGTGCCCCCGCAGGGCATTGTGCTGGTTGCACAAAACTCACCAGGGCCCAACCTCGAGGGACTTGTTCCCTGAGTAGTTTTTCCTCCCAAAGCCAGCTTACCGCTTTATATGGTACCTGTCTGCCTTTGGTGCCCTCAGGGGGGCGCTCTGCCAACCCCACCGCAACGCCGGGGTGCAGTAATTCCCCGCGAGTCACTCGAGGGTGGCTCGCGCTCTCTGGGGCAGCCAAGTCAGTTGTTCCCTGCCGGTGCGCCGATTCAGGGCATTGTGCTGGCTGCACAAAACACATTAGGGCCAGCCTCGAGAGGCTGGTTCTCTGAGTATTTTTTTCTCTCCAAACAGTCAGATGGCGCTCACCTCATTATGGTGCCCTCAAGGGGTGCTCTGCTAACCCCGCCGCAACGCCAGGGCGCAGTAGTTCCCCGCGAGTCACCTGAGGGTGGCGCGCATCCTCTACTGCAGCCAAGCCAATTGTTCCCTGCCGGTGTTTCGTTTCAGGGCACTGTGCTGGCTGCATATATGTTACCAGAGGCCAGCCTCGAGAGGCTGGTACCTTCAGTAGATTTACTGACAGAGTGAAGTCTGTCATTTATATCTACAATGGATCCTGCACACGAGCAGGCTCTGGTGATGGCACAAGAGGTAGTGACTCTTCTGCGAAAGGAGGCTATAGAAGGGATCCTCCTCCCGGCAGGGAGTCAGGGGTTTTATAGATTCAACATTGAGATGTTGTTCTCGCTCACATGAGAAGGTTGGGGTTGAGACTAAACACAAACAAAAGTGTGCTTTCTCCAGCTTGGAGAACCACTCATCTGGCGTGGTATTGAATTCGGTGATTATGCGTGCCCATATTTCCGGCTCGCATAACATAAATTCTCACTACCGTCTCAGACATAAAGCTAGGCCAGTCACTCACTGTCAAACAGTTCGGAGACTGTTAGGTCTTATGGCAGCAGTGTCCAACATGATACTTTTTGGCCTGCTGAACATGAGACCACTACAGTGGTGGCTCAAAACCAAGGGGTTCTCACCGAGGGAGAATCTTTTTCGTATGATCAGAGTCACGCGGCAATGCTTACGTGCTCCAGTCATATGGAAGTAACCTTGGTTTTTGTCCCAGGGACCTGTGCTGGTGGCTCTCAGTCGTCATGTCACACTAACGACGGATGCATCCCTCACGGGCTGGGGGGGGCGATCATAAATGGTCGCTCGACTCAAGGTCTGTGACAGGACCATCTTCCTTCACGGCACATTAATGCCTGGAGATGATTGTGGTATTTCTAGTTCTGAAATATTTCCTTCCAGACCTCAGGGACCATCATGTTGGTTCGATCAGACAACATATTGGTGGTCTAATATATATTCAGGGGCATCTGAGGTCATGCCCCTTATACAAGCTGGCGAATCAGATCCTCCTGTGGTACCAAGGGAAACTGGTCTTCCTCAGAGCAGTTTATATCCTAGGGTACCTGAATGTGGGAGCAGACATCCTGTCGAGGCAGGGGCTGAGGCCCAGGGAATGGAGACTTCACCCCAAGGTGGTGAAGCTCTCTTATGAGAACTTGGCTAAGCCCAAGTGGATCCGTTTGCGTCTCGAGAGACGACTCACTGTCCACTGTGGTTCTCAATGTCAAACCCAACACTTCTTGGGCTGGACACTATAGTACAGTCGTGGCCGAGGCTACCGCTGTACATATTTTCCCCGACTGCACTGCTCCTAGGAGTTCTGGAGAGAGTTTGCCGGGACGGAGCCCATCTACTATTAGTAGCCCCGTTCTGGCTGGCCCGAGTATGTCCTCGGACCTGGTATCTCTCCTTGACGGGTTTCCATGGAGATTCCGATCAGGAAGCACCTTCTCTCTCAGGTGGGTGGTCTAATGCTGTACCCCCCGATAGGAGTTATGGAAGCTGTGGCTGTGGCCTCTGAGGGGGCACAGCTCATAGATTCCGGTCTCTCAACTGAGGTTGCTGAAACCATTCTCCAATCCAGAGCTCCCTCCACGAGGAAACTCTACGCCTTTAAGTGGAGATTTTTCACTTTTTGGTGTGAAAATCACCAGTGGGATCCAGTCAACTGCCCGATTAGCGCAGTACTGTAGTTCCTGCAGGAAAGATTTTCTTCAGGGTTATCCCCCTCCATGCTTAAGGTGTACATGGCGGCCTAAGCTGCTTACCACACTCCTTTCAGTGGGGTATCTTTGGGGAGACACCCGCTTATCACTCGTTTCCTCTGTGGCACTTGAGGCTTAGACCTGCAGTTTGCACGAGAATAAACGACTTGGGTTTTTGGCCATTGTGTTTCAAGGCCTTTCTATGGCCCCCTTCGAGCCTATCGAAGAGATCCCTGAGAATTTCTCACACTTATAGTGTTACATATTACGTCTCTCAAACGAATTGGAGACATTCAACCCTTGTCGGCATCTCCATCGTGCCTAAAATTTGCGTAGGTCCCCACTAATACTGTGAGACCTACTGTACTGCAGGCCTTCTGTCCTCCTACATTTTGGCGTCGGACCAGGAAAAACTTATCTGCTGTGCTCAGCTTGAGCACCGGATGCTTATTTCCACAGAGCTATGCTTTGGGGGACTAAGTTTAAGCAAATCTTTGTATGTTTGGGTCACCTAAAAAGTGTACCCTGCATCCAAGCAGAGAACGAGCAAGTGAGTGGTCGAGGCCATCTCACTGGTTTTTGGTGGTCAGCCTTCACCTTTGGCTGTTAACCCACTCTACAAGTGATATGGCAAAAAGTGGGTGATGCGGTAGGCTGGTCCTCACCGCTCACATTCTTGGGGTTTATGAACTAGACCTTGGCTCCGCTTCAGGGGCGCAGGTGTTACTGTGAGTTGTGAAGCCTCGGCTTCACATGAACGGTCACTTGCTCATATGGCGGAAGTTGGTATTGTCGTTCCCATAGCGACTAACGCAGCGCGAGTTCCCTTGAAAGGGAACGTCTCGGTAATGTATATAACCTTAGTTCCCTGAATAGGGAACGAGACACTGCGTTGCCATGCCATACTCCCTGCATGCCCGTAAGCGCCTTGCTTCAGGATTCAGAAGCTGTATGAGAGTGTTTTCGGGTAGGCTTTATAGTTCCTGGTCAGTGACGTCACCCGCCTATGACGTTCCGTCACCCCATTGGTCTGATTTCATTGGTGCTTCAGGACGCAATCACGCAGAGGCGTTCCCATAGCGACTAACGCAGCGTCTCATTCCCTATTCAGGGAACTAAGGTTATATACATAACCGAGACGTTTTCTGGGTCTGGTGTCAATTAAATCTTTTATTGGACTAACAAGGAAGTTTTCAGCTCTAAAACTTACAGGATATTCTTATAGTATGATGACCTCTTATATATCAAAAGCTCAAGGAAAATTTGATTTCTCAGTTCATCACCCCTTTAATGTCAATGAATGACACAAACACAAACAGTCGTGTATACTGCGAGGATATAGGCTACAACTATATGCTGTTTTTATTTTAAATTATTTCCTCCACGTTCCAAATAATACATAACGACACAGTGTTTAAGAAGATTTATTTATTTCAGTTTTTTTGTATTAATTCAAAAATATATTAATAAATGTGTAACATATATTTGATCGTATTTTTCCTTCATGTTCAAATTGTTACAAATAATACTTTATGTAACGTAGGCTATTCAATGTCAAATAAAAATAACCATTAAAAAAAAACCTTGAACAAGTGAAACGTGTAGGATATTTAAAAAACATTTCTAAAATAGGGTTAAAACATATTTAAACTGCTCATAATAAAGTAAAAACAAGCAAAAAACAAATAATAATCTTAAAACACTTAAAGATTATAAGCCCATATCATGGCATTTCTGCAGAAAAACTGTCTTTTCATCCCTGAAAACAAAATGAATAAGTTTTATTAATTAATATTTATTTAATATTAACACGATAAATATCTTTACAAATGCAAAAATTTTTAATGATAAAATGTAAATGATTCAATAGCCTATAGCAGATAAACACTTAATATAAATATATAAACCACATCTTGACAGAAACATCACAAACTCACCGTATACACCTTCTGTTGTTAAATGTCTTATTGGCTTAAATGAATGTTTCACTTGTTCATGGATTTGCAATGATTAAATACATGTAGGCCTATATTTTGACATTAATGCCCATACCTCCGCTCCGTTATTATACTTTTTGTCACAAGTTCACAACATGAATATAGGGAAATAATATCGCATACAGTCAAGGGAGACATTTTACTATATGGTTAAACATTTATTAATATATTTTCAAAATTATATGGTTATAAGTATTTTTCACAGTTTATACAAATTAGTTCATGCCTTAACAAAACATAGGTTGTATTATCCATTAACATGGTAATTAAAACTCCTCTTTGTACATCATGATATATTATTATGCCTATATGAACAGAAAAATTACTTTATTTAAAAGTATTGTTGTTAAATACAGTAGACATCGATCCGATCAAAAACCATGTAAAAACAACTTATATTTAACAAAAGAAAATGACATGTATGGCTAGTGCAAATATGACTGTTTAAGCCCCGCCCCTCACTTCCGTTCTGTGGCTGCGGTTCTGAAACTGTGGTGCTGCAGGTCTGCAGCTGGATATGTCTCCCTGAAAGAAATATATATATATATATATATATATATATATATATATATATATATATATATATATATATATATATATATTTCAACTCTTGAGATATCTTTTGGATTATATTGATAAAGCTGATCCTCTGCTGTAGAATCACAGTGCTGCTGTAATCAATAATGTAAATCTAACTCAGAGATTGGGCTCTAAATGAGTTCAGTGATTCAGATCAAATAATGATTTTGAGAAAACATAACCAACACCACCTGATCATATTTTAACTTTGCTTGTCTGGTTGGTTTTAATGCAGTTAAAACTGCCCAAACAAAATCTAATATTAAAAAGTCAAGGGTCAAGAGCTCAACTAAAGCAAACTGATCGCCACGAGGGTGACTTAAATTGTGACCTAACAGTGTTGCTAACCATTAACACAGTGATGGTGTCAAAATTATCACAACAAGTATTGTCCCTAAACTTGCACACTGATGTGTAACAATTTGAGTCAGTTTTAACACATCCTTTCTAAGAGAGCTATAGCTGGTGTTTTGTTCGTTGCACTTCTAACCACAATAACATCCTGTTTTTGTCTGTTTGTCTGAGTAAATCATTTCTCGTAAGTTACAGCTTGACATTTCACGTCATTGGTTCCATCATGAAGTTTTTATTGACTGATATAAATGTTATCAAGTGCCAGTGTCTGTAAATACTGTAACATGTAGCATATGTTCACTGGATGTTACAGCCAAATAATCACTAGCATTTTAGCATTTCAAATTGAAAGGTTTCAAAGAAAACCCATGAAGCAATAAGAATGTAAGACCCAATATTATCATGGGTGATTAACAGCAAAATCTATAGTAATATTATATATTTATAAAATTTATAGTAAGCCAGATTTATAGTAATGCAGAGCTTTCTTGTAGTACAGTAACTCAAATGTCTCTCAACACTTTCAGCTGAAGGGTGGAACTCTTTGTTTTTTCACGGCCTTCAAAAGTCAATGCCTAATAATACAATTCAAACAAAACAGTCTACATACAAGCTCTTGACTCTCCATATTCTGGCATTTTATTGTTTTCAGAATATTATTGCTTGATTTACAACAGCATACTGTCGAAAATATTTTTACTGTTCTGCTGTCAAATTACATTGTACTCCTTGTTAAATTAAATTGCAAGACAAGAATTAGCATAATCACTACAGTATTTTATATTTGCATTCATTAACTTAGATCTTTTTTGTCACTCAAGCATTTTTGCATTTGTTCACCAGCCTACTGCTTAAAAGTTAGGTCCAGTACATTTTTAAATGCTTTTCTTTGTTGCAGAAGCATTAAATTGATTGCAATTTCACACTTTCAACATTTAGTGTGAAATTACAGTATATTCCAGGTTAATAACTGCATGACTTTCACAGTAATTCCACAGTACACTCTTAAAACTGATGTGTGAAAAACAACACAACCATGTGTTATTCCTGATCATTTTCTACACACTGTGTTATATTTACACTATTTGTGTCAATTATGTACACAAAATTACACAAAACATGTCAAAAAATAACACAAAAAAATGTGTTATTAATTACATAATCCTTTCTGTAAAACTGTGTAGTGTATATTTGCAGTAATTAAAGGTGATAGAGAGGATTTTTTCGTCGACTGAGAATCCAAAGACTGTTAGTGAGTTTTTGAAATGAGCGCATGCGTAAGAACAGCCCCCCTCCTTCACAGCTCATTTCAAGCAGAGGTGGAGATTCCAGGGGTCAGAAAGTAAAAGTCCTGCCATATTTTTATTCCACCCACTGAAGCATTAATGAGATAATTAAGTGATAAATTGAGTGATGATTGAGCATTATTGAAGACACCTGATGATAACAAGCAGAATCACCAAAGGAGAAAATCACAATTTTTAAGTTACCATCATCGAGGTCAGGGTTTGTTTTAGTTGAGCTCTTGACCCTTGACTTTTAATGTTAGATTTGTTTGAGTTGTTAACTGAGTTGTAACAGCCAGACAAAGCATAGAGAAAAGATGATCAGGTGTTGGTTCTGTTTTCACATAATTGTAATTTGAGTAATTTAGAGCCCAATATAAGTTAGATTTACATTATTGATTACAGCAGCACTGTGATTCTGCAGAAGATCAGCTTATACAATACAGAATTTTTTTTTTTTTTTAAAGTTGTCCTTATCACAAAAAAAAAAAAAAAAATTATCTTAGGCACACACAAACATCAAGAATCAGCCTGTGAATCTCAACAACGGTGACAAGCAACATATTCTGATCAACAGATCAACTCTGAACATTAGAAAACAAGCTACTAAAAAGTCACAGAAAAACAGCAAAATTTTAATAGTGAGAATAAATGAAATTACTAAGACAATTAAGCTCATAATTTATTCATGCAGCAATGCATGATGGGAGGCATGGATGAATTTTGATTGGTGGCTCCCAGAATGCACTGCAACATGCTTTATGATGGCCACCACTGTTGAGATTCACAGGATGATTCTTGATGTCTGTGTGTTTAAATGAGCGCTGCTTTTTTTTTTTTTTTTTAAATCAGAACTCTTTAAAAAAAAAAAAAAAAATTGTATTGATAAAGCTGATCTGCTGTAGAATCACAGTGCTGCTGTAATCAATAATGTAAATCTAACTCAGAGATTGGACTCTAAATGAGTTCAGTGATTCAGATCAAATAATGTTTACGTAAAAACATAACCATCAACACCTGATCATCTTTTAACTTTGCTTGTCTGTTTGGTTTTAATGCAGTTAAAACTGCCCAAACAAAATCTAATATTAAAAAGTCAAGGGTCAAGAGCTCAACTAAAACAAACCCTGACCTCGATGATGGTAACTTAAAAATTGTGATTTTCTCCTTTGGTGATTCTGCTTGTTATCATCAGGTGTCTTCAATAATGCTCAATCATCACTCAATTAATCACTTATTTATCTCATTAATGCTTCAGTGGGTGGAATAAAAATATGGCAGGACTTTTACTTTCTGACCCCTGGAATCTCCACCTCTGATTTCAAGAGAACGCCTCCCAAAACTCGTGCACGAGTATTGGAACACGAGTGTTTTACCACCGGCATTCGCTGTGTCGTGTTAGTGGATTCATTATGTCGGACTCACCGCAGGTAACTCATAATCTGCAGTTGTTACTCCTGTCTCCTGACAAAAACATTGCATGCGGCGCCTGTGGAGTGTGGAAAGTTACTGGAGCGCGCAGCCGCTCTCGTCTCTCACAAGGAACGTCACGGCAGTGATTGACAAGCCAGAGGGCCAATTGTTAAGACTTTAATAAAACTTAATAAATCTGGACTCATGACATTTTAGGGGCTCAGGTGTCAGCTTCAATGATTCTTTTTGAAACAGTGCTACAATTTGTCTTATGAATAAAAATATGCAGAGGGAATAAAAACAACACGTCAACAGGAAGACAGAGCAGGTTACTTTTAATATTAAACAAAGTCTCAAATTTCAGATTTGTATTTTTTAAAGAAATGTAAACAAATTGTGTCTCTTTAATGTGTCGTAACAGATCGCTGTAGCGCTTCAGATCAAGTGGCTCGTGAACCGATCATCTCTTCTTACTAGGCCTAGTTAATTTATATCAAAGACTAATAAGAATTAAAGCTGCAAGCAGCATTTACCGGGGTTCAAGCCTTTAAGGCCTTTATTAAATACATATGCGTAAAAAGATATTAACTTTATTTAGCAAGCGTGTCACCACTTAAATAACAGATGAACAGCTATGATATATGCTAAACCAAACACAGAGAAAGAAAAGGCTTAAACAATAATACGCATACTTACACACACACACCACTTTCATTCTGTGTCAAAACAGTATGTTTTGTGTTTAAAGTACATTTTCCATGTTCACTTTATTAATTAAACATGCCTACACACACATTTTGTTGCAGAAATGGATATTAACACAGTGAGGTAAGAAAATGCTTTTTCTAGGTTTCTCCTTTAAAAATCATCATTTTTCAGGTCTCAATGCAATTGTAATGTTTTATTATTGCAAAAACATACATCAAATGAACAAATGAAGTGGTAATCCTTGACAAAATGTGATTTGATATTATATTATCATGATATTATAAAGATGTATATAGTTTAAAGTGATTATAAATGACAAAACCTTGAAAAAACTTAGAAATCTTGAACTATATTAGTGGCCTTCTACTGCCATTTGGTGGCAAATGACAAATTCAGGAAATTGCCATTACAAACATATGAACATTGTCATTCAACACATTTTTAACTGTTAGAGGTAGCTATTGTCCCAATCTCCATGAAATTGAGAATTGTACTGGATTGGTGTTATTCAGATTGTGCAAAAAAACTATAATTAGTATGCAAAAGTAGTTTTTTTTTTTTTTTTTTAAATTTTGATTGACAAAATAAATGATAGGTAACGAAATTACAGCAAGTCTCCATAAAGTTTCACATTACTCATGATGTGGCACAATTGTCATTAATACTTCAGCAGAAAGTGATGAATTTTGAGTCTAAATATGCATATTTGGCATATGCTTACCTATTTTCGTGAGTTTTCATTTAGGATTTATAGGCTTTTGAGTATATTTTGCCACACCAATTTTCTAAATGACCCTGTTATAGCGACCCAAATGATAAAGTTCAACTTTTTTTGATAATTATTGATCTAGAGAGTCCAGAGAATTGTTTTTGGTTTTTGTCATTGGTCATTGGTTTTGTTCCAATCGGGTGAAAAACCTAGGACTAGTTAGCAAAAGTAGGTTTTGGACAAAATTCAAAATGGTGGAATATTTTTCCAGGCACAAATGAAATCGGAGATATACATTTTGTCCGTCTTGAGACAAGGATTCTAATTATATAAAATACTTGATTCTAGGATAAACGGTCTAGGAGTTATTAGCGATTTTCAACTTTTGGTCGCTGTAGCACCACCTATTGGCCGATTGGGGTCATACTCTGTCATCCTCTTCATGCTCTGTCATCACTTCGTGCTTGAACCCCTAATAACACAAGACACGTCACTTGTATTGTTTTGAATGGGAGAAAGTGCAACACGCAATATGGCGAAATTAGTCCCGCCTTCTAAATAATAGAGCCAATCGGCGATTGGTAAAGGCATCGCATCACGACCTTTAAGGGGATCGCACACCGGACGCGAAGCTCAGCGCCGCGCCGCGTTTCAGACAACTCACAGGTATCGCACACCGGCTGCGCACATTACAGGTGCTGCATATAATTAGAATATCATCAAAAAGTTGATTTATTTCACTAATTCCATTCAAAATGTGAAACATATATTATATTCATTCATTACACACAGACTGATATATTTCAAATGTTTATTTCTTTTCATTTTGATGATTATAACTGAAAACTAAGGAAAATCCCAAATTCAGTATCTCAGAAAACTAGAATATTGTGAAAAGGTTCAATATTGAAGACACCTGGTGCCACACTCTAATCAGCTAATTAACTCAAAACACCTGCAAAGGCCTTTAAATGGTCTCTCAGTCTAGTTCTGTAGGCTACACAATCATGGGGAAGACTGCTGACTTGACAGTTGTCCAAAAGACGACCATTGACACCTTGCACAAGGAGGGCAAGACACAAAAGGTCATTGCAAAAGAGGCTGGCTGTTCACAGAGCTCTGTGTCTAAGCACATTAATAGAGAGGCGAAGGGAAGGAAAAGATGTGGTAGAAAAAAGTGTACAAGCAATAGGGATAACTGCACCCTGGAGAGGATTGTGAAACAAAACCCATTCAAAAATGTGGAGGAGATTCACAAAGAGTGGACTGCAGCTGGAGTCAGTGCTTCAAGAACCACTACGCACAGACGTATGCAAGACATGGGTTTCAGCTGTCGCATTCCTTGTGTCAAGCCACTCTTGAACAACAGACAGCGTCAGAAGCGTCTCGCCTGGGCTAAAGACAAAAAGGACTGGACTGCTGCTGAGTGGTCCAAAGTCATGTTCTCAGATGAAAGTAAATTTTGCATTTCCTTTGGAAATCAGGGTCCCAGAGTCTGGAGGAAGAGAGGAGAGGCACACAATCCACGTTGCTTGAGGTCCAGTGTAAAGTTTCCGCAGTCAGTGATGTTTTGGGGTGCCATGTCATCTGCTGGTGTTGGTCCACTGTGTTTTCTAAGGTCCAAGGTCAACGCAGCCGTATACCAGGAAGTTTTAGAGCACTTCATGCTTCCTGCTGCAGACCAACTTTATGGAGATGCAGATTTCATTTTCCAACAGGACTTGGCACCTGCACACAGTGCCAAAGCTACCAGTACCTGGTTTAAGGACCATGGTATCCCTGTTCTTAATTGGCCAGCAAACTCGCCTGACCTTAACCCCATAGAAAATCTATGGGGTATTGTGAAGAGGAAGATGCGATATGCCAGACCCAACAATGCAGAAGAGCTGAAGGCCACTATCAGAGCAACCTGGGCTCTCATAACACCTGAGCAGTGCCACAGACTGATCGACTCCATGCCACGCCGCATTGCTGCAGTAATTCAGGCAAAAGGAGCCCCGACTAAGTATTGAGTGCTGTACATGCTCATACTTTTCATGTTCATACTTTTCAGTTGGCCAAGATTTCTAAAAATCCTTTCTTTGTATTGGTCTTAAGTAATATTCTAATTTTCTGAGATACTGAATTTGGGATTTTCCTTAGTTGTCAGTTATAATCATCAAAATTAAAAGAAATAAACATTTGATATATATCTGTCTGTGTGTAATGAATGAATATAATATACAAGTTTCACTTTTGAATGGAATTAGTGAAATAAATCAACTTTTTGATGATATTCTAATTATATGACCAGCACCTGTAGCTATATACGCACAAGCTCAATTTTGACTTGACTCCTGATAGAAGAGCTGCACAATGGGAATGTTTTACGTCAACAGGGAAACATTACATATGCCTATGCTTTAATATTTCGCACTGAGGTTAGTGTACATGGAAAAAGGGCACAACAGAACAAAAGGAAAGAAAAGGCTATTATTATAAATTTTTAGACTTTATTCAAGCTGTTAAATTAAAAAAGTGAAAGGCAGGATTTTGAACAACTTCTGAGTCGTAGCTGGGCGCCGCGGACAGGCGCAGAATGTCGCCGCCGGTGTGTGTGCACTCATAGAAAACAATGCTTTCGATTTAAAGACGTGGCGCTGCGCTGAGCTTCACGTCCAGTGCGCAACCACCTTTAGAAGCTCTGGTTATTATAGAAACAGTCAGAAGCGCCAAGCGCGCATCCGAAATGAGGCACAAGAGACGCGCATTAGCTTGAACCAGCCTAAACAATAAATTTCTTTGTCATGATTCGAGTGTTTAGAAACAAAATTTATGAGACAGTAGTTATAAAATTTCATTGGTGATTACAAATATGAAATTTACTCGAATGCATTCAAGAATGCATTCAAGCTGCACTTGAATGCCCAAGAGACGTTTCAAAGATGGCCACCGATTAAAATGACTTGTCTTAAAGGGACTTTGTTTATATCATTTCAACCACAGAAAGTGAACCACTAAAGTGGTTTAGTGGGCTAAAGTCAGTTTCTTCCAAATAACGCACATTCATAATATTATAAATACAGGCCTATTTAGGCCTGGGCGATAAAACGGTATCGATATTCATCGACGATGCGTCTTAATCAAAAACGATAGAAACATGTTCGATATAACTCTTGATATAGTTTAACTTAAATGCATTACAATGTAAACAGACATGAAGTTCGGTTGCATGAACAACGGTCAAGCTTGCTCTGTCCCTGAATCACAAATAGACGCGCTACAAGTGACACCAAGTTGCTGTGGAGTTTAGTTGCGCAATCGTCACGTGAGATCAGAACACACAATCTGCCGGCGACGAGGAGATTGTGAATAAAAAAAGGACATATCAGCTCGTCAGTGAAGCAGTTCCATGGTTTCCTTACGTCTTACAGTTGATCTATTTCAAAGTTCGTCTTGAGAGAGCAGTTGTCATGTCGGTATTAACAGCAGCACAAACAGTGTTTTCAACCACACAGTAGCTTTATTTCTGTGCTACAAATATTCAAATTATCACAGAAGTACTGAGATAAAAGTTTATAGTTCAGATATAAGCACTAATGTCTATGTTATCGATCAAAATAGAGCAAATCAGCTTTTGAAAGAAAATTGAAAGAAAAATACGCTGAAAATGACATTTTAATCGATTACATTGTTTCACCACCAGGTGGCGACAAGTGACTGTTAAATGCATTTGACGTTGAATCTTCATTCAATGGATTCTTTCAAACACTGATTCATCTAGTAATGAAACAAGAGTATTTATGTTCGTGTTATTGAATCATACGTCCAAACAGATTTTTAAAACAAAAATTAATTCAAATATATTTAAATTTTTTTAAATAGACTGCAGCAATTAATATTTTGTCAGAATCTCTAGTAAATTACATGTTATTTCATTTAGTTGGCATTCAGAATTGTGATCTTAGTTTGAAACAAAGCAGCTCTAAGTTTCTTTAACACTTATTTTTTTAATCTTCATATAAAATATAAGAAAGATTTGTTTACATTTTATTTTGCTTTGTTTTAAAAATTATTTGTTGTTTGCCTTAATTAAAAATGCAATTAAATTTTAAATAAAAAAAAACAAATTCTACTAAAATTTTCTCAATAATTATCGATAAGCTACCGATCAATATGAAACATTATATTGATGATGTTTTTCTGAATGTTTCACTTATGTTGTTATAATAACATATCAACATAATTTTTGCACTTTTGGAGAGACTGAAATCGTTACGATCAAGTTTTACTTCTGAAATCCCAGAGAAGCACTATAAGCCAGACGCTGTTTAGTGAGTCGCATGCACCCCGTGGCTGCGCGCCATTTTGTTCCAGAGAGTTCCCGAGTATTTTGGGCCGTGCTGAAACTTTTCTTGTTTTTTTTTTTTTGTTTATTATCATCTCAAGTCATTGCAAGTCATCGCATTAAAGTCATTGTCACTACAGAGTTCATTACACACTTACACACACAAACACTTTACTGATATTGATTGAACTGAACTGAGTGTTAAAATGAACTGAGCGTATGAATTTGAACCGTGTCTGTGAGAACTGAATCAAAAGGAAATTGAATCATTAATTGATTCATAAGAGCCATTTGAGTGAAGTCACAAGTGTTTTCTAAGTGAAATGAGTTAAGTGAAATGAGTCATCGAGTTGTATGATGTATGCCATTATGTATGAAATTGTAACAGTCACATTTCCAAATATTTATGACCCACCTTCTGTCAGTCATACACTATTACCGATCAAATGTTTAAGAACATTGTGCAGTTCTAACTTCCTGTTTGTTTTCTTTAGATGAGTTACAACAAGTGAGGGCTGAAAAAAAGGAGGCCTCAAAGTTTGTATTTGCTGTTTCTGCAAAACTGGCTCCGTTATGCTCCTGATCAGCTTTCGGGCATTGCTCGTGGTGGAAATCCCTGAGGTTGTCAGAGTATCAATTTAATGAATAAGAACATACTTTTTGCATTAGAAGAGTAGCTTCAATCCTTGAAAAGCTTCAAGTCCTGAACAGTGAACTGTGGTAGTGTTTCAGTTTGTAGTTTCTGTCACCAGTAATGATTTTTTTTCTAAGGCATGTCTATAAAAGCTACTGAAATAATTGAACTAAGGTCTGATCCTGGCTTAGCCTAAGCTCTGTCTGTGAAACCAGGTCTATTTGTTTTAGTCACCATGAAATGCCATTTTTACAGCCACTTGTTTTTCCTGAATGTGATGTTAATGCCTGTTCAAACAGTGTGTGGTTATAAATGAATACATTTGTATGTAAACTGAAGGAAGTTGTGAATTGTACATTAAAACCATATTAACTGCTGCCCTTACATTGTCTCTGATTGAAATGAGTAGAAATAGACATTTAACTGGCTTAGAATCTTGCTGTACATAAAGCAAGATTGATTTGATATTGTTTCCACGTTAATTCAATGTTAAATAGTGATTTAAATAAGGTTGAAAAAAACATTGATTTTACAACCATCATTGAAATAACATTATTTCAGGGTGCAAATCTGATAAAAAATAAATTTAAAATTGAACGTTGATTCAATGATAATTTGGTTAATGCATTAACATTGATTCAAGGTTGGTCTACAATCTGGGCTGTGTTCCTCTAAATCACATGACCATAATAAAGGTGTTGCCCTCAGTATAAAAACACCTGCTGATCTATTTGTCTTCAAGTGTTTCAAGTCAGTTGAACAAGGAAGCTTCATTTAAACAGTATAGATAAATTTAAAACTATTTAGAATTATTGCATGTTTACTGTTAAGATCTCCATAAAATTAATGAAGGACATTATGCTTTATACACAATGATATGAGGAAACTTGTACAGTGTGTGTATGTACAGTGCACAGCATAAATGAGTAAACCCCCTCTGAAATTTTTGTCAATGACAATGATGATATGCATTCTCTGAAGGTAAAAAAAAACCCTTAATACATGTTTAATACATTTCGGTTTTGCCATCTGTCCATTATTAGTGATCATTAAGAAAATACATATTTTGTGTTCACCAGGGGTGTACTCATTTATGCTGAGTATTGTATATGTTAACAGTTTGTGAAATCTTAAATATAAAACTATATAAATATAAATTATTGGCTAATATTCCAAATGAATAAATATTCAGTTTAAATTTCCAATGGGAATAATGTTTGTGTACATGAAGCCATCTCCCTGTTTCTGTGTTTAAGAATTACAGGAAAAACATAGAGAGTTTAGACAAAGAGTTGTGCAAAATTAATGAACTCATCAAGAAAAGCACCATAATTGAAGAAAGAAATACTGCTCGATATCGGCTAAAACTTATTAAACATGATTTGGATCAATCTGAGCCATACAGAAAAAATTACCTTTGAAGAGAGAGACACAAACAAACAAACCACATAAAACTATTCTGATGGTGGGAGAAACAGGCATAGGAAAGACAAAGCTAATCAATGTGATGATCAACTACATGTTAGATGTTCAGAGAGAAGACAAAGTTTGGATTGAGATCACAGCCCAGCCAGCAGAGCCATGTGGGGCCCAAATGGGTTTGACCTGGGCTATCTAACTGGGACCCAGCCAGTTTTGCATCCAGTTTCCATGTAGGCCCCACATGGATTTGCCCAGATGAAATGAACACTGCTTAGTGTGCACACTACAGGCTGTTTAATGTAACACTTAATCAGTGTTGGAGGTAATGAGATAATTAAGTGATTGAATAATGATTTTGTATTAGTGAAGAACACCTGCTGTTAACAAGCAGAATCACTGAAGGAAAGAGAAACACAAGAACTACTTCCAGCCACAGCCTTGGATGAAATCATATGAATCTCAACAATGGTGACATGCTTCATGGTGCAATGCATTCTGGGTGCCTCATACAAAACTCATCCATGGCTCCCAGAATGCATTGCACCATGAAGCATGTCACCATTGTTGAGATTCATACGCTGATTCTTGATGTCTGTGTGCGAGTAAAACTCACAGGAGCCCAAAATATGTAAATGGTGTGTTATAAATCGTTCGATGTTCTGATTAAATTCTATTATTCTCTTGCTGTAGAATCATAACAATAAAACAGAATTAATAACATACTACCCATATAAACCTCCCACATAACATCAATGAGATAAGCCAATATATGATGATTATATTCTTATCATCAATCAGCTTACAGCATCTGATTATATTTTCTCTTGCTGTTCTCACCATAACAATCAGACACAGCTGTCAAGAGAAAAACTAATGTTAAAAAGTCAAGAGCCTGACTAAAGCACACACTGATCGCCACAATGGTAACATCAAATCAAACTATTACTTTCAAATAAGTAATCAACATCTAAGCCTCTTCTTAATTCTTAATACGAACTTCTGTAGATGTCTGACAGAAATAAAGTCAGTCTGGTTAGTAATAAGTGAAGCTAATGTTGTTTGTGGAGTTGTTTAATCAGATCTTGAGAGATGTAATGTATTTTATCTTCAGTTGATTTCATCCAAGGCTGTGGCTGGAAGTAGTTCTTGTGTTTCTCTTTCCTTCAGTGATTCTGCTTGTTAACAGCAGGTGTTCTTCACTAATACAAAATCATTATTCAATCACTTAATTATCTCATTACCTCCAACACTGATTAAGTGTTACATTAAACAGCCTGTAGTGTGCACACTAAGCAGTGTTCATTTCATCTGGGCAAATCCATGTGGGGCCTACATGGAAACTGGGTGCAAAACTGGCTGGGTCCCAGTTAGATAGCCCAGGTCAAACCCATTTGGGCCCCACATGGCTCTGCTGGCTGGGAGATGATCAGAGTGAAGATCTCAGCTCGACAACCATCATCACTGTTTATGGTGTTTATAACCAAAAGAGTCCAGATGATTAACAATCATTGACACACCAGGATATGGAAATACCAATGGTATCAACTTTGACAAACAGATTGCCATGAATTTGCTTTGATCGTCTGAAGATCTCCATGAAATAGATGCCGTGTGTTGATGCATCTCAAAATCGACTCTCTGACAGACAACAATACATTTGATGCTGTTCAGTATTTATTTGGAAGAGATATTGCTGAAAACATTGTCTTGCTCTTCACACACTCAACTGGTACTCCTCCTAAAAATGTCCTGACAGCTGTTAAAGATGCTAAAATCAAGTGTGCAGTGAATGATGAGAATCAGCCAGTGTATTTCCTGTTTGATAACTGTCAGTCATTGCCTTTTGATGAAAAATATAAAACAATCCAGGAACAATCATGGAATCTCAGTCATAGTGGAATAACAAGGTTTTTCAAGTTTCTTGAAAACATTAAATGTAAAACCTTGCAGATGACTCGAGAAGTTTTGCAGAAATGGAAGCAGTTGGAAGCAAATGTCTCCAATCTACAACTACATGTTCAAGTGACGGAACAAAAGCAAAATGAGCTGAAACAGACTCGAGATGCTCTGGAGAAGAACAGGAAATATGTAGAGTACAATAATAACTTTGAGTATGAAGCTGAAGTTTCCTGTAAGGAGAAGATTCACATCAATTCAGAGTTTTGGCACTTGACCAAAGAAGCGATTAAATTAAATATTAAATTAATGAGCCTGAAAAGGCTGAAATACTGGGAGAACATCAAGAAGAGAGGAGGAGAAGAAAATACTGGAGCACTGGGATACTTAACATGTTTCATAAAAACATTTTCATGAATAAAAAAAACCTTTAAAAACAGCATCCTTAAATTAGATCAATACTGATTAAATTTAAGGATTGTAATTGCAATTTCATCCAGTAATACGAAGGAAAACTAAGTGTTTCAAATCAAATTGTTCTTGTACTGAGTAGGACTAACAGGACAAATTAATTGGTCTCATCAACATTTGGAGAGAATAAATGTCAATTTTTTTTGTTTTTGTTAAAAACCTCAAAGCATTGTTTCATAAAGCATAGCTCTATAGGCTATAGTACGGTGGCCCAGTAGTGCACAACACAACAAAATTAAAAAAAGCAAATATAAGTTCGCAACACAACGAAATAGAGGGTATGCACGTGACGTCACCGTCGACCGTTAGGACTGCGGTTACGCACGCTGAGTGGCAAAAGAGTGAGCGGCAGCATTGGTTTTCATCGTGAATGTCGCGAAAAACACACAAAACACATTCAAAACGGGAAAGAGCTTTGCGGCTGACTGTACAAATAGATTTGACACAAACCCTGAGGTATATATTTAAAAAGTAGAGAAAGCAACAGAAAAAGAAGCAAATGGATCACTGCAAGTCACAGAAACAGCTGGACTCCAGGCAAAGAAACATGGATTTGCAGTTATCATTTTGTGTCGAACTGTTGGATTTTGAGGTAAAATCATACCTTATTTATTGTATTGTTATATATTATGTTGACGACTCATCAATTAAATATTTTCCATCTTATATTATGCATAATTGGGTGTATTTAAATAAACAACACTGTCAAAAACTATACTATAGAACTATATGTTTTAGGGCTGGACAATATGACAATATAACATTGATATAAGTGATTAAGCAGATTTAAACCTACCGATATTGTAGTTATATAAAATATTCACAGCCAGATTTGCTTTATGTATTTCCCCGGCGTCAAATCAGGCACATATAAATGTCAGGAAACACGACTCCTGGCTGCATGTCAATATCCATGGATTAGGTTTATTTGACAAGTTGTAAGAAACACTTTCGAGTCCAACCTTTTGGGTAATTCGTTAGTTTTACTCGCGTTTTCGCCGTTTCTCCTATTAATCCAGTTACGCAGCAGGTTCTTTTGCCACTCAGTCCAGCTGAGGGAGCGCGTTTTCGGCGGGAAAGTGACGTCGATGCATACCCTCTATAAAGCCACAACACAACGGAAACAAGCGACAACACAACGGAAATGCTCCCGACCACTAGGGAGCTCTCAGAGCTCGGTAATGTTAGTATTCCTTTCCACTGATCTATAAAGTCGACAGTCTTACAATGATATCAGTACCATGATTAGTTTTAAGTATGTAAACATTCTATATCGACATGAAATATTAATTAAAAATAAACTACGTGCACAAACTTGGGTAAAGTTGGTTTTATATTCGCACATTCGGCCATCCGTATTCAATAGCCTTGTTAATCACACTACATTGGACATTCAGTTTACATTCACAAGTAAATATGCCATTAAAACAATACTTGCCTATTTTGGTCGACTGTGAAAAATGTTGTAAGTTGGCAATCATTGGTTGTCAATATCATGTCGCTGCTTAAAATTCGCAAACATTAATTTATTGCACATTTATTGGAAAGTCAGAATTTATCAGAAGTCCGAATGTGCGAATATAAAACCAACTTTACACAAGTGGTGCACAATAGCTTCATATACTTGTGAATGATATGACGCGATACCACGGTGCATGATGAAGGGAACATCCACCAATTCCATCAAGTGGTTAAAACGTATAATTTGTATTCATTACAATCAGAGGTGGAGATTCCAGGGGTCAGAAAGTAAAAGTCCTGCCATATTTTTATTCCACCCACTGAAGCATTAATGAGATAAATAAGTGATTAATTGAGTGATGATTGAGCATTATTGAAGACACCTGATGATAACAAGCAGAATCACCAAAGGAGAAAATCACAATTTTTAAGTTACCATCATCGAGGTCAGGGTTTGTTTTAGTTGAGCTCTTGACCCTTGACTTTTTAATATTAGATTTTGTTTGGGCAGTTTTAACTGCATTAAAACCAAACAGACAAGCAAAGTTAAAAGATGATCAGGTGTTGTTGGTTATGTTTTTACGTAAACATTCTTTGATCTGACTCACTGAGCTCATTTTGAGCCCAATCTCTGAGTTAGATTTACATTATTGATTACAGCAGAACTGTGATTCTACAGCACAAGATCAGCTTTTACAATACATTTTTTTTTTTTTTTTTTTAAGAGTTCTGATTTAAAAAAAATAAAAAAAACCAGGGCTCATTTAAACACACAGACATCAAAAATCATCCTGTGAATCTCAACAGTGGTGGCCATCATAAAGCATGTTGCAGTGCATTCTGGGAGCCACCAATCAAAATTCATCCATGGCTCCCATCATGCATTGCTGCATGAATAAATTATGAGCTGAATTGTCTTAGTAATTTCATTTATTCTCACTATTAAAATTTTGCTGTTTTTCTGTGACTTTTTAGTAGCTTGTTTTCTAATGTTCAGAGTTGATCTGTTGATCAGAATATGTTGCTTGTCACCGTTGTTGAGATTCACAGGCTGATACTTGATGTTTGTGTGTGCCTAAGAGAATTTTTTTTTTTTTTTTGTGATAAGGACAACTTTTTAAAAAAAAAAAAAATTCTGTATTGTATAAGCTGATCTTCTGCAGAATCACAGTGCTGCTGTAATCAATAATGTAAATCTAACTCAGAGATTTGGCTCTAAATGAGTTCAGTGATTCAGATCAAATAATGATTTTGAGAAAACATAACCAACACCTGATCATCTTTTAACTTTGCTTGTCTGTTTGGTTTTAATGCAGTTAAAACTGCCCAAACGAAATCTAATACTAAAAAGGCAAGGGTCAAGAGCTCAACTAAAACAAACCCTGACCTCGATGATGGTAACTTAAAAATTGTGATTTTCTCCTTTGCTGATTCTGCTTGTTATCATCAGGTGTCTTCAATAATGCTCAATCATCACTCAATTAATCACTTATTTATCTCATTAATGCTTCAGTGGGTGGAATAAAAATATGGCAGGACTTTTACTTTCTGACCCCTGGAATCTCCACCTCTGATTACAATGACTTTGTTTAACATTTAAAAACAAACATGTTCAAATTCCAAAGCTTGTTAGTTCCTCTTGGTAAGACTGACAAGCTTTGGAATTTGAATATGTCTGTTTTTAAATATTATAAGTAATTTTAATGAATACAAATTCTACGTTTTAACCACTTGGTGGAATTGGCAGACGTTCCCTTCACCATGCACCGTGGAAGCGCGTCAAATCATTCATGGGTGTAAATATGAAGCTATTTTCCACGTTGGTGATTTTGAATTAATATTTCGATATACGGTGGTTAAATACTGTTAAAACTAATCGTGGTATTGATATTACTACTGACTATATAATATAGCATATATAGAACATTGGCAAGGAAAACTAACTTTACCGAGCGAGCTCTGAGAGTTCCCTAGTGGTCGGGAGCATTTCCGTTGTGTTGTGGCTTTATTCCATTGCGTTGTGGCTCGATTTCGTTGTGTTGTGAACTTATATTTGCTTTTTTAATTTCATTGTGTTGTGCACATAGACGGTTGTGCACTACAGAGATCGCTAAGACATGTGACCAACTGGGCGGCAACGTCATCAGAACGCAAAGAATTATGGGTATGTTTGGCCAGTTTACATGGGCTGGCTAGTGTTCTGGCATGAACATAATTAAAAATTAGCGTGAAAAACAGAATATAATCCTACAAAATGCAGCGGGCTAAAGAAAACATTGTCGGACCATACCGCCTAAAACTAAATCCTAATGCAAAGACGAGATATGACGAGAAAATAAAGGGAATCAAAGGACTGGATCCTTAAGAGCAGAGCGACATCAAACTTCCAGCACCCATATTTTATATATATATATATATATATATATATATATATTTTATATAAAAATGTTATTACACACTCACACACCTACATGATATTAAGTGTTAGTGCATACACACACAAAGTTTTCAGTAACTTCAAGTCGCTGCAGCAGGCCCAGGTCTTTTTAACAGATGGATGGGTCCAGGATCTAGAGACTGTAAAAGTGGGGCAGAAAACTGTCGTCTGTTCAAATGTACGCTAATGTTTTAAGCACCACGCTCCTCGCTCTCTCTCTCATCTATCTGCGTGCAGTCAGAATTCAACAAACCAGCGTGTGTGAGTGTGTGTGTGTGTGTGTGTGTGTGTGTGTGTGTGAGAGAGAGATTTTTTTTCATACAGGACATCTTTCACACTGCAAAGTGTTAACTTATATTTGTGTACACTCACAATGAAACACAACATTGTGCTTTTGTCAAACTGTAAACTTGTCAAACTGTAACCTACAACTGTCACCCAACCAAAATCTCACACACACACACACACACACACACGCTGGTTTGTTGAATTCTGACTGCACGCAGATAGATGAGAGAGAGCGAGGAGCGTGGTGCTTAAAACATTAGCATACATTTGAACGGACGACAGTTTTCTGCCCCACTTTTACAATCTTCAGGTCCTGGACTGGACCCATCCATCTGTAAAAAAGACCTGGGTCTGCTGCAGCGACTTGAAGTTACTACAGCAGGAAGACAGCATCTTGAACACTGCGTTCTTCCCTCCATGCAAAGAAGTCTGGCGCCTTATGTATGTTTGTGCCGCGGATTCCCAAAATGCTTTGCGTGGGAATACGTCATGATGACGACACATTAGCAATCCTTACTGGGCCACCGTACTATAGCCATTAATAAGAGGTGTGTTCGACTCCATGTGGCACTAGATAGATAGAGATATACTGTATGTATATGTCCCTTTGTGATCTCCTGACATAACTAAAAGAATATTCTCATTTAATGTTCTTAATAAAAACTCCTATTTAAAGTTTCAATATGTAATTGTTTACTTGTAACATCCAGTGAAGATATGTTGAACATGTTACTGTTTTTACAGACACTGGCACTTGATAACATTTATATCAGTAATAAAAATTTCATGATGGAAGAATTGACATCATAACATAGCATGGTGGGGCCCAGATGGGTGTCACCTGGGCAGCCTAACTGGGGCCCAGACATTTTTGTCCACGGTTTCCATGGAGGCCCCACATGGATTAGCCCAGATGAACTGAACACTACTCAGTGTGCACACTACAGGCTGTTAAATGTAACACAGAAACATGCTGGAGTTAATGAGATAATTAGGTGATAACGAGCAGAATCGCTGAAGGACAGAGAAACAACAAGAACTACGACTTCAGCCACAGCCTACGATGAAATCAACTGAAGATAAAAGACATTAAAGGGCACCTATTATGCCCCTTTTTACAAGATGTAATATTGGTCTTGGGTGTCCCCAGAATGTATTTGTGAAGTTTCAGCACAAAATACCCCACAGTTAATTTATTATAACCATTTGAAAATGTCATTTTTGGGGCCTGTTTTAAAAAGAGCTGTTTTGGTGTGTACCACCTTAAATATAAATGAGCTGCATATCCCCGCCCTGCCTTTGGATGAGGGCGTAACTTGCATACCTATGGCAATAAACAGTCAGTAGAAGCAGAATGGCTGAGAATGAGAGACCCGCTGTTTTGTATGGCATTCAGCCGTACATGTTTGAACCGGAATCAGACCCAGATGATGAAGAGACTCCGGCAGAAGAAACACAATTGAGAATGGAGCAGGACGTCTCTGAATGGTTATTTGATACATTTATGTACTTATAGAGTTTTAATCGTGTCCCCTTTGCAATTATGGATGTGCAACACTGTGATAACGTTCGCGCAATTTTTTTAAACTACAAACACAAATACTGTGATAACGTTTGCTAAGTACAAACGAAATTATATTTATGCGAGGGAACGGTTGCGTCATGTTGACATTACTTGTCGTACAGGTGCTTATGTGGCAAATGTGAGAAGATGGCTACAGAACCAGAAAATATATGCTGCAGGGAGATAGAACAGGTATTAATTTATTTACATTTGTAATTGTTGCAAAAAATAATAATCGCGAACAGTAGGCAACGATCCACACTTGAGGATTAACTTTGAAGCAAGACCTGCTTTGAATTGACCCTCGTTCTCAAAACAGTCAGTCAAAAAATTATTCGCGCAAACATAAACGTATTTTGGAATTTTGAGTGGCGCCTTTCCTTCATAAATAAAATCCATCCACTGCGTTTCCAGTGGCTCTGATGTCGGAAGTAAGTGAAAACTACTATGTTCATTATTACATCCCACAACAGAACACTTATGCCGAGTTCAGACTGCACGATTTTCAAAGCAGTCGGGTCACTGTTCTTTTCACACTGCATGACTATCTTGGCCAGCATTCAGTCGCTGCTGTGTTCAAACTGCACGATGGATCGGCGACAGAAGGTTTCACACTGCATGACTTTACAATAGGAAGAATCGCCGACAACTCTGTCTGGCACGCAAACTACGTTTCACAACCAAACACACCAGAGGTGGAGATTCCAGGGGTCAGAAAGTAAAAGTCCTGCCATATTTTTATTCCACCCACTGAAGCATTAATGAGATAAATAAGTGATTAATTGAGTGATGATTGACCATTATTGAAGACACCTGATGATAACAAGCAGAATCACCAATGGAGAAAATCACAATTTTTAAGTTACCATCATCGAGGTCAGGGTTTGTTTTAGTTGAGCTCTTGATCCTTGACTTTTTAATATTAGATTTTGTTTGAGCAGTTTTAACTGCATTAAAACCAAACAGACAAGCAAAGTTAAAAGATGATCAGGTGTTGGTTATGTTTTTACATAAACATTATTTGATCTGAATCACTGAACTCATTTAGAGCCCAATCTCTGAGTTAGATTTACATTATTGATTACAGCAGAACTGTGATTCTGCAGCAGAAGATCAGCTTTTGCAATACTTTTTTTTTTTTTTTTTTTTTTTAAAGAGTTCTGATTTAAAAAAAAAAAAAAAAGCAGAGCTCATTTAAACACACAGACATCAAAAATCATCCTGTGAATCTCAACAGTGGTGGCCATCATAAAGCATGTTGCAGTGCATTCTGGGAGCCACCAATCAAAATTCATCCATGGCTCCCATCATGCATTGCTGCATGAATAAATTATGAGCTTAATTGTCTTAGTAATTTCATTTATTCTCACTATTAAAATGTTGCTGTTTTTCTGTGACTTTTTAGTAGCTTGTTTTCTAATGTTCAGAGTTGATCTGTTGATCAGAATATGTTGCTTGTCACCGTTGTTGAGATTCACAGGCTGATACTTGATGTTTGTGTGTGCCTAAAAGAATTTTTTTTTTTTTTTTGTGATAAGAACAACTTTTAAAAAAAAAAAAATTCTGTATTGTATAAGCTGATCTTCTGCAGAATCACAGTGCTGCTGTAATCAATAATGTAAAACTAACTCAGAGATTGGGCTCCAAATGAGCTCAGTGATTCAGATCAAAAAATGATTTTGAGAAAACATAACCAACACCACCTGATCATCTTTTAACTTTGCTTATCTGGTTGGTTTTAATGCAGTTAAAACTGCCCAAACAAAATCTAATATTAAAAAGTCAAGGATCAAGAGCTCAACTAAAACAAACCCTGACCTCGATGATGGTAACTTAAAAATTGTGATTTTCTCCTTTGGTGATTCTGCTTGTTATCATCAGGTGTCTTCAATAATGATCAATCATCACTCAATTAATCACTTATTTATCTCATTAATGCTTCAGTGGGTGGAATAAAAATATGGCAGGACTTTTACTTTCTGACCCCTGGAATCTCCACCTCTGAAACACACGCGAGACCTGACAAGGAAACAACGCGCGCAAGACCAGAGTTCTCACGTGAGACTGGCCCTGTGTCTCAATCAGCTCCCTAGCTCCCTAGGTAGTGAATCAGTACATAATGAAAGTGAATGTGGCTGATACCCTGATCAGTGCCCTGACTACTGAACTAGGGAGCTGATTGAGACACACGGTGGGATTATTATTAAAAATAGTAGCCCGCATGAAGCTTGAAATACGAATTGCCTGTGCGCTGATTTGCAGCGAAAACAATACAAAGAAAAGAAGAATATGGAGGAAATGTTTGGGGAGACGCAAAGTACAAGGATTGTGTGTTCTGCAACGACAGTTGGAGCTAAATACATAACTTTTCAATGTGCTGCTGTCGCGGATGGTCAAGCAAATGTTTGTGCTTTGTTTCTGTTTGATAGAATTGTAATGTTTATGTGAATGAAGCCATGCTTGCTGATATTGTGGTCTATAACTCCTCCCCGAACTCCACGCTGCTCTGTATCTTGCTCTCTCATTGGCTGTCAGTCATCGCCGATGTAGTTTTCAGTCAGAACACTTTTCACACAGCAGGATTTTGAATCGCCGACAGGTCCAGATATTTAGCATGTCAAATATCTCACGGGTGTCGGCGATTCTATCAGATCGCGTCTTTGCTCATTCACACTGCGTGATTGTCACTCGCGTGAACGAGCACCGATTTGCCTGTGATTTCGGGCATTTGTCGGCGATTTCTCAAAACCTGTCGGCGAGCCAAAATCGGGGCTAAAATCGTGCAGTCTGAACTCGGCTTTAGGAGACATTACCGGCTGTCGTTGAAACAATGGAGGATGGTTGACAGATCACCGAGGGCGGGGTCTATGCCAAAACCAGATTGTCAATCAAACCACGTGGGTGGGGCTTAGCGCAATTCTACGTCACAGTGAGAGCAATCTTAGAACAGGGCGTTCTGAGACAGTGCTTATGAATTATTGAGATTGTAAAAAAACCACTGGGTGGATTTTTCTCATTCTAGGGTGGTTTTGCTCACACACTGCCAACACACATTTATGGTCAAACACCATGTAAAAGTGAATTTTGCATAATAGGTGCCCTTTAAATCATTCAAGATCTGATTAAACATCTCCACAAACAGCATTACCAGCTTCACTTATTACTAACCAGACTGACTTTATTTCTGACATTCATCTACAAAAGTTGTTATTGAGAATTACCAGAGGTTTAGATGTTGATGATTTGTTAAAAATACGTTTGGTTTGATGTCACCGTGATCGAGGTCAGTGCTTACTTCAGTTAGGCAGTTTGACTCTTGACTGTTTTAGTGTTTCTCTGGCTGTTTTGTTATGGCAAGAAAAACAAGAGACAGTGTGGTCAGCTGCTAAATGATAACAATATAATCTTTTAGTGGCTTAATTCACTGATCTAGGTTTTTGTGAGCAAAATGTGATTGGGTGTTTTCTTGAATTACAACAATAAAAATGTTATAATCAGAAAGTTTGAAAAATATATTGTTCACTAAGCACTTCAAACCTCCTGCAAGATTGACTTACACACAGACATCAAGAATCAGCATATGATTCTCAACAATGGTGACATGCTTCATGCTGCAATGCATTCTGGGAGTCATGGATGAGTTTTGTATGAGGCACCCAGAATGCATTGCAGCATGAAGCATGTCACATTGTTGAGAATCATACGCTGATTCTTGATGTCTGTGTGTGAAAAATTTTTGCAGGTGTTTTAAAGGATTTAATGTACATTGTATTTTTCAGATTTATTCTTCTGCTCTGATTTTTGTAATTTTTTTTGTAGTTGTTCTGGAGAAGATCCAGCACAAAATCATTAAAAAAATTTTCATATAAAGCTCAGTCATTAGATCAGTGAACAAAGCCATAACATGATAACAATTAGATTCATATCAATGATCAGCTGACCACATTGTTGCTTGCTTATCTTGCCATAACAAACAGCAAGAACAGCCAAAAAACATTATTACTAAAACAGACAACAGTCAAACTGCCTAACTGGAGTAAGCGCTGACCTCGATCACGGTGACATCAAACCAAACTTATTTTCAACAAATCATCAACATCTAAACCTCTGGTAATTCTCAATAAGAGCTTCTGTAGGTGTGTGACAGAGATGAAGTCAGTCTGGTTAGTGATAAGTAAAGCTGGTAATGCTGTTTGTGGAGATGTTTAATCAGATCTTGAATGATTTAATGTCTTTTATCTTCAGTTGATTTCATCGAAGACTGTGGTTGAAGTCGTAGTTCTTGTTGTTTCTCTGTCCTTCAGTGATTCTGCTCGTTATCACCTAATTATCTCATTAACTCCAGCATGTTTCTGTTTTACATTTAACAGCCTGTAGTGTGCACACTGAGCAGTGTTCAGTTCATCTGGACTAACCCATCTGGGCCCCACCATGCTGTGCTGGCTGGGATGTAACTTATGAGAAATTATTTTCATTTGTTACAGACATACAAGCACAGGTTACAGGGCTGCCAACTTTTGAGTTTAGCTTTGAGTGAGAATTATGGGGCTGGAAGCTTTCCTGAGGTAAATGTAACGTTACATGACATCTCCAGCTGTTTCATTGACATCTTTCTGCAGTTGAAACATTGATTGACCGATTACATTAGAGATGATACATTTCGGTAAGTTAGGTACAGTACTTTTCAACACACCTTCGAATGTTCATTTGTGTTTATTTACTATTAACTAGTAGTGAAGATGAAGAGATTATCAGTTCATGTGGCGCAATCAGTTACGTCACATTTAAGAGCATCAAAATTATATTTATTGTTTGAATTTCATAATAAAATGTACAGAATTTGAAAGCTGAGACTTTGTTTCATATCAAGAGTAACCTGCTCTGTCTTGTGTGTTGGTTTCAGTGTCGTCTTTGCTCCACAATTTTCTCTGCGTGAGAAAACATATCCCAGCCAGCAGAACCATGTGGGGCCCAAATGGGTTTGACCTGGGCTACCTAACTGGGACCCAGCCAGTTTTGCACCCAGTTTCCATGTAGGCCCCACATGGATTTGCCCAGATGAAATGAACACTGCTTAGTGTGCACACTACAGGCTGTTTAATGTAACACTTAATCAGTGTTGGAGGTAATGAGATAATTAAGTGACTGAATAATGATTTTGTATTAGTGAAGAACACCTGCTGTTAACAAGCAGAATCACTGAAGGAAAGAGAAACACAAGAACTACTTCCAGCCACAGCCTTGGATGAAATCAACTGAAGATAAAATACATTACATCTCTCAAGATCTGATTAAACTCCACAAACAACATTAGCTTCACTTATTACTAACCAGACTGACTTTATTTCTGTCAGACATCTACAGAAGTTCGTATTAAGAATTAAGAAGAGGCTTAGATGTTGATTACTTATTTGAAAGTAATAGTTTGATTTGATGTTACCATTGTGGCGATCAGTGTGTGCTTTAGTCAGGCTCTTGACTTTTTAACATTAGTTTTTCTCTTGACAGCTGTGTCTGTTTGTTATGGCGAGAACAGCAAGAGAAAATATAATCAGATGCTGTAAGCTGATTGATGATAAGAATATAATCATCATATATTGGCTTAACTCATTGATATTATGTGGGAGGTTTATATGGGTAGTATGTTATTAATTCTGTTTTATTGTTATGATTCTACAGCAAGAGAATAATAGAATTTAATCAGAACATCAAACGATTTATAACACACCATTTACATATTTTGGGCTCCTGTGAGTTTTACTCGCACACAGACATCAAGAATCAGCATATGAATCTCAACAATGGTGACATGCTTCATGGTGCAATGCATTCTGGGTGCATCATACGAAACTTATCCATGGCTCCCAGAATGCATTGCACCATTGAAGCATGTCACCATTGTTGAGATTCATACGCTGATTTATAAATCGTTTGATGTTCTGATTAAATTCTATTATTCTCTTGCTGTAGAATCATAACAATAAAACAGAATTAATAACATTCTACCTGTATAAACCTCCCACATAATATCAATGAGTTAAGCCAATATATGATGATTATATTCTTATCATCAATCAGCATCTGATTATATTTTCTCTTGCTGTTCTCGCCATAACAATCAGACACAGCTGTCAAGAGAAAAACTAATGTTAAAAAGTCAAGAGCCTGACTAAAGCACACACTGATCGCCACAATGGTAACATCAAATCAAACTATTACTTTCAAATAAGTAATCAACATCTAAGCCTCTTCTTTATTCTTAATACGAACTTCTGTAGATGTCTGACAGAAATAAAGTCAGTCTGGTTAGTAATAAGTGAAGCTAATGTTGTTTGTGGAGTTGTTTAATCAGATCTTGAGAGATGTAATGTATTTTATCTTCAGTTGATTTCATCCAAGGCTGTGGCTGGAAGTAGTTCTTGTGTTTCTCTTTCCTTCAGTGATTCTGCTTGTTAACAGCAGGTGTTCTTCACTAATACAAAATCATTATTCAATCACTTAATTATCTCATTACCTCCAACACTGATTAAGTGTTACATTAAACAGCCTGTAGTGTGCACACTAAGCAGTGTTCATTTCA
Source organism: Ancherythroculter nigrocauda (assembly GCA_036281575.1). NCBI lineage: Eukaryota > Metazoa > Chordata > Actinopteri > Cypriniformes > Xenocyprididae > Ancherythroculter > Ancherythroculter nigrocauda. Next base: position 30,336,982 of record VTFQ01000024.1, on the reverse strand, counting down.
TCTGGGCAAATCCATGTGGGGCCTACATGGAAACTGGGTGCAAAACTGGCTGGGTCCCAGTTAGGTAGCCCAGGTCAAACCCATTTGGGCCCCACATGGCTCTGCTGGCTGGGATGTGTGGTGTGAGAGTGTGAGAACAGCTCTGCAGAATATGTTCTGATGCAAGAAGCACAGGATGTGGTTAGAAGTGCACCGAACAAAACACTTTACCACATACACAGAGCTCCAGCAGAAACATGCATTTTAATTTTAATATTTTAAATGTACTCCGAGTATATAAAATCTTCATGTTTTGCATTCATCTTGGTGTAACATTTAAAAAAAGGTTGAAATTCAGAATACATCTTGACTTTTGGTGAACACAATGCCTAAATATATTACTTAAGATTTAACTGTAATATTATAAAAATAGGGTACTAGCCATTAACTCACATTTATTGGTTTAACTTAAAGCCTAAAGTTTTAAAGACAATTTATATTATCAAAAAGTAATTTGTGAAGCATTTGTAAAAAAAAAAAATTAAAGGGTGTCATGATCCACCAACTGACAGATAACAAATCGGTTACACCCTGAATACTTAATAGATGTTGACAGCAGCTGCACAGAGTTGGGTTGATCTTGTATGACTCCTCTAGATAAGATAGATAAGCTGAAACAAAACTATTTTAATAAAATATAATCATACGTATGTCACACAAAGACTTCTGGGAATGTCCTTTTACAGTTTTTCAACATTAAACAGTTATTCATAGTTTTTACTTCCAAAAGTTACATGTAATGTAATGTAATGTTGAACCATTTAAAATTTTCACCTTAAATTGTCAGGGTTTTACAAAGCACGTGACTCGACTCGATGGGCGTCGACTTCAGTATACAAATACATGTTGATCGAGTTATTTGTCTATATTGTTCTCCATGTGAAGAAGGACGGACTGTTAAACACGCATAATATTGTAAGTAGATCCATATTTAATGAATGATGAACTAAAATGTCTTAAACTGAATTATGTCTGATCTCTGTCAAGACATTCTTAATGACTACTTATGGACATAATATTTTATACACAATAATGTATAATAGTGATGTATATTGCTAAGCATTTGTATTGGTGTACATAAGCTTTTATAAAATGTACAGATGTTGATAATTAATTAACTAATTATTTAGTTAATGATTGTACTGCAAATAGTATTTGCTATACTTAAACTTGCTTAATACTTAATATTTGCTAATATTTTTTAAAAACTACATAAAGAAAGTGAGATGGAGATTTTTAATGATGACAATACTTTTATGGCATGTTCTGTTATGTTTGCTACATAGATCACAATCTTGAAGTAAAGCTTTTCAAATTTCATAAATACAGCATGCAGTGCGGCATGAATAGATTATGCTGTGGAGTTTCTTGATTCTTGTTGGTTTTATCTGTGCTGCTTTTTTTGTTCACTTTTAGAAGTTTGTTTATTTTGAAATGTTTAGAAATTATCTTTTTTATTATTATTTTATTACAATTGTGTTTTGTACGTTGAGTATTAATGTCTGTTCATCATTAAGGTCCTTTCACACTGGACGCGATTTTGACGCGCGAATTATCGCGCAATGGTTTTGTTTTTTGATCAGCTGTTTTTGTAATGAGTGCTTTCCACACCGAACGCGAATGTGCTGCTGCGAAAAAACTACGTTTATTTTTTTCGCTTCAATGTCGATTTTTTTTTCACATTCGAGGCGACAGAAAAGGCTTCAACCAATCAAATACAAGGAAACAAAGGTGATGTCACAGCAACAACGACGGATCATCTGATAGCTTGTGTGTCGACGCATTTACAATAGAAAACTACCTTGTGAATGTTTAATTAAACTATATGTCTAGTAGTTAAACTTATATCTGTAGTCCATAGGCATACAATTTCCCCATTGTGGGACAAATAAAGGTTTTCTTATCTTAGACAGAAGCCTATTTATAGAGAAGGAGGTCTCTGCGGAACAAAAAGGGGCGGTTCCCAACTTTGGGGTGTTGTCACACTGCGGAATAGGTGTTTTTCAACCTCTTTACCTGATTTGCTCAAATCGAGTGGGAGATTTCCGGAAAAACAATAAGGGATATGTATTGTATATGAATGTAAGTGTATTGTTTAAGATGTTTAACAGTTGTTTAACGTTTTTGTGTGAATAAGCTTGCTAGCTTGTTGTAAAAAGCTCCAAGCAATCTTCCACTCACTTCTAGCGATAACTATTATTAGCTAACATTCGCTATTCTATTTGATGTATCTGTTAGTCATTTGATTCGTTTTAGTTTTGCCATTAGGTTGTGGCTACAGTGTCTGTGGTCAATAAAATGATTATAAAGTTTAAAGTCTTCAGAGTCATCATTTCAGGTTAACAAATTTTTTTTAAAGCTTACACAAGGTCAGTAAGTAGTCTCATTAATGCATATAAAGCTTATAGCTACTTATACAATATACGCTGAGGCAGTCATGTGTTTCTGTGTGGTTGATAGCCTATAAAAAACAATTACACTTAAAATTAAAGTTAATTATATTACAAGCACTGTCTAGCCTACGTATTTGCCGATATAGTGCTATAATGATATAGTGCAGTGGTTATGTCATTTTAATATTATATATATATATATATATATATATATATATATATATATATATATATATATATATATATAATAGCTTTTATGACGAAGGTTTACACTATGCACGTGAAATTTGGCATGCGAGAGATTAAATAAAATAGGCTGTTGATCGCGTGCCTGTGTTCTTCTGCGTTATTCATATTGAAGAGCATCAATTATTAAGGCGATCTAGCCTTAAGAAACTATTTGAGGTGAAAAAGGTGAAGAGGTGAAAACATACCGTAGTAATTTATAGTAAATAGCCTACTATAGTGTTTTTGAACCATACTTGAATTAATTTGTTGTGGTAATTATATAGGCTATTGCTGTGGTAATATAACAACTATAGTAACATAAACAAATTATGTTACCCAATACTGTAGGCTACTAAGTTTTACAATACACGCAGTTTACTGTAGTAAAAACTAAAGTATACTACAGCCTATGCTGTAACATTCATTAACAAAGTGTTGTAAATACTATAATATACAGTATACTACAATTTACTGGTTCAAAAACACTATTTTCTATCAATTACTATAGTATTTTTTCACCCCATGTCCAACCAAATGACGCCGATTGTATAAGTTCAGACAAATGACCAGAGTTGGGTAATCCAGGGTCCAAAGAGTAAAAGTCCTGCCATATTTTTATTCCACCCACTGAAGCATTAATGAGATAAATAAGTGATTAATTGAGTGATGATTGAGCATTATTGAAGACACCTGATGATAACAAGCAGAATCACCAAAGGAGAAAATCACAATTTTTAAGTTACCATCATCGAGGTCAGGGTTTGTTTTAGTTGAGCTCTTGACCCTTGACTTATTAACATTAGAATTTGTTTGGGCAGTTTTAACTGCATTAAAACCAAACAGACAAGCAAAGTTAAAAGATGATCAGGTGTTGGTTATGTTTTCTCAAAATCATTATTTGATCTGAATCACTGAACTCATTTAGAGCCCAATCTCTGAGTTAGATTTACATTATTGATTACAGCAGAACTGTGATTCTACAGCACAAGATCAGCTTTATCAATACAATTTTTTTTTTAAGAGTTCTGATTTAAAAAAAAAAAAAAAAACAGAGCTCATTTAAACACACAGACATCAAGAATCATCCTGTGAATCTCAACAGTGGTGGCCATCATAAAGCATGTTGCAATGCATTCTGGGTGCCACCAATCAAAATTCATCCATGGCTCCCATCATGCATTGCTGCATGAATAAATTATGAGCTGAATTGTCTTAGTAATTTTCTTTATTCTCACTATTCAAATTTTGCTGTTTTTCTGTGACTTTTTAGTAGCTTGTTTTCTAATGTTCAGAGTTGATCTGTTGATCAGAATATGTTGCTTGTCACCGTTGTTGAGATTCACAGGCTGATTCTTGATGTCTGTGTGTGTGTGCCTAAAAAAATATATATATATATATTTTTTTTTTTTGTGATAAGGACAACTTTTTAAAAAAAAAAAAAATCTGTATTGTAAAAGCAGATCTTGCGCTGTATAATCACAGTGCTGCTGTAATCAATAATGTAAATCTAACTCAGAGATTGGGCTCTAAATGAGTTCAAATCAAATAATGATTATGTGAAACATAACCAACACCTGATCATCTTTTAACTTTTCTTGTCTGTTTGGTTTTAATGCAGTTAAAACTGCCCAAACAAAATCTAATATTAAAAAGTCAAGGGTCAAGAGCTCAACTAAAACAAACCCTGACCTCGATGATGGTAACTTAAAAATTGTGATTTTCTCCTTTGGTGATTCTGCTTGTTATCATCAGGTGTCTTCAATCATCACTCAATTAATCACTTATTTATCTCATTAATGCTTCAGTGGGTGGAATAAAAATATGGCAGGACTTTTACTCTTTGGCCCCTGGATTACCCAACTCTGCAAATGACTATTTGTCTATGTAAAATATAGCCATACTGTGACAAAATTACATCCCGTGTCATTATAATTCGTAGTCTAGTTTATGCATAATAATAATAATAATAATAATAATAAATAAATAACATTAAAAAAACGGAGTAGGCTAATAAAACTTGCATAAATCATATATTTCGCCCTCTCGAGCTATAAGCAACAGGTCCTGTAAAATAGTTCATACTCTTCAAAATAAATGAATGTATTATAGTAAAATGTTTCCATATATATCTAGGCAGGCACTCGGGAAAAACGCATAGTTTCCCTGTTACGGAAGTCAAGCATGCAGCAATATTTTATTTATTTTTCATTATCTCGGCATAATTGTTTCTCGGGATCTAAACATTAAAAAAGTAGTTGTGATCATAAGAAAACAAGCAAAAAAATAAAATAATAATGAATGGCCTTTCAAGGCTTCCGTACTTTAAAAAAAAACGCCTATCCCGGCTTCCGTACTTTTTTGGTTGGATCGTTATAAACACCTCTCTCAGTTAGAAAACACCCCAAAATTGGGAGACGCCCCTCTTTTGTTCCGCAGAGACCTATACTTGTATTTATAGCCTGGGCTACTCGCAGTATATGTGAGTGGGTTTCTTTTCTGTAAACGAAATGTCCAGTAGATGTCACTAGCTATTCAATCAACATTAACCTTTGACAGGTATCGCATTTCTCACAAGATTACAGCTCCTGTGGGAGAACATGCAAGTCGCTGTAGGCTATAGACAAGGATAACATAACCTTCTGAGGTAAACCTTGTTGATTTTTTTTTAAAACATAAATTGTGTCCGTGACTATGGAAAGTGAATGTGTTGTTGTTAAGACTGGGTGCACCCAAAAACTTCTTTTCGGTCTTTGAAAAAAAATGAAAAGCTCATCTTCACTGGATGATGAAGTGTGTTGTTTGTCCTGAGCAGTTAAACTGACCAACCTTTCCAACAGGATGAAGATTATTTTGTTGAAATATATATATATATATATCATTCAGCTGTCGCCGCAAATGTTTTGGAATCTTTCAGAGCACAAACGGCGCAAATTCGCGTCGCGGCTGATGTGAATGGTTTTGACGCGAACTATTCGCTTTTTCGTTTCGCTTTTCCGTTACGCGTCCGGTGTGAAAGGGCCTTTAGGTGATGGAAGAAAAAAATCTTGTGTTGCAAGGTGATGTCACTGTGTAAATTTGTGTAAATTTCAGCAATCTCATCTTGAAATAAGATATTAATATAAGATATTAAAATCAGCCAATTAGCATTATTTGATATTCTAGATTGTCATAATTTTAACAAATATTTTCAATTGTGACTCTTCTGACTTGGCTAGATCAGAAATTTATGGAATACTATTACATAAAATAATGGAACCCTAATCACCATTACGGTGACTTCAAAAAAATTACAGTACTAAACAATATAATTTCTTAGAGTGGCATGATTAAAGATAACTTTAGAATGTGAATTCACAGTAAAACAAGAGCAGTAAATTAATTTGATGTCAGCATCGTTTTGCTGTTGATTAACAGTAATTCGTAAGAAAATGACCCAGCATGCATTAATTTCACTGTAAATTTCTGACTACAGTAATTTATTGTAAAATAATTCTCTTTAATCCTGTAAATTCCTGGCAATTTTTTACAGTGGTGAAAGTAGTGTTGATAAAAAGTTGCTTAATTCTGCCTCATATCATTGGCAATTATTATTATTCACATTCCTAACTATGTTATTTTCTGCTTTATATCACAGACAAAACATGGCCAGCTTAGAAGAAAAACTGCATAATAAAATCATCAATCAAAGTAGTGTAATTGGGGATGGTATTCCTGCTCGATATCGTCTGAAACCGAAAATAGACCCTCATGATGAATCTAAACCATTTAGACAAAAGATCTTCGGAGAGAGAGACAACAATAAACCCCATAAAACCATTCTGATGGTGGGAGAAACAGGAGCAGGAAAAACAACCCTGATCAATGTGATGATCAACTACATGTTGGGTGTTCAGAGAAAAGACAAGGTTTGGTTTGAGATCACAGATGATCAGAGTGACCAAACATCAGTTCACAGTCAGACCTCCATCATCACTGTTTATGAGTTTTATCTTCAAGAGAGTCCAATCCATTTAACAATCATCGACACTCCAGGATATGGAGACACACATAATATTGAGAATGACAAAGAGATTGCCATAGGTTTGCTTAATTTAAGCAGATGTATCCATGAAATACACACAGTGTGTCTGGTGATTAAAGCAACTGTAAATCGACTCTCTGACAGACAAATATACATATTTGATGCTGTTCAGTCTTTATTTGGAAGAGATATTGCTGAAAACATTATCCTGCTCTTCACACACTCAGATGGAGCTCCTCCTAAAAATGTCCTGACGGCTGTTAAAGAGGCTAAAATCAAGTGTGCAGAGAATGATGAGAATCAGCCAGTGTATTTCCTGTTTAACAACCGTCAGTCAGATGCTGCTAATGAAGAATATGAAACAATCCAGGAAAATTCATGGAATATCAGTTTTAAAGGAATGACACATTTTTTCAAGTTCTTTGAAAACATAAAACCAAAAACTTTGCAGATGACAGGAAATGTGTTGCAACAACGGAATCAGCTGGAAGCAAACACTTCCAATTTACGCTCACGTGTTCAAGTGATAGAACTAAAGCAAAATGAGCTGAAACAAACACAAGAAGCTCTGGAGAAGAACAAGAAAGATGTTGAAGACAATAAAGACTTTGCGTTTGAAGTTGAAGTGCAATACAAAGAAAAGGTTGATATTGATCCGAAAATGTGGCGCTTAACTAAAAAAGCAACGTGCTGCACCGTCTGTGAGGAGAACTGTCATTATCCAGGATGCTGGTGGGCCGATGACCTTTCCTGGTGCAGTGTGATGAAAAATAATCACTGTACAGTGTGCACAAATAAATGCCACTACAGCAAACACATCAAAGAAGCAAAAATATATGTAAACAAGACGAAGCCAAAGAAGACAACATATGAAGGTTTAAAAAAGAAATATGATATCAAAATTGAAGCCGGTGAGTCTGTGGCCAAGAAGCTGGAAGAAGAACTGAAACAATTAGGGAATGAGAAAGTAAAGCTGGTGTTTGAAGCTTTTCACTGTGTGGAAACTCTGGAGATGATCGCACTCAACACTGATTCACTGTTCACACTTCAGCACATTGATTTTCTGATTGAGAAGCTGAAGGAAATTAATGAACCTGAAAAGACTGAAAAACTGAAAGACATCAAGAAGAGAGCAGGAGAAGAAAAACAAGGAGCTCTGGGATACATAAAAAGTGTCATAAGCAAAAAATAATAATCCTGCAGCTAGTTAAAGAAAACCAAATAAGTGCTTTACTATATGTATTGATGTGTTCATATACATTTACATTTTTTGAGTTTGACATTTTGGTGTTCATGTCCAGTCTTAAAACTATATGACTGTGTGTGAGGTATTGTCCTTTAATCAACAACCATTAATTCAAAAATTCATTATAATTATCTCCAGAGGTGGAGATTCCAGGGGTCAGAAAGTAAAAGTCCTGCCATATTTTTATTCCACCCACTGAAGCATTAATGAGATAAATAAGTGATTAATTGAGTGATGATTGAGCATTATTGAAGACACCTGATGATAACAAGCAGAATCACCAAAGGAGAAAATCACAATTTTTAAGTTACCATCATCGAGGTCAGGGTTTGTTTTAGTTGAGCTCTTGACCCTTGACTTTTTAATATTAGATTTTGTTTGGGCAGTTTTAACTGCATTAAAACCAAACAGACAAGCAAAGTTAAAAGATGATCAGGTGTTGTTGGTTATGTTTTTACATAAACATTATTTGATCTGAATCACTGAACTCATTTAGAGCCCAATCTCTGTGTTAGATTTACATTATTGATTACAGCAGAACTGTGATTCTGCAGAAAATCAGCTTATACAATACAGAATTTTTTTTAAAAAAAAGTTGTCCTTATCACAAAAAAAAAAAAATTATTTTAGGCACACACAAACATCAAGTATCAGCCTGTGAATCTCAACAACGGTGACAAGCAACATATTCTGATCAACAGATCAACTCTGAACATTAGTAAACAAGCTACTAAAAAGTCACAGAAAAACAGCAAAATTTTATTAGTGAGAATAAATGAAATTACTAAGACAATTAAGCTTATAATTTATTCATGCAGCAATGCATGATGGGAGCCATGGATGAATTTTGATTGGTGGCTCCCAGAATGCACTGCAACATGCTTTATGATGGCCACCACTGTTGAGATTCACAGGATGATTCTTGATGTCTGTGTGTTTAAATGAGCTCTGCTTTTTTTTTTTTTTTTTTTTTAAATCAGAACTCTTAAAAAAAAAAATGTATTGTAAAAGCTGATCTTGTGCTGTAGAATCACAGTTCTGCTGTAATCAATAATGTAAATCTAACTCAGAGATTGGGCTCTAAATGAGTTCAGTGATTCAGATCAAATAATGTTTATGTAAAAACATAACCAACAACACCTGATCATCTTTTAACTTTGCTTGTCTGTTTGGTTTTAATACAGTTAAAGCTGCCCAAACAAAATCTAATATTAAAAAGTCAAGGGTCAAGAGCTCAACTAAAACAAACCCTGACCTCGATGATGGTAACTTAAAAATTGTGATTTTCTCCTTTGGTGATTCTGCTTGTTATCATCAGGTGTCTTCAATAATGCTCAATCATCACTCAATTAATCACTTATTTATCTCATTAATGCTTCAGTGGGTGGAATAAAAATATGGCAGGACTTTTACTTTCTGACCCCTGGAATCTCCACCTCTGATTATCTCTAATGCTCACAGACAGTTTGCTCTTAAACATTGACATTTATGGACTGTATAATAAAAATGCACATACTCAAATACATGCCTAAAATAATGAACCTGTCTGCTGCGTGAGGAAAAAGCAGAGAGAATATAAAAATGTTAGTAATTGTGTACTGAATTTCAACTGCTTCCTTCCGGCTATAGATTTAAACTCCCTTTGTGTAAATCAAATAGATACAAAAATTCCTTTATACCTGCTGCAATCATGTTTTAAATGTCTTTTTATAAAATGTGTGTTATTTTGTGTGTTTTGTTGCTGTATGTTTATACTGCTGTCTACATTTAATAAAATATATTTCAAGGACAATAAAGTTAGTAACTCTTGGTCTCAGTGTTTTAAAATAGAAACAGACTTGTGTGTTATAATGTTGCCAGAGGAGAGATGAATGACCTGCATGCTTCTTCATTTCCAACCAAACTTTTACAAGATAAAATAACAAGAATATTACACCCAATGCAATTTATCTGATTTGTGCTGTGAATAATGCACAAGTGCATTTAGAGACTGTAATTATATTATTATGAAGTACTGCCACCTAGAGGCCGTATGAGAAATGATGAATACCATGCTTCAGGAAATAAAGAGATAATGGTAAGACTTTAATAAAACTTTATTTTACTATAAATCTGGACTCATATATGACATTTTAGGGGCTCAGGTGCTTCAATGATTCTTTTTGAAACAGTGCTACAATTTGTCTTATAAATAAGAATATACATAGAGACTGAAATACTTTCACTTGTACTTCACTTTTATAAATTAATTTAGTTTTGGGTTTTGGTGCAGAATTTTGTTCTTTTTTTCTCAATTGCTAAGACACATTTCATTTCTTAAAGCTATAACCCCGCTAGAAATGTTATGTTCGGTGTAGTCCTAAAAAAATAAGTGGTGTACTATTACCCAGACCAAAAAAAACAACAAACCCCCCCCCCCCCCCCCCCCCCCAAAAAAAACAACAAAAACAATGTAAACACGAGAGTAAATATGTTTTTTGTTGTTGTTCACTAGTAACATGTTTCATTAAAAACAAATAAATACAGTGCATTCTAAAATTGGTTGACATTTTTAATGTTTACAGTTTGACTATTATTTAAACATGCTGCTTTGGAATTATATTCACTATGAAAAGTGATATATCTGAAATTAAAGTTTTATTTTATTCAAAAGGGTGTTTAAAAAAGCCAATTATTCAAAATCTAACTTATTAACATTATAAAATGTGGTCACAAACAAACAAAAACAGTAGTCAGGCTGAACGATTTGCGCACATGTAAGCTTATCAGTTTGACAGAATTTTCCACTTCATTGTGTCATAAGAAGTCAAACTATATCATTTTCCATTATCATAGCATTTGTTATGAAAAATAGCAACCTACACATGGCCTATAGAAACAACAGAAGATGTCACGGGTGTAATATAAATCTAGTGAAAATATATTAGATTATAAATTCTACAAGTTAGGCAAATTTACCATAATTACTACAATAAAACTATATAAATTCTAGTAAGGGCGGGTCATGAATAGTTTAAAAAGCTCCCTAATAAATGTTGGCGCAAGATGATGTTTGTCCTCTTTTCAGTCTTTTGTTCATTTTGTTCATCAGTCTAGATCACGTTTGACTTTCTCTATAGATTTTCAAAGTGTTTAACTCTCAATAGAATTCAAATGGATTGCACATTTTATTATCAGTGTCGGGATGGCTCGTGGAAATCTTATCACACTTTTGGAGCGTGATAAGATTCAGAGTAGCAGCCTATGCTTATGATTCCCGCACCACGTGATGCATTAAATAAACAAGGCTTCTATGGAAAGCCGAGAGGGCCAAACACACGTGAATTTTAACACGTCAACAATACACATCAATACGCGTTTATTTTTCACACGTGACACCGGACAGGTATGACCCACAGACGACCAACATGAGCGAGAGATTTCTGGTCGTACCTGTGGCGCACGCCGTGGAGAACGCGTTTGGAGGAGAAACTCTTGACGGAGACTCCGTTTGGATGCCGGTGGCGGTACTTCGGTAAAGTTGGTTTTATATTCGCACATTCGGACATCCATTTTCAATAGCCTTGTTAATCACACTACATTGGACATTCAGTGGACATTCACAAGTAAATATGCCATTAAAACAATACTTGCCTATTTTGATCGACTGTGAAAAATGTTGTAAGTTGACAATCGTTGGTTGTCAATATCATGTCGCTGCTTAAAATTCGCAAACATTAATTTATTGCACATTTATTGGAAAGTCTGAATGTATCAGAAGTCCGAATGTGCGAATATAAAACCAACTTTACCGAAGTGGTGGCGGTGAGGGCGAGCGCGCGGAGCGGCGGGGATCGGTGCCCATCCTCCAGTACAGCAGAGAACCCAACAAATACGGTGAGACGGCTTGAGTTCATACGGGCAGAAAGTGTCGCTCTGAACTGTCGTATTATAATAAACTAAGAGCCGTTATGTTCGTTATAAAGGAGCGTCGCGCGCGTCCAGAACTCAGTCAGTAGTTTGGCGCATCTCGCGTGTGCGTTACAGTGTAAACAAGATGAAAGAAAGTGAAGGAAAACGTAATCGTTGTTTTGGTATTAATAAATAAAGTTACACACAAACTAACGTTTGCAGCAGAAAGATCGATGTGTCTGAATTAATTTAGTCCATTGAGTCCTGTAGACAGTCGGTGCGTTCCAAACGGGATATATCGCCCTCCGAAGGGCACTTCGGAGTGAAAATAATCATGGCCGCCATATTGAAGGGTCATTCCAAACTAAAGTGCTCAAAACTGTCCACTTCAAAGGGACCTTTTGAATGAAGGATTTCGAAGGGTACAACTGATGGACACTTTGGGCCCCCATGATCCTTTGCACAGGGAAGTTCTTTGACGTCACAGAATGGGAACAGGAGGTTAGGAGTTTGATTTTACCTATAAAAGTATGTATAGTATTTTTCTATACTACTGCAATATTTATACGAGTTAGATTTGGTACATTATTATGGTCAAAATGACATTGTACTTCAACAAAAATACTTTGTTTCGAAGACACAGTATACATTATGGTGCAATAAAACAAAAATAAATAAATAAACTAACGTTAAACAAAGAGCACTGCTTGCACAATCTACTCCTTCTTAATTGTCTCGTTAAGATGACGCTGAAGTGTGTTCCAAAAAAAAGAGTTTTTTTGACCCCTACACCCTTCATCCCTTTGAAGCTCTCACTCCGGATGGTAAACCCTTTGCAGAAGTGGAGATTCCAGGGGTCAGAAAGTAAAAGTCCTGCCATATTTTTATTCCACCCACTGAAGCATTAATGAGATAAATAAGTGATAAATTGAGTGATGATTGAAGACACCTGATGATAACAAGCAGAATCACCAAAGGAGAAAATCACAATTTTTAAGTTACCATCATCGAGGTCAGGGTTTGTTTTAGTTGAGCTCTTGACCCTTGACTTTTTAATATTAGATTTTGTTTGGGCAGTTTTAACTGCATTAAAACCAAACAGACAAGCAAAGTTAAAAGATGATCAGGTGTTGGTTATGTTTTTACGTAAACATTCTTTGATCTGACTCACTGAACTCATTTTGAGCCCAATCTCTGAGTTAGATTTACATTATTGATTACAGCAGAACTGTGATTCTATCAGCTTTTACAATACATTTTTTTTTTTTTTTTTTTTAAGAGTTCTGATTTAAAAAAAAAAAAAAAAAGCAGAGCTCATTTAAACACACAGACATCAAAAATCATCCTGTGAATCTCAACAGTGGTGGCCATCATAAAGCATGTTGCAGTGCATTCTGGGAGCCACCAATCAAAATTCATCCATGGCTCCCATCATGCATTGCTGCATGAATAAATTATGAGCTGAATTGTCTTAGTAATTTCATTTATTCTCACTATTAAAATTTTGCTGTTTTTCTGTGACTTTTTAGTAGCTTGTTTTCTAATGTTCAGAGTTGATCTGTTGATCAGAATATGTTGCTTGTCACCGTTGTTGAGATTCACAGGCTGATACTTGATGTTTGTGTGTGCCTAAAAGAATTTTTTTTTTTTTTTTTTTGTGATAAGGACAACTTTTTAAAAAAAAAAAAAATTCTGTATTGTATAAGCTGATCTTCTGCAGAATCACAGTGCTGCTGTAATCAATAATGTAAATCTAACTCAGAGATTGGGCTCTAAATGAGCTCAGTGATTCAGATCAAATAATGATTTTGAGAAAACATAACCAACACCTGATCATCTTTTAACTTTGCTTGTCTGTTTGGTTTTAATGCAGTTAAAACTGCCCAAACGAAATCTAATACTAAAAAGGCAAGGGTCAAGAGCTCAACTAAAACAAACCCTGACCTCGATGATGGTAACTTAAAAATTGTGATTTTCTCCTTTGGTGATTCTGCTTGTTATCATCAGGTGTCTTCAATAATGCTCAATCATCACTCAATTAATCACTTATTTATCTCATTAATGCTTCAGTGGGTGGAATAAAAATATGGCAGGACTTTTACTTTCTGACCCCTGGAATCTCCACCTCTGACCCTTTGAAGGGATTAGGGCATAGGGATGAGCCCTTCCGAATGGAACGCAGGGTTCTTCTCTGTCATTTTGAACAATTCCGTCTTCTTCTTCTTTTAGCTTTTTAGCAGATTGCAATCATGATTTATCAGGTGCGTAGTGCCACCTACTGGAGCAACTTTTAGCCTTAAGATTTTTTGTGACCCATGTTGTTGTTCTTTGACATGCTGTTTGACACACCCACGTGATTTACCTGTACCAGGAAGAGACTATCGTGTTATTTCTCCTTTCTGTCATGACTCTGCTTTCTTGAGAAAAGAAAATGTCAATCACAGTGATGAAGAATGAAGAGGAACATTTCAGCAACGATTTTTTAAGAAATTTGTTTATGAACAAACAGCAGATTTTTGTGATTCTCTGGTTATTCATTGTTTTAAAACCATTCAGAAAGTGAAAGTAAAGTTCAGATTGTTGTCAAACAGTGTAAATGGATTCATCTCCAGAAGAACTTTCTTGTCCCGTGTGCTGTGAAATCTTCAAGTCTCCTGTTCTTCTGTCGTGTAGTCACAGTTTCTGTGAAGAGTGCCCAGCCAGCAGAGCCATGTGGGGCCCAAATGGGTTTGACCTGGGCTATCTAACTGGGACCCAGCCAGTTTTGCACCCAGTTTCCATGTAGGCCCCACATGGATTTGCCCAGATGAAATGAACACTGCTTAGTGTGCACACTACAGGCTGTTTAATGTAACACTTAATCAGTGTTGGAGGTAATGAGATAATTAAGTGATTGAATAATGATTTTGTATTAGTGAAGAACACCTGCTGTTAACAAGCAGAATCACTGAAGGAAAGAGAAACACAAGAACTACTTCCAGCCACAGCCTTGGATGAAATCAACTGAAGATAAAATACATTACATCTCTCAAGATCTGATTAAACAACTCCACAAACAACATTAGCTTCACTTATTACTAACCAGACTGACTTTATTTCTGTCAGACATCTACAGAAGTTCGTATTAAGAATTAAGAAGAGGCTTAGATGTTGATTACTTATTTGAAAGTAATAGTTTGATTTGATGTTACCATTGTGGCGATCAGTGTGTGCTTTAGTCAGGCTCTTGACTTTTTAACATTAGTTTTTCTCTTGACAGCTGTGTCTGTTTGTTATGGCGAGAACAGCAAGAGAAAACATAATCAGATGCTGTAAGCTGGTTGATGATAAGAATATAATCATCATATATTGGCTTAACTCAATTATGTGGGAGGTTTATAGGGGTAGTATGTTATTAATTCTGTTTTATTGTTATGATTCTACAGCAAGAAAATAATAGAATTTAATCAGAACATCAAACGATTTATAACAGATTTATATCTTGTGAGTTTTACTCGCACACAGACATCAAGAATCAGCATATGAATCTCAACAATGGTGACATGCTTCAATGGTGCAATGCATTCTGGGAGCCATGGATAAGTTTCGTATGATGCACCCAGAATGCATTGCACCATGAAGCATGTCACCATTGTTGAGATTCATATGCTGATTCTTGATGTCTGTGTGCGAGTAAAACTCACAGGAGCCCAAAATATGTAAATGGTGTGTTATAAATCGTTTGATGTTCTGATTAAATTCTATTATTCTCTTGCTGTAGAATCATAACAATAAAACAGAATTAATAACATTCTACCCGTATAACAGCTTACAGCATCTGATTATATTTTCTCTTGCTGTTCTCGCCATAACAAACAGACACAGCTGTCAAGAGAAAAACTAATGTTAAAAAGTCAAGAGCCTGACTAAAGCACACACTGATCGCCACAATGGTAACATCAAATCAAACTATTACTTTCAAATAAGTAATCAACATCTAAGCCTCTTCTTAATTCTTAATACGAACTTCTGTAGATGTCTGACAGAAATAAAGTCAGTCTGGTTAGTAATAAGTGAAGCTAATGTTGTTTGTGGAGTTGTTTAATCAGATCTTGAGAGATGTAATGTATTTTATCTTCAGTTGATTTCATCCAAGGCTGTGGCTGGAAGTAGTTCTTGTGTTTCTCTTTCCTTCAGTGATTCTGCTTGTTAACAGCAGGTGTTCTTCACTAATACAAAATCATTATTCAATCACTTAATTATCTCATTACCTCCAACACTGATTAAGTGTTACATTAAACAGCCTGTAGTGTGCACACTAAGCAGTGTTCATTTCATCTGGGCAAATCCATGTGGGGCCTACATGGAAACTGGGTGCAAAACTGGCTGGGTCCCAGTTAGATAGCCCAGGTCAAACCCATTTGGGCCCCACATGGCTCTGCTGGCTGGGTGTCTTCAACATTTCTGTCTTAAGGACAAACAGCCTGTGTGTGTAAAGTGCAGAGATTCACAGAAACACGCAAATCACACATTCAGACCATTTAGTGAAGCCGTTTCATCATATAAGGTAAGAGATTTATTTCTGAGGATTAATGCTTCTCATAAACTTACAAATGTATCAATATCATTTTGCTCATATTACATACATGAACATATTACAGAACTCAAAAAACATTGGAGCATATTTTCATTGTAATGTTCTACACTGAAGGCAAGTCAAAGTTGAGAACCCATGTGCAGTTTTATTAGAAAATGACACATGTGGTACAAAACAAAAACTGGATACTTATACTGTACTAGACATGTACTGTATGGCGTCAAATCCATGACACATATTTGCAAAAGAATAAAGTAATGCGAAAGAAAATAAAGTTTTGTAAAACAAAAATAAAGTATTGAGCAAAAACATTGTTTTGCAAACAATGACAGCTGTAAAACAAGTTTAAGAACTTTGAACCTATTTTATCTCTGCAACAGATTTTATGACAGCAATGATTTTGCAACATATTTTTTTTATGACCATATCTACTAATTAATTTGCTACACTCCTTTTAATCTGTATTTCAGTCAAGTGTGAGTTCGCTATACCGTTTTTCCTAGTTCTTCAGTTCTATGTGCGCTTCATGTCATTGTTTTGACATGGAGTGGAGAAACTGGGTGTCAGCTGGCCTGACTACGATTGTGTATAAAATGTATAATGCTAATCCTTTTCTTGGTTAAGTTATGTGAAAGGGCCTTTATTATATCTGGGATGTTGGTGGACATTTTATAATTTGATGATTTTTTTCAAAATATGACATTGTACATTTACACATGAACATCTTTATTGTTATTGTGTTTTTATACAGAACAAACATGATCTCATCAAGAAAAGCATCTTAATTAAAGATGGAAATCCTGCTCGATACCGTCTGCAAACAAGTTTAGACAATCTGAATCAAACTAAACTATATACAAAAATCACCTTTGGAGAAAGAGACAAAAACAAACCCCATAAAATCATTCTGATGGTGGAAGAAACAGGAACAGGAAAAACAACCCTGATCAATGTGATGATCAACTACATGTTGGGTGTTCAGAGAGAAGACAAGGTTTGGTTTGAGATCACAGATGATCAGAGTGACCGAACATCAGCTGACAGTCAGACCTCCAGAATCACTGTTTATGAGTTTTATCTAGAAGAGAGTCCAATCCATTTAACAATCATCGACACTCCAGGATATGGAGACACAAGCAGAATTGATCTTGATAAACAGATCTCTGAGAGTTTGCTTAGTTTATGTAAATCTGCAGGGATTCATGAATTACATGCAGTGTGTCTGGTGATTGAAGCATCACAGAATC
The DNA here is from genome assembly GCA_036281575.1 of Ancherythroculter nigrocauda. Taxonomy (NCBI): domain Eukaryota; kingdom Metazoa; phylum Chordata; class Actinopteri; order Cypriniformes; family Xenocyprididae; genus Ancherythroculter; species Ancherythroculter nigrocauda. The sequence continues at coordinate 30,319,341 of VTFQ01000024.1, read as the reverse complement.
GACTCTCTGACAGACAAATATACATCCCAGCCAACACAGCATTGTGGGGCCCAGATGGGTGTCACGTGGGCAGCCTAACTGGGGCCCAGACATTTTTGTCCACGGTTTCCATGTAGGCCCCACATGGATTAGCCCAGATGAACTGAACACTGCTCAGTGTGCACACTACAGGCTGTTAAATGAAACACAGAAACATGCTGGACTTAATGAGATAATTAGGTGATAATGAGCAGAATCGCTGAAGGACAGAGAAACAACAAGAACTACGACTTCAGCCACAGCCTTCGATGAAATCAACTGAAGATAAAAGACATTAAATCACTCAAGATCTGATTAAACATCTCCACAAACAGCATTACCAGCTTCACTTATTACTAACCAGACTGACTTTATTTCTGACATTCATCTACAAAAGTTGTTATTGAGAATTACCAGAGGTTTAGATGTTGATGATTTGTTGAAAATAAGTTTGGTTTGATGTCACCGTGATCGAGGTCAGCGCTTACTTCAGTTAGGCAGTTTGACTCTTGACTGTTTTAGTAATAATATTTCTTTGGCTGTTCTTGCTGTTTGTTATGGCAAGAAAAACTGTTCAATGATATGAATATAATTGTCATCATGTTATGGCGTTGTTCACTGATCTAATAACTGAGCTTTATATGAAAAACATGTTATTAGTTTGGTGCTGGATCTTCTCCAGAACAACTGAAAAAAAAGTTACAAAAATCAGATCAGAATAATAAATCTGAAAAATACAATGTACATTAAATCCTTTAAAACACCTGCAAGATTTATTCACACACAGACATCAAGAATCAGCGTATGATTCTCAACAATGGTGACATGCTTCATGCTGCAATGCATTCTGGGAGCCTCATACAAAACTCATCCATGGCTCCCAGAATGCATTGCAGCATGAAGCATGTCACCATTGTGGCTCTTTGAGGGGATCCGGATCTTCGCGATCCGTTCCTTTCAAAGAGCCGTTCAAAAGAACGGCTCTTTTGGCTCTTTTTAAATATTTAGTCAATTTTAAGAAGCCAGCTTGGGGGCATCTCAGTTTATCCTGGAAATAATCACTGGGAGGAATGATGAGGTGAGATTTGTAGTCAAATAATTAAAACTCGGATATCACACACCAATATCTGAGTTTGAATTATTCTGAAATATTGATTATTACCTCATTTGTCATGTGTGGACTATATTCCATAGGGTTGCACAAATCCCTCTGCTTAGACAGTGACATCACTATTTTGGATTTACCTTTAGTACAAAGTGTGTGTGTGTGTGTGTGTGTGTGTGTGTAAAGCTACGTTGACTTATGTTATTCATACAATACCTACTCACAAATAAACATCAAAAACAAAGCCGGCTGCAATGAATTTCTGTGCAAAACAGCTTTTACTACAAACACTTCCACACAAGAACATTGTTATCACACAAGAACATTTTGATAGAAAACAAAAAATATTTAAAGTAGATAAAATTAGAATAAATAAAATGGAAATGTCTACATAATACATACTATTACTACTGTAAACTTTGCAAATAGGACATCAGCCCCTTCAAGTCAATGAACAATAACAAAGTGGGCTGCAATGAATGTCTGTGCAAAACAGCTTTTAGTGAAAAATTTCAATACAAGAACAGTATCACAAAAGAACATTTTTAATGTTTTTAAAAGAACAAGTTTTAAATGAACACAAACTGGAGTACTCACGTGAAGGATGCGTGCACAACTAACTAATATCATCACGCTATAAAGGGTTGGCCTGCGCTGGGTGCGCCCCTCCCCCTATAACTGTTCTGTCTCGCGGAGGAGCTCATTTGTGTGCATCTGTGTGAAACACGCATAGGAAAAAAGAACGACAGAAAGAACGGCTCCCATCGTTCATGTTTATGAGCCGTTCAAAAGAATCGGTTCGTTCGCGAACGTCACAATTCTAAAGTGAATCTTGCAGGAAGTTTGAAGTGTTTAGTGAACAATGTGTTTTTCAAATTTTCTGATTAAAACATTTTTTTTGTTGTAATTCTAGAGGAAATCCAGCACAAAGTTAATCACATTTTGCTCATAAAAAGCTCAGTCATTAGATCAGTGAATTAAGCCACTAAATGATGACTATATTGTTATCACTTAGCAGCTGACCACATTATCTCTTGTTTTTCTTGCCATAACAAACAGCAAAAGAAAAAATTAAAAGTTATAGCTAAGAGTCAAACTGCCTAACTGAAGTAAGCACTGACCTCGATCACGGTGACATCAAACCAAACTTATTTTCAACAAATCATCAACATCTAAACCTCTGGTAATTCTCAATAACAACTTTTGTAGATGAATGTCAGAAATAAAGTCAGTCTGGTTAGTAATAAGTGAAGCTGGTAATGCTGTTTGTGGAGATTGATCAGATCTTCAGAGATTTAATGTCTTTTATCTTCAGTTGATTTCATCGAAGGCTGTACCTGAAGTCAGTCATAGTTCTTGTTGTTTCTCTGTCCTTCGGTGTTTCTGCTCGTTATCACCTAATTATCTCATTAACTCCAGCATGTTTCTGTGTTACATTTAACAGCCTGTAGTGTGCACACTGAGCAGTGTTCAGTTCATCTGGGCTAACCCATGTGGGGCCTCCATGGAAACCGTGGACAAAAATGTCTGGGCCCCAGTTAGGCTGCCCAGGTGACACCCATCTGGACCCCACCATGCTATGTTGGCTGGGATATTTGATGCTGTTCAGTCTTTATTTGGAAGAGATATTGCTGAAAACATTGTCTTGCTCTTCACACACTCATCTGAATTTACACCTAGAAAAGCCCTGAAGGCTGTTAAAGAGGCTAAAATCAAGTGTGCAGTGAATGATGAGAATCAGCCAGTGTATTTTCATTTCAACATCTGTCAGTCAGAATATTATGATGAAGAATTTCAAATGATCCATGAAGAATCATGGAATCTCAGTTTTAGAGGAATGGCAGAATTGTTCAAGTTTCTTAAGACAATACAACCAAAATCCCTGAAGATGACTTAAGATGTGTTACAGTAATGGAAGCAGTTGGAGGCAAATATCAATAATCTCCAACTACGTGTTCAAATGAACTAAAGCAAAATGAGCTGAAACAAACTCAAGAAGCTCCAAAGAAAAACAAGGCTAACAATAAACAAAAGCAAACATGTCAAAGAAGCAGCAATATATGTAATAAGGACAAGAAAAGAGAAGAGGACAAATGATGATTAAAGAAGGAATATAATGGGAAGTTTGGAGATGAATGGAAAAGCTGGAAGAAGAATTTAAAGAATTAGAGAAAGAGAAAATAAAGCTGGTGATTGAAGCTTTTGACTGTGTGGAAACTGCAGATGATCGCTCTCAACACTGATTCACTGATCACACTTAAACTGAAGGAAATAAATGAGTCTGAAAAGGCTGAAACACTAAAAAACATCAAGAAGAGAGCAGGAGAAGAAAATACAGGAGCAAAAAATGTTATATATGTTTGAACTTAAAATCTTTGGTCAGATGTTGTTTTTCTTGTGAAAAACATGTCTATGATCGAACACTTGAAACCAAAACCAAACTAGCATGAATTAACTAATATCAGCATGCTGCTCTAAGCTGGTCCTTATAGAAAATAGGAACAAATAATATTGTATTTTTCTCATTTGTAAGTTGCTTTGAATAAACAGCATCTGCTAAATTAGCAAATGTGCAATACTATGTTGATTATGGTCATTTATTGCCTTTTTTTAAAGAATACAAAGACAGCAGCAGAATGTGAACCATTTCTGCAGTAAGAAACTGTTTATTATAGCAATGCTATGAAATCAACAAATAGATTTGTGTATTTTTGGAAAATCATGTACATTTAATGATGGTCACTAAGAATGTGTTTGTTTTGTGAAGCACTGCCACCTAGAGGCCATGTGAGAAAATGGTGAGTACCATCCTTCAGGAAATAAGTCCCAGTTTCACAGACAGGGCTTTAGATTAAGCCAGGATTAATTAGGACATTTTAAACATTCCTTTGAAAAAAAAACAAACAAACAAACAAACAAAACATTACAGTTGTAGATCTTGAGACAAAACAATGTCAGTGACATATTTTAAGATATGTCAGGTCAAGTTGCTTTAAGTTAAAACAGCTCAAACATTCATATTAGTCTAGGACTTGCTTAAGCCTTGTCTGTGAAACTGAGGGAAAGAGACAATTGTGATGACCTTAATAAAACTTTATTTTACTATAAATCTGAACTCATTTATAGGGGCTCATGTGTCAGATGCTTCATTGATTCTTATGAATAGGTTTATGCAATTAATTTAGTTTTTGGTTTTCATGCAGAATTGTTTTTCTTAATTGCTGATACACACTTCTTAAAGCTATAACTACAAATTCAAAGCCACAAAACAATTGACCAAACACTATTCAAAACTACATTATTATTAATCTAATTCAAACTTTGGCTTTAAATTGCTTTCAAAATCATTCAGTCATTACACACTGTGAGATTAAACAATAAGATCATAACTGCATACAATAAGAGAAACTTTCAAACTTTATATAATATACTGTGATCAGCATAAATTACAGACAGTATGAAGCTTGAAGAGAATAACAATTTCTTAATATACGGTTTGCCTTACAGTATTATTCACCATAATTATATTTTACAGAAATGGGTAGTCCAGGGGTCAGTAGAGAGCCCAACTAAAACAAACCCTGACCTCGATGATGGTAACTTAAAAATTGTGATTTTCTCCTTTGGTGATTCTGCTTGTTATCATCAGGTGTCTTCAATAATGCTCAATCATCACTCAATTAATCACTTATTTATCTCATTAATGCTTCAGTGGGTGGAATAAAAATATGGCAGGACTTTTACTTTCTGACCCCTGGACTATACACCTCTGAGAACATGAGCGTCAGCCTCAGCCATTGAGAAAAAACTCCTGTGAGATCATCATGAAAAAACTCGACAAAATAACATCCCTCAGGGCTTTTAGCTTAAAAGCATGTACATTTTAAGAAATATTGATGGATTCTTATACTGGATCATCCCAAACAGTTAATGATATAATTAAGTGATTAATTAATCAATTTGTTTGATTAAGCTTTAATGATGAACATGTGCTGATAACAAGCAGAATCACTGAAGAAAAGAGAAACACAAGAACTACAACTGACTTCAGCCACAACCTTCGATGAAATCAACTGAAGATAAAAGACATTAAATCTCTGAAGATCTGATTAAACATCTCCAAAAACAGCATTACCAGCTTCACTTATTACTAACCAGACTGACTTTATTTCTGTCATTCATCTACAGAAGATCTTATTGAGAATTAACAGAGGTTTACATGTTGATGTCTTATTGAAAATGTTTGGTTTGAGGTCACCATCGTGGGGATCAGTGTGTTTGCTTTAGTTGAGCTCTTGACCCTTGACTTTTGTTGAGATGCTTCTTTATCAGTATTTGCAGCTGTAGAGCAGGACAGTATGTTTATTTTAATAGCATACAAACAACTGTAACTGTTTTTTCTGTAATTGTTAGTGATGGGAAGTTCGGTTCTTTTCCGCGAACCGGTTCTTTCGGACAGTTCGATTCAATAAACCGGTTGAAAAAAACGGTTCACCGGTTCTTTTACGCTCTGACATAATGACGTCATCCGTGATGACGTCGTCTATCGCGGGCCGGGTTGAAAAAACAAGTGATTCAAATATATAAAGTCAGTAATCATAACATCAGCCAACTAAAACATTATAATCTGAAGCGTTTCTTACAATTTAGTTTTGCATCTAAAGCATCCAAACACATATACAGGCAGTGAGGTGCAAACAAAGTTTTACAGTTATAAAGTGAATAAATTAGTCTTCATCATGATCCTCTTACATTATGATTAAATAAACTTACGTTTCGCCAGATTGGCCCCTCATTCGAGTCCTCTCATAGCATCAGTTGTCCTAGTTAGCCGGTGCTGTGATGTTACTGTTCGGTAGCTTCAGATCACAAGCTGAATCACGCATGCGCAGTATCATCAGCTCATCGATTCTCAAATCGGACACGTCCGAAAGAAGCGGTTCTTCGGTTGTGTACTGATGATCCGAAAACCGTTGCAACCGATTCTACTCGAGAACGAGAACCGCGAGAGCGATTCAAAAGGAGTCGCCAGTTTGCTCTCGCTGTAGTTTGATTGCGTCATTTTTTATCTTTATATCACCTTGTTTAGAAATTAAAGCTGTCCATGGATTATTTATGAAACAAATAAATGTTTAGTTTGATAAATCTAATTGTTTTCAATCTTTAAAAAAAAAAAATAACTTGAAAGCACAACTGCACAACTTTTACTATATTGCTTTTTAAATAATATTAATATAGAAAAATGAATTTGTAGAACTATTTCTGAACATTAGTTTGATCTGTGTACAAAATATTATGTTCATGTTGGCATGTAGTTTATTATGTGCAGTATTATGTACAGTATTTTATGCTATTAATCTGCTATGGTGTATTTGGAAAAGCACAATAAACTTTTTGTATTTTGAATTAAGTCATAAACATATTTTCAGTATGTTTTATATTATCACACTGTCCGATGTTCAACAAAACTTGACTAACGTGCTTTTCGTTCACTTGAAAAGTTAAACGCATGCGCAATATCATCAGCTCACCGGTTCTCAAATCGGACATGTCCGAAAGAAGCGGTTCTCGGTTGTGTATTGATGATCCGAAAACCGTTGCAACCGGTTCTTGACTCGAGAACGAGAACCGTGACAGGCCGTGTATGTTCGTTCGTGTGCGCCGCGCATGCTCACTCATATCAGCTGCTCTGCAGCTCGTGCCCATCATCATCAGTTCTCTCTTCACAGCAGGTTAAGTCAGTGTACTGTTGGAGTAACTGAATAACTCCGGGATGTTGGTTTATTTTGAGAGGTAGTGTCAGGCACGTCAAAAAGTGAGTAACTTTAGTAATTTGTGGATTCATGTTTGCTTACTGAAGATGCGAACTGTTTGGAACGATTCAGACCGATTTGGTGAACTGGTTCAACCGGTTCACTGAAAAGAACCGGTTAAAAAGAACGATTCGTTCGCGAACCGGACATCACTAGTAATTGTTGGCTTGAAGAGTAAAACCCAATTGATGTGAAAAACATAATGTGTAATACCATTGTTTTGTTTCTGATGCTGAACGTAACTACAAATAACACTGTCATTGTTAAAAACACCTGCAATTACTGATAAATAGCAGCTTAAGAAAAGTCAAGGGTCAAGAGCTCAACTAAAGCAATCGCTGGAGTCCATGATGGTGACATCAAACCAAACATTTTCAATAAGACGTCAACATCTAAACCTCTGTCAATTCTCAATAAGATCTTCTGTAGATGTGTGTCAGAAATAAAGTCAGTCTGCTTAGTAATAAGTGAAGCTGGTAATGCTGTTTGTGGAGATGTTTAATCAGATCTTCAGAGATTTAATGTCTTTTATCTTCAGTTGATTTCATCGAAGGCTGTGGCTGAAGTCAGTTGTAGTTCCTGTGTTCCTGTGTCACAATTTATTTTTTTACAGTCTATCTCATAATTAACAAAGTTGTAAAAGTGATTCACTTTATTGGTGAAGATATTATTTGTGAACAAGTTTTTTATGTGTCTTTGCTTCATGGTCCATCATTCAGAGAAAATTCATTTTCTCTGAGACAAGGATTTGTGTGGATCATTGACCAAAGATCACATTTTATCTTATTTATTTGCTGATATATGAAACCATGAGAAGATTTCTTTTAAATCACATGATTGTTAATAAGGGTGTAGTCCCTAACATTAACAGGTCTAAAGTCTTTTTATTTTAACGATCATGTGATTTAAAAGAAATTTGAGATTACAAAAACATGGTAGTCCACTGATGTGAAGCAATCATACGATGATGGCAGTACTTTAGGTTTAATTTATAAGATTCAAAGTATATGTAGAAATTATCGGTAACCTAGATTAATAAATGCTGTAAATATATTTGTCATTGTTAGTCCTTAATGTATTTACTAATGATAACCTGAAAAATCTGTTAAGTGTTACCAGTTAATTTCTAACAAACTCTCTCCTTTTGCTTCTAATTCGCTTTCAACTTTATTTGGCAGTGTTGCATGCCAGGCATTCTGCTTCAAATAGATCCTGACTGGAAGAAAGCACAGACACTTATTTTTCCGTAAGTTTAGGCACTGTAAATCATGGGCCATTCCCTGATGTTCCTCTTTGATGCTGCGTGTACAGGTAATGTTTTTCAGCATCTTGTGCCGTCAAACCGATTTGACTTTAATTCACAGGATAAGTCATATCAAAAATATAATTTTCATAAGTCTAAATGATAATTCTTGGTATGAGCAATATAATATTTACTTTAACAATGGTAGTTCTTGACAGGGACGTGCACAGACATTTTTGAGGGCAGGGGCTCAAGTGGAAAAAAGGGCACTTCTCATAATTATTTATTTAAAAAATAATGAACCCTTAAATATATCAAGACAACTCTGACTTTCCTTACCAATATATTTTAATTCCTTCACACTCACGGAATTGTTTTATACTCCACAGATTTCTACAGAATAATCAGTTCACACAGAGACCATGGTCTTCTGTGTGAATCAATATATCGTTTTAATTTTTTTGGTGTTATTGGAATACTTCTTTCATGAAGTGGACAATTTTTAGATTTTGGTCTAATAGTTTTAACAAACCATGCATCCTTAAAAAAAACTGTCTAATAATGCGGTTCATGGATGCAAGTCCATGAAATGCTTCTCTTCTGGTATTGACAGCCCTACAGATATCTTTACCATGGCTCAAAACGCAATGCATAGCACAATAAAATAACTGAAATTATAATATGACATAAATTTCATTAGTATCAAATCAGGCAGATGTGTTGATGGTGGTCAAACTATTAATGCAGCGTTAAATGTATAAATAACCCTTAAATAGCCGGAACTTTCAGGTTTGTGATACATAGGCTAGTCTACCTGAAAGAAATGCACGGGATGCATCCATCTAGGGCTTTTTTTCTTTTTCGCTTCTCATCGCCAGACAGCAGTTGTATTTTTCCGGGAATAGTTGTCACAAGTTTTCAGCCAGCAGCAAACTCGAGGTTAGGTGGGGCGGGCATGAATGGCGTGTTGCGGAGTGAGGGCATCTGAACTCGACAAAGCCGACCTGATATAGTATTTTTTTTTAATTTGTTTTATTCAGTCAATATATATGTTTGACAGGGAAGCTGTGCGCAAACAGGAATATATATTCATTTATAAAAAAATAAAAAATAAAAAAAAGTACCCCAGAAAAAAGGGCACTTTCTCTCGAGGAAGAAAAAGGGCAGGTGCTCAATCCCCTTTTTTGTCTATTACCCCCTTTCCACCAGCACAAACCAGGTGCTAGTTCAGAGCTAGTGCTAGTGCCAGTTCGGAGTTGGTTCAACTCACGAGCCTTCTAGGAACCAGTTTGCCTTTCCACAGGCTAGAGAGCCACCACAGAGCCAGGTCTTGCATCACTGTATACGTCTCATATTTCACAGCAAAGCTAGCGCCGCAGCGCCAAACACAAACACACCAGGCTCGTTTGAGACGCATCGGCTTCTCGCAAAGCGATCGGCGCATGACATCAAAGCTCCGCGAGAACGATACAAAAGCACAAGGAGTCGTATGCTCTACAAACGCTCCCGCGGACCCGCGGCACCCGCCGAATCGGTCCGCGCTGCTCCGATACATCTCGAACAAGCCTTCTATCAACAATCACGGATGTTTCACTACTGTTGATGCTCATGGCTTTGCGAACCTACATCGGCATACAAACACGGCTCGTCGTAATTTGTATATAGACGGAGATTACAAGTGAGCTGCTATTAGCTCGATTAGCTGCTATTTCAAAAATGGCGGTCACAAGTTTCTTGTTGGTCACGGTAACCCCGCCCGCAGCCATTGACGCAAGCGGTTCTTACTTCTAGCCCAGCAACGTTTTGGTGCTACTTACGAACCCCTTTTTCTGGTTCAGAGCTGGTTCTTTGGGTGTCGAAAGAAACCCAAAGAACCAGCTGATCAGCTGAACTGATTTGAAACTAGGCTCTGGCTCCGAACCAGCACTCAAACTGCCTTGGTGGAAAAGGGGTATATGTGTGCACGTGCCTGGTTCTTGATATCAAAAAATAATTTCTACTAGTAAAAAATACATTGCAAGCTGATTTGACTTTTAAAAAGTTGGCAGAATATGAATGTTTATAGCTACTTCTTACCTCACTTTTTCAGCATTAAAACTGTGAACAGTAAAGGAAACTTATTTGACTGGTCATTTGACTGGCCATTTCAATCATTTAACTGATAATTGCTGAGATTGCTGAGGCAGATCGGCCTAAAAATGTAACTTTTAAAACGTTTTGTCATACAACAAACAGAGCAGCATCAAGAATATGAAATATTGGGGGAACTTGTCCACCTCAATGTCTATAATGGCCCTGCTACACAATGTTAAATCAGTTAAAATGTTTTATGCCATTACACTTTGAACTCTTTTGATTGCTTTGTTGTCTATCTTTATATTTCATTATGTGATAAACCACACGTCTTCCTATTAGCATTGTGAGGAATACAGGTATACTTCTTATAAATCACATGGTCAAACTGGGGTGTTGCTCTCAGTTTAAATAGACCTGCTCATCTGTTTGTCTGCAATTGGTCAAAATCAGTTTAAGAAGAAAGGACAAGTAAACAGACTATATTGTAAGTACATCAATTTTAAAACTGAATTGTGGTCTGATTACTGCCAAAGCACAGCTTGATAGGATTTATGAAGGAAATAACATTTATACATGACGGTATAGTGGATAATACATTTTAAATGTATATGCTAACAATTTGTTTGGTGATATATGTTGCAATATAATGGTGGTTTGTGCTATCTTAAATATTTATATTTCATTATAGAAAATTTGCTATTACTCAAAAACTAATAAATCTAGGTCAAAGTTACAAGGGTTTATTTTTATTTATTTTTTTTATCTTACCAAAGAAATATAATTTTCAAAATGTTCTCCTATTTACATAAATTAATCTCTTTGTTCATATGAAACAATGTTGTGTTAAAATAATCTAATGTGTATTTTATTAAGCATCTTGGTAACTGGAAGACTCCTCACTGGAACCAATCGTGACAGATACTCAACTCTTCAAAAGGGTAGGACTCCATTATTATGCATTGTCATTTCAATGGTCTTTTTGATAATTTTATTTTAATGACACATTTTCCCAAGAAAAATTCCAAATTTGGTTATTTAATGATGACGTGTCCTGATCCTCTCCTGAGTCTAAACTCTGAGTGTGTTAAAGGTCCACTAAGCGATGTCACGCGTTTTTAGGCCAAAACATTTTTTGTCACATACAGGAAACATCTCCTCACTATCCGCTAGCTGCCTGTTCCCTGAATACACTGTAAAAAAGTGTGTGGGGGGGAAGCACGGAGGAGGGAGGGGGGATTGTTGTCAAACAAAACAGCCTCTGTTTTGTTTGACAACACTTCGAACGTCAACAGGAAGTTACTCCACCCAGGATCGCTTAGAGGACCTTTAACTGATAGTGTTTTTTTTTTGAGATTGAGATGTTCAGATTTTAAAGTTCATTATACAGACAGTTTTGAGCAGTGTCTTTCAGACTCACACAGACATCATTATTCAGTGTATGAACCTCAACAATGGTGACAGTAGACTTTAGTAGCTTGTTGGGGATGCTCAGAGTTAATCAGTTTGTCTGAAAATTTTGTCACTATTTTTGAGGTTCATACGCAGAATTTTGATGTTTTTGTGTCTACTAGGTATGTAACGGTTCTTGGGAAAAATTGCATGTAAAATGATGATGCATGTAAAATATGGTTCATTGAAAACAGTAACATAGAAAACAGACAGATGGATTCATTTAATATAGGTTACCATACGATGTATATGCATTCTGGTTTCCTGATACGTTACAACAATGATGATCAAAAGAACGGGGATAAAACAGTCACTCTTTTTAAACAAATGTTCACTGTGAGTGCCGTATATTCTATGAACAGTCATTTATGCTGTCATCACCTGGGTGTTGATAGTGCATGAGCTGTATTTAAAACAAACTCATTTAAACCATGCCAATTTAAACATTCAATCAAAGATAATTCTGCCACCCTCATGTTTGTCACATATTGTGGCTATAATTAAGAACAGGACAAGAATAAGTTAATGAAAACTGTAATACGGCAATAGTGTATGCTTAATTTCACGATAATTGTGAGATTAATCGCGATGAAAAAATTTAATTTATTGACAGCCCTAATATATATATATATATATATATATATATATATATATATATATATATATATATATCTGTGTCTGTGTGTGTGTGTGTGTGTGTGTACGTAATATTATGTACGTAATACGTAATGGGGGGTCTCGCCTAGGAGCCCAATCACCTTCAAGTGTCAAGTGTTAACTAAATGAGCCAATTGATATTTGTCAGTGAGATTTGCATTGTTTTATTAATATTTTGCTTCAGCGGTTGAGAACAGTGATTGCTCTTTCCAGTCATCCTTCAACTGAAGTGGATATCTGGGCAGAGAAACTGTAATTTTAACTGCTAAAAATTGTTTATTTCTCAGGAGAACTCTTCTACTGCTGTGAGGGTGCATACAGTGGTGAAGTTCTCCCCCATGAAGTGCTTTGGCAGTATGGAAGCAAATTAGTGCCAAAATCTGTTCAAAAGTTTTTCCTCTCTCACTACCCTTGACAGTGGGGCAAACAGGGGGTTTGTGGGGATTTCCCATGTGGAGTGTACAATTGCATTTATATTTCCATTGTACATTGCTGTACATTTATGCCCGCAAAGTGCCGCCACCTGGAAGAATCATCCTTGGCTCCCATCCAGCGTCTGTGAGACGATGGCAGCTCTGGCTGCTAAGCCTCACAGTGCCACCTCCGCCTTGCATGCAATGGCCATCCTGCTGGCCAAACCACTCATAGGCATGAGGGCAGTTCTGAGCCGGGGTTCCCATATCCCATCTTGCAAGGTGGCCTCTTTGGTGACACTGTCAATGACTTGCACAGCAGTTCTCGGCAGTCCAAGAGCAGACATCTCTGCCGCTATGGTAGGCATGGGTTAGTCTGCTCATTGTCAAGCATGACCCCCTGCGAGAAGCTCTCCGCCTGGCCTAATCTTGATGTCGAGACCTCTGCAGGCCTAAACGGTTGAAGAGGGAGGTTGTAAAACCTGGACATCCAGGCCCTTCAGGCATGGGTTCTGTCAGCCTAGACCAGGCTACACCCTTAGGGGGTTTCTAAGATAACCATCCCTTCCAACTCCGGTTGCACTAGCTTTGACGTAAATAGGCGCTAAGTTACAAATTATGCACTACTAAATAATTTTTGCGCTTGCACCATTAAACTGAGTTAACTCTCTGGGGTCGGCGGTCACACCAGCGATACCAGCTCGTACCACCTGTTTTTTTTCTTACCAATGTAAAAGAGACTCAAAATACTCCGTCGATTTTAGACATACAGATAAGAGTTGTGAAATGTCAGGTTTTAAATAATGTAAGTCAAATCAAAAACAGTCTCTCTTTATGTGATCTTTAAAAGAGAGAGATGTCAGTTGTTTGTGAGTCACCTCATCGTCCGCTAATGCGGCCACGCCAACATAGAGTGAGCATTATTCAAAGGCAAATTCTGAGGTGATCCATGTAAACAGAGTCAACAATGCCCACTGTCATCAACTTGAAAAAAATGCATCAAGTTTTAGTCAGATTCATGTACTTTTCATCTTTTTGAGACATGGTGAAGAACAGGGGCAGCACTAGGGGTGGGCTAAGGGGGCTGGAGCTCCGAATGTTTTTTTTCAAAAGACCTGGGCCCTCATTTATGGTGTGGAGATTTGTGCATAATGAGTGTGTAAGAACAGTTTCACGAAAAGTGTGGGATTCACCAACTTCACCTACTTGTATGTAGAATTGTGTGTAAATGTAAGCACACCTTTGAGCATGCTTACGCAGATAATCTAGTGGTAGAATAGCGACATTTAAGAGTGTCACAGTATGCTTTAAGCAGTCCACATATGTCATTTGTTTCCTTTAATTATAAAACTCTCAGTTTATCATTTGTCTAGTTTAAAACACTATGCGCAATTGGTGTTAAAATATACAGCTATAAAAGACAGCTGTGAAAAATGTTTGTCTCAGTGCAATGGCTTATCTTGCATTATCGGAAGACTTGGCAAACAATGCACTCTGCAGAGAGTGCGTTTTCCAAGATTGTGCTGATCTGCTTGGCGAGGGCACAGAGTGCTCTCTTTGCCATTATTGCGGTGAGGAAAGAACACAATCACATGATTTTTGAGGTTTTGTCACACTGAGGTTTCTTAACAGTGCTGTCAAAATATAATTTTTCGATACATATCTCTACTATGTCGTTTTGACCATAATAATGTACAGAATCTAACTTGTATAAATATTGCAGTAGTATAGAAAAATACTATACACGTTTATAGGTAAAATCGGTAACACTTTGCATTAAGGTTCCCTTTGTAAAGGGTTTATAAAGGTGTTTGTTAATGAGTAATAAGTCATTTACAAATGCATTATAAATCATTAATAATGCAGTTATAACTGCATGAATAAAAAGGGCGACTTTAATGCAATACCTGCCAAATAGTGAGCCGTTTTTAACTCACATGTTATAAATGCTTAATAAATGCATTTATTAACACTTATTTAACTCAAAACCAGATTCCTGGTTTATTTCATGATGCAGCAAAAATTGACTATCATAATTAGACTGAAGGTTGTTGTATTTGTGCTTCTCTTATTAATATCTCATGACTGCCACAGGTCATGATGCCTTTACACAGCAGTGTATAAAAACAAAATTATTGTTCTTTAAAGACAAAATTCCAAATTTATTTTGAAAATAAAACAAAAGATAATAACCATAACTTGATTAGATATTAAAGTCCGCGTGAACCGGAAGTTGCAAACGACACTTCTCCAGTGTTGTGACGTATTTCCAAGTGAAACAGAATATTGAATAAAGGGCAGAGTTTTACTTTAGCGCTCCTCCTTTCCATCTCTCGCACTCCTCCTCTCCATCTCTCACTCATAGCAGACAAACAGTTGCAGAAGAGTGGTTTACACGTTTTCAACCCAAGCCGTCAAACTGACGTTATCAGAGAAGGAACGCCATTCCAGACCAGAAGTAACTTGTCAGATTTTGATTAAAGATTACTGCGACAAACAAGTTTTTTTTCTGTGTTTTAACTTGCACGGATTCATTGTTCACCACAATACCAGTAATATGCACTAATAAAGTAAATAGGGTCGATTTTGATTTCATCTGTACTTTAATAATGAAAAATGTAATTACAGTAATAGTTACTTGTGACCCCTAATGTAAGGTGGACATTTGTGAACCATTTATTCATGAGTTATGAACATTAATAACCTTTGAAAGTAAACATTAATGAAAAGTGGAAACCTGTGAACCATTTAATAATGAGTTATAAACATTAATTACCTATTAAAGTGAACCTTAATGTAGTGTGAACACACGTGAATCATGTATTTAATAATTATTAATGTACACACAGAAGATAGTGTCTTTTTCAGATGAAATATTTTATTTTTGATGAATGTCTCAGTAAACACAACTTTAAACTTAAAACAAAAACTTTAAACAAAAAACAAAACAAAAACAAAAAGAAAAGTTATTTTACAGCATAAAGTTACAGAGCATGACTTCTCATGAAAAGTGGCTTATGCAATTAAACTTAAATTAAAACATTCAGAGAAACAATCAAGTATTCAGAAAAGATAATAAACATCACACCGATAAGCCAAACATTTGATATAAGCTGAATAAAGGCACCTAAATATGTATTTTTTTAATTAACAGTTGTGTAGATCCTTAAATCAATGACCTAATGCACCATTACAGAACATTAGCAGCATATTAATATGCATTTAATAGATATTTCTGATATAATAAAGGCCACCATAACTTGAGTATTTGGCTTTGGTCATCCGCATTTACAGAAACTTACAAGCGGGAGCGCCGGAGCGGTTATTTGTTGAAGATAACTACAAACTAACACAGCGATTACTAATATAATATAAACACTAGAAAAACATAGACTGTGATTTCACCTCAGTTAGCTTACCCATCAAATCAGTAAACACAAATTTTCACTTCAACGCATGTTGGAACCATAGGGTTGGAACAGTACTGTGTGACTTCTTCTCGTGAAAAGTGGCAAGGCTTTATTGAACGCTCACTAGCGCCAACTCCTGTCACACGCCAGAATTAACATGCATAGTGATGAGAAGCTGAAAGAGAATAATAAAGTATATAGCCTACTTCTACTACTACGTATAATAATAATCAGAGTTGGGTATAACGCATTACAAAGTAACGTTACTGTAGTCTAATTACTTTTCCTGATAACGCAGTAATGTAACGCATTACATTTTAAATGTATGTAATTTGATTACAGTTACTTATGTCAATTACGTTACTTACGTTACAAGAAAAAAAAATTAGGCAAAGTGCATCTCTAAAGAAATCACGTTTGAAATCACTGGAGAACTCGTGGAGGAGGATACCCACTCCCAAGATGAGAGCGGTCCAACCTCGCCTAAACAAGCTAGATTTGATGTTTAGGCTATTTGTTCAGGAACGGGAGGGAAGGTAAGGTCTGAACAATACTGTTTTCAAATGTTATTATAAATGTTTTCAGCAATTTTTTCCTGTCTTTAATGCAGTTACATACAAACATAAGCTACCACACACATACATGCTACACACAGCAAGGAATGTTTAAGCTGTGTCCGAAACCGCTCACTCGTTCACTGATTCCATAATCCCTATATAGTATATGTAATTTGAGTGCACTTTAACTGCAAAGAGTGAACGAAATGAAGTGAGTGAATTCGGATGCTGACGTAGCCTACACTGTAAAATGTAATTAGTTGAGTTTACTTAGAAAGCTTAATTAAACTGTTGGGTTTACTTAAAAAACTTAAGGAAACCGATTGCCTTCAATTTAGCAAGTAAGTTAACTCATCATTTTGAATTGATAAAACTAGCTACCACACAGTACAGAGTACTTAGTGTACTCTGTGACTTTTCCACTGAATTTAAAGACTTGATTGCCATCGAGGAGGTAGATTATGGTATATGCTGAATCAAGAAATGTAATAGGAACTCACAATATCGTTCAGGGAAAAAGACTGGACGGTGTAATAAAATTTTCGCCTTGGTTGAGGAGGTGAGGGAAGACGACTAGCAAATGTGATATAATCACTAAATAAAACCACTGCTTTTCACTCAAAATAATCACATACACTGTTAGACCTTGCTGTAGAAAAATGGCCAAATTCTGAGAGTAACAAACTATTTTCCATTAAAACAGTAATATACTGTAGAAAACACTGCATTCTGGGTAATATTTGTCATTTTCGAGAAAATAACCCACAGTATATTCCTGTAGGCTAACATCGCTCAAAGTCGACACTCAGAGGTTGTGTTCTAAATCACACCCTATACCCTCATTCACTATTCCCTACATTAGTTCACTATTATAGTACACTTGACAGAGTGAATGAAGAGAAGAGAGTGAATTCAGACACTGATGAACACATGATAAGCAGAATCACTGAAGGACAGAGAAACACGATCAGAAAAAAGAGAAGAGACGAGCAGAAACACAAGAACGTACTCGGTTACGTACGTAACCTCGGTTCCCTGAGATACGGGAATGAGTACTGCGTTTGGGGAAAAGCTCCTTTTTCCTCCTTGCTGAAGCCTTTTACAATAGCGCAGTGAAAACTGCACATCTATTGGCTCAAAGGAATGAAACTCTTTGAGCCAATGACGGCGCGGCGTAGTCACGCGAGCCAATGGCGAAAAAGCGTGCCAACAAGCCCGCCAAAACGGGCGTGGCTTATGGCTATATAAGCCAGCGTTTCACCGTTGGATTCAGTTTTAGCTCGACAGAAGCAAACGATACTGAGCCGCAGTGTTGGGGCAGGGCATAATACGCAGTACTCGTTCCCGTATCTCAGGGAACCGAGGTTACGTACGTAACCGAGTACGTTCCCTTTCGATACTCTCACTCATACTGCGTATGGGGAACGAATACAATCACGCCGTGCCGCGACAGGGAACGACAAAACATAACTTGAGCACCGAGGGGCCCAGAGGATATGCGAAGGGCTGAAAGCCGTCGAACCCTGGACACAGGGGCCGGGAGGCCCCTGAGAGCGTGTGATGACAGTGCTCAGGGAGGCCATCTTTTTCACACTGAGAGGACCCGAGCATGTAAGGTCGGGATGTCCAAGTTATAAAATCTGACAAAAGTGGACGGCGAGGACCAGCCGGCCGCCTCACAGATGTCTTTGAGAGAAACGCCACTAGACCACGCCCAGGATGAGGCCATGCCTCTAGTGGAGTGGGCTCTTACTCTTATGGGGCAGTCCAGGCCCATAGAGGAGTAGCATAGGGCAATTGCGTCGACTATCCAACGCGAGAGACGTTGCTTTGAGACCGGAGACCCTTTGGTGCGGCCGCCAAAGCAGATGAAGAGCTGGTCTGACTGCCTGAATGGCTGAGACCGCTCAGTATAGATTCTCAATGCCCTGACGGGGCAGAGTAAATGCACCTCTCACTCATCTGTGAAAGGAGGTAGCGCTGAGAGGGAAATAACCTGGGCTCTGAACGGGGTCGAGATTTAATTTCGCACTTTAATTTACGGCCCGTAATGTCATATTTACCCTGTAACTACATGAAATAAGAGGGTAACAAGCTCCACTTTAATTTACGGCCCGTAATGTCATATTTACCCCTTAGTTATAAAATATTTACAGTAGAAATAATTAGTTATTTTCCTGGTTGTTACCCCTTTATTCCCAATACTTCACATATTGTTCCCCTATATTTACACATACTTACTGTATAGATACACTATAGTTATTGAAAGTTACGCTGTAAATTCGTTGTAATGACGCAGTACTTTCCGGGCTGTAATCTAAAGCGAGAATCCAGCATATCACAAAGGGTATTCTGGTTTGAGCTCGCGCTCAGACACACACAGAGCATCGTTATTATCAGTTGAAAATTATATTTGTGTATGACTAACCGCAGCACACACCAGAGAAAAATCTTTGCAGGTCCTGTGGCTGAGAGAGAGCCTACTCGGATGAAAACCGCTTCAGTGAGCTCAATTATAGTAACGCGGCATTTTTTTTTGCCAGTAACGGTAACGGCGTTGTAACGGGAGAAAAAGTAATTCGTTTGATTACTTGTTACTGAAAAAAGTAATGGCGCTAGTAACGCCGTTTATTTATAACGCCGTTATTCCCATCACTGTTATTAGCATATAATAAAAATTAGTTTGTAAATTTAAATGGCAGTCTGACAATTTGAGGCAGTTGGTTTCTGTTAATGAAATGAGGTAACATGAGTTTTAATTTAGTGCATGGTATCTTTACAGTAACATACAGTAGATTACAGTAAATAACTGTACAAACAACACTAAATAACTGGCAACAGTGTTGCCAGTATTTTACTGTAAAAAAGCCTGGCAAGGTCTAACAGTGTGCTTAGCTGAGTTTTGCATTTGGCTTTTGTGTAATAATTAATTAACATTATGTTTGCGAGTATGACTCACTCGCTTGTGAATGATTATAACTTGCACACAGCCACTTCAAAATTGTTCACAAGCTTCTATGGGTTTGATTTTGATTGTCATTTGTTGCAATAAATACAAAAATACAGCGTGTCGGTGTCTGTCCCCTGAACGTGACCCTCCGATTCTCCTTCGTGGCCATATGGGAAAGTGAATATTTACAAAAACAACATTAAAACTACAGTTACATTTACACGTTTCCAACAAATAAATGGATCGACTTCTGCAGCTTGTTGAACACATTTGTTTTATTTGGACATTTTCTACCATATGATGGCTAAAACAACAGCGCGTGACACTGTTCTCATGGTAACCAGATCAACATTGTAAACAGAATTCTACAAAACTGAAGCGAAAACACCAAATTATTATTCAATAGGATAAAATATCTTCTCTTCCCTGCAAACGATAGCATGAAGAATGTGAATATTTAACCAAGTCAAAAACAAAAGGTAAGCAGCTATCCATATTCACGCAAAAATGCAACTTTTAAAGTAAAAAAAAAAAAATGAAATAAGTTATAAAAAACTCTCGATTTTAACGATTTGAGCAACCATAAACAACACAAAACATACTAATTTTGAGTTTTTGATAGGAATCCTATATAGAAAAATCAGTCCCTGCAGCACTGTGATTCTACAGCAGATCAGCTTTATCAATATAATCCAAAAGATTTTTTAAAAGTTGTTCTGAAAAAAAAAAAAAAAAAAAAAAAAAAAAAAACACACATTCTGATAAACAGATCAACTCTGAACATTAGAAAACAAGCTACTAAAAAGTCACATAAGAACAGAAAAAAAAAAAAAAAAAAAATAGTGAGAATAAAGGAAATTACTAAGACAATTCAGCTCATAATTCATGCAGCAATGCATGATGGGAGGCATGGATGAATTTTGATTGGTGGCTCCCAGAATGCATTGCAACATGCTTTATTATTCTCACCATTGTTGAGATTCACAGGCTGATTCGTGATGTCTGTTTTTTTTATGAACAAGACACTTTTTGCAAAATCCCTCAGATTATATGATATACTATTGATAAAGCTGGCCCTCTGCTGTAGAATCACAGTGCTGATTCAGTTCAAATAATGATTATGTGAATACATAATCAACATCTAATCATCTTTTTCTTTGCTTGTCTGGCTGTTACAACTCAGTTAACAGCTCAAACAAATCGAATATTAAGGGTCAAGAGCTCAACTAAAACAAACCCTGACCTTGATGATGGTAACTTAAAAATAGTGATTTTCTCCTTTGGTGATTCTGCTTGTTATCATCAGGTGTCTTCAATAATGCTCAATCATCACTCAATTAATCACTTATTTATCTCATTAATGCTTCAGTGGGTGGAATAAAAATATGGCAGGACTTTTACTTTCTGAGCCCTGGACTATACACCTTTTTACTACAATCGTTGACTAACTCTCCATCATTTTACAAGTTCAATTTTATAATCCTGTAAAAAAACAAACAAACAAAAAAAAAAAAACCACAAACAACAATATACTGTAAATTGATTTACAGTATTATACTGTAATCCATTTTACAGCAATGAACAACCATTTTACAGGATTTTATTGGCAACTTTTTTGCCAGTAAATTCCTGTAAATTCAGCAGTACATTTGTCTTCTTTGAAACACAAGATTAATCTGAAGTTAAACCTCCTCCTGGTAAGTTTAATTTAAACCTCAGTTTAGTCCTGGAGTAGCTCTAGTCTTCCTCCAGGAAATCAGCTTATTAAACTCTGGAATAGACTAAGTCTAGGACTATTTTAAACGACAGAGATAGCAGATTTCTGTTAATTTGGTTTAAAGGGCCATTTTATTATAGGACTAGGCTTAATCTCTGTCTGGGAATCCACCCCTTTTAGTTCTTAAATGTGTTTTCTGCTTTCTGTTACAGACAAAAAAATGGCCAGTTCACGACCAGAATTGAACAATATCATCAAGCAAAGTAAAGGAATTGGGAATGGTATTCCTACTCGATACAGTCTGAAACCGAAGAAAGACTCTCATGATGAATCTAAACTCTATAGAAAAATGACCTTTGGAGAGAGAGACAAAAACAAACCCCATAAAACCATTCTGATGGTGGGAGAAACAGGAACAGGAAAAACAACCCTACTCAATACGATGATCAACTACATGTTGGGTGTTCAGAGAGAAGACAAGGTTTGGTTTGAGATCACAGATGATCAGAGTGACCGAACATCAGCTCACAGTCAGACCTCCAGCATCACTGTTTATGGGTTTTATCCACAAGAGAGTCCAATCCATTTAACAATCATCGACACTCCAGGATATGGAGACACACGAGGAGCTGATCTTGATAAAGAAATCGCTGGGAGTTTATTCAGCTTTAATAAATCTGAAGGGATCAATGAATTACATGCAGTGTGTCTGGTGATTAAAGCATCACAGAATCGACTCTCTGACAGACAAATATACATATTTGATTCTGTTCAGTCTTTATTTGGAAGAGATATTGCTGAAAACATTCTCTTGCTCTTCACATACTCAAATGGAAGGACACCTAAAGATGCCCTGATGGCTGTTAAAGAGGCTAAAATCAAGTCAGCAGTGAATGACAAGAATCAGCCAGTGTTTTTCCTGTTTGACAACTGTCAGTCAGAAGCTGCTGATGAAGATGAATAAGAAGATCCATCATGGAATCTCAGTTTTAAAGAAATGGAAAAATTCTTCAAGTTTCTTGACACAATAAAACCAAAATCCTTGGAGAAGACTCAAGTTGTGTTGCAGAAACGGAAGCAGTTGGAGGCAAATATCAATAATCTACAGTCACGTGTTCACCTGACAGAACTAAAACAAGATGAGCTGAAACAAACTCAAGAAGCTCTGGAGCAGAACAAGGAACACGCCCAAAAAAACAAGAACTTTGAGTATGAAGTTGACATGCCCTACAAAGAATGGGTTGATATTGATACTGCTCTAGCCAGTTCGGCAGTGTGCTGCACCGTCTGTGAAGAGAACTGTCATTATCCAGGATGCTGGTGGGTCACTCGTCTCTCATGGTGTGAAGTGATGAAAAATAATCACTGTACAGTGTGTACAAATAAATGTCCTGTCAGCAAACATGTCAAAGAAGCAAAAATATATGAAACAAAGAAAAAGAGAGTGAAGAAAACCTATGATGATTTGAAGCAGAAATATGATGAGAAAATTGGGAAGGCTAAGTCTTTGGAGTCTTTGGTCAAGAAGCTGAAAGAAGAACTGCAAGAATTTCAAGAAGAGAAAATAAAGCTGGTGAATGAATCTTTTGACTGTGTGGAAACTCTGAAACAGATCGCACTCAACGCTAATTCATTGATCACACTTCTGCACGCCGATTTTCTGATTGAGAAGCTGAAGGAAATAAATGAGCCTGAAAAAGCCAAAAAACTGGAGGAGATGAAGAAAGCAGGAGAAGAGAAAAAAGAAGCAATGGGATACTTGAAAAGTTTTTTTAAAATGTAAACAAATCATTCCTCAGTTCCTCAAAAAAATCTGAATCTTTAAAAGGATCCTGAAAATGATTCTGCTAGTTTTAATAACATGTCCTTGTGATGTAAAGCTATTATCATTATTTGTGATTACATAACATTTAACAGTTTTCTGTCATCACTTTTGCTTTGCTTTGGTGTATGTTTGGATAAAAATGATTAACTGATAATAATTACTGACAGTCTTTTCCTGGAAACTGACAGCAGCAAAATGCAAACAGTTTCTACAATAAGTTAGTCTAATATTGCTAAAGCAACAAATAGCCAGAATATTATTTATCCTAAAAGTATAGTCATATGTAATCATGTTCACTGTTTAGAAACTGTTTTAATTATATTATTTAGTGGCTACATGAGAAAATGTATTATCCAACTGGTAAAAACCATGTTTATTAAGACTATGTAGAGATTGTGAAATACTTTTTTCACTTACATCAATAAATTCATTTAACAAGCAGTCTTGCTCTTGCATTTTGTTTATCTTTGTTTATGAACCAGAATTACAGTTTTTGAGACACTTTACAATGAGAATTCACTGTAAAAAAACAACAACAAATAAATAAATTAAATAAATAGATAAATAAATCATCATAAAAACAGACATCATAAAATATCTATTTAACAAGAGAAAAAAGCATATACTAACATATAGAAGGTGCACAGTGTCATTCACACAGACATTAAACACCATAATGGTAACATAACATTTAAAAAATGCAATAAACATTAATTTAACAGCATTAGACATAAATCCCTAATGTACTATCCGCTTTTCCACCGTCTGGCCGAACGGTTCTTAGCATGTGATTGGTCACTTGTCTGTTGCCTGGCTACCAGTTTCTCTGATGGTTAAAAGTGCAGTTTGAGTGAAGTAAACAAAGTATTAATAATTTTTAAAAGAAATATCTGATTATTCTCCATGATGCAGTTTCTCTTTAAATCTCATATCATCAGTAAGCCATCGCATTGAGTTTTGAACATCCTCGGTTTTGAAATGCATAGGCATACTATGAACGTACACCCATGTAATATTTTAAAAGAAAATCCTTCATCCCGCTGTTTCAGTCTCCCCCATGCTTTCAGTTCTGTTTGTGTCAGGAAATTATGAAAACTGAGGGTCTTAATAAGTAATGGTCTTATTGTTTAGAATTAGATCAGACAGATCACTGCAGTAACACCAGTGAGAGGATTTCAGCCATTACCCAGCTAACAGGATTTTGTTATAAGTACGTCCTCTAAATATTGAGTGTTTTTCTGGGAACATTAAAAACGTTCAGTTTTCTTGACATTACAGGAATGTTTTTATAAGGTATAATGTTCCTCAAACATTCTTTCAACTTAATTTTAATTCAACATTGTAGGAACGTTGATTTGTAACATTCCAAGAACATAAAATGTTCAGTTTCCTTAATGTTAGTAGAATGTTATTTAAAGGTTAGTATGATGTTCCTGAAACATTCTTTTAATCATTCAAACACCTGCTGTGAACAAACACTGAAAGAAAGAAAAATAAGAACACATTCTTCAGCCACAGTCTTAGATGAAATCAATTGAAGATAAAAGACATTAAATCTCTGAAGATCTGATTAAACATCTCCACAAACAGCATTACCAGCTTCACTTATTACTAACCAGACTGACTTTATTTCTGTCACACGTCTACAGAAGCTCTTATTGAGAATTAACAGAAGTTTAGATGTTTGGTTTGAGGTCTCCATCATGGAGGTTGGTGTTTGCTTTAGTTGAGCTCTTGAGCCCTGATTATTATAGAGTTGCTTCTTTATCAGCAATCAAAGGTGTTTTCAGAAAGAATTTCTGCATTGGTAAATCAAATTGATATGTCTGTTGAGACAGACAAACACAACTACTTTTTGTAGGCTTCTTTACTTTGAAGTGTTATGTGAAAAAGTTTTTATGAACTCAAAAATATGATAAAAAAAAGTTTTAACACTAAAATGATTTATGTTGATTGTCCAAAACTATTTAGAAGTTTAAAAACAAAACACTCAGACATCAGCACTCATCATACAAACCTCAACAATGGTGACAATAAAAATAAATTCAGCTGCATAATTTATTCATGTCGCAATGCATGCTGGGATCCATGAATGTGTTTTGTATGCTGGCATGAATCATGTCACCATTATTGTGTTTCATATGCCGAATGTTGATGTCTGTGAGGTACAAATGACAAAAAAGCACGTTTTAAACAAATTTAATAGTGATAGTGTTACAAATTATGTTTTTCACGTTGGTTGAGTTTGATACAGTATTTAAATTATTAAAGTTAACAATTATGGAAAAACAGAAAAAAAGCATTTGTTCAAACCACTGTAATGCATCATACAAACCATCAAATAACATTCTTTCTACAAACATTAAAGAAACTGGACATTTTATGTTCTTGAAATTTTACAAATCAATATGTTGAATTTTAAATCAAAATTAAGTTGAAAGAACGTTTGAGGAACATTATACCTTATAAAAACTTTCCTGTAACGTCAAGAAAATTGGACGTTTTTAATGTTCCAACTTCCAAGAACCAACACTGAATATTTAGAGAACGTTCTTATAACAAAATTCTGTTATTCTGCGTTAATGGTATGGTCACAACAGACAGTGTGTTTAGAGTTTTGATAATATGACTACAGATTGCATAAAAGGATGTTAGCAATTGTGAAAAACTATAGTATTAGTATCATTATATTCTTATTGTTTGGCTTCCTAAAACTGAATATAATGTATAGACTCCAAATGGTTTGGAGCTCTTCATTTTGAACTCTCAAAGTGCACCAGATTGATAAAACTGTACAAAATGCCCCATAGAGAAACCAAGGACCAGCAGCCACAGTCTCATAAAATCATGTGGGAAATGATCTACATTTTAGCCCACACATACTTCTGCCATGATCACTGTGACCAAATTATTGAGTCCTAGTGATTGTAAAAATTTGTAAATTGAATATATTTTGAATCAGCATCTTCTCTGTATTTGTCTAGAGAATAAAATGGGATACTAATGTCACCATTTTCAGTTCCTGACCATCTTTAGAGTTCTTTCAGGAACTTATGGGTTCCAAGGTATTCTCTTTGCAGAATATCTTAAATAAGTGAGGTCTATGTGAGGTATATTTTAAAAAATATATATCATATAAGAGCCAATGCAATGCCACTAAATACAAAAGTGACACTTTTCAAAGAAAAAAAACAAAACTTAAACCTAATAAAAAATAAATAAATAAATAAATAAAAAAAAACCTATCCTAACTGTATAAATGGTTTAAATAAAATTTTCCAAAAAAAATTAAAAAATTCAAGGCTATACTATGAAACACGGTGATGACAGTCATCAACAGGTGGAGAACATATAACAGTGACACAACAGTGGCATTATCAAGAACAGAAAGAGAAAACTGATCAGGGAGGCTGTAGAGAGGCCTACATAAATATAAATACAGTTGGAGCTTTTTCTTGCAAGTACTGGTTGCTCTCTACATGTGACAACCATCTCCCGTATTTTCCATCTGTCTGGGCTATGAGGTGCAAGTCTTTTCTGACTAAAAAGCATCCAAGTTCAGCTGAAAATTAGAAAAAACAAATCCAGTTTCCCAAAAACCATGTGAAAATGTGTTTGAGACCAAAAAATTATATTTTTAGCCCAAAATTGTCAATATGCAAAAACAACACAGTATATCAGCAAAAGAACACCATGCTCATTGTTGCAGCATCATACTCTGGAACTGCCTTTCAGCTGGATCTGGGGCTTTAGTGAACGTGGAGTTATGAATAGCTAGAAATTTGTAAATGAAGAGAATGTTCACCTTGCAGTATGACAATGATCCAAAACACAAATACATTTGAATCCTATAAAAAATCTGTGAGGGACCTGAAGAGGACCATAAACAGGAGATGTCCTTGCAATTTAACAGATCTGGATCGTGGGAAAATATTACCATGTCAGTATGTGCCAAGCTGATCGACTGACTCCTATCCAAACAGACTGAGTGCAAAAGTTCTGATATGATTTATCTTTGTTTTTATTTTATTTTTTACATTACAAAATACAGCTGTGTAGAATTTGTATATCCACTGTACCATCTTATATGTATATATGGTAACAGTTACACTTTATGTGTGGAACTATCCCTACACCCAAAGAGGACTGGATATGGAATTTACACCCACGCAGTAGTTGTTGCATTCCTTGTTTTATGGTAACAGTTTGTTTAGTTCTTCAGTAGACATTTATGCCTAATGTCTATTATGAGAAAAAAATCATTAAAATTTTCATTTTGTATTTTATTTAGCAACACATTACTTTGTCAACTGGAAGTCATCCCATACGTGTAACCAGTCATGACAGATACTCACGTGTCTTCAAAAAGGTAAGACTACATTACTGTGCTCTGTGTCTGTAAATGTTTCTCTTTGTGAGATTTGGTTTGGAGTGGCTAAAATGCATATTTACGCACATCTGCCAGCCTGTATGGAGAGCTTCTTGAGACTCCAGAGACACCAGCAGCTTCAAATACCTGTTTGCTGCTCAACACTGGCTTTTTTATAGATGCTCTTTTAATACAATTCATTTTTTTGACAGGAACTTTCATTAATAAGCCTTTATCTGACCGAGTTCTGCTGTGCTTTAAATCACTCACAAATCTACAGTTATGTTTTCACATAATCATTGTTTAATCTGAATCACTGAACTCATTTAGAGCCCAATCTCTGAGTTAGATTTACATTATGTTGTTGTTCTGATTAATAAAAAAAAAAAAAAAAAAAAATCACTTAAACACAGACATCAAGAATCAGTCTGTGAATCTCAACAATGGTGAGAATAATAAAGCATGTTGCAGTGCATTCTGGGTGCCAACAATCAAAATTCATCCATGCCTCCCATCATGCATTGCTGCATGAATATTTAAAAAATGTTTGTATTGATAAAGCTGATCTGCTGTAGAATCACAGTTCTGCTGTAATCAATAATGTAAATCTAACTCAAAGATTGGGCTCTAAATGAGTTCAGTGATTCAGATCAAATAATGATTATGTGAAAACATAACCAACACCACCTCATCATCTTTTAACTTTGCTTGTCTGGTTGGTTTTAATGTAGTTAAAACTTCCCAAATAAAATCTAATGTTAAAAAGTCAAGGGTCAAGAGCTCAACTAAAACAAACCCTGACCTTGATGATGGTAACTTAAAAATTGTGATTTTTCTCCTTTGGTGATTCTGCTTGTTATCCTCAGGTGTCTTCAATAATGGACTTTTACTTTCTGACCCCTGGACTACCCACCTCTGCAAATCTTATGATAATTTGATAATCTCCATTCAGTTTTACACAGTATTAATTGTTTTCATGCCTTCTGCACAACATTGCACCATTTCATGCTTTTCATCTTCAGAAAGATCTTTCTTCCTCCCCATATTGCATGAGAACTGTGACTTGCTTAATAATGTGGAACAACCTCTAAGTAGGGTTTCCATAAATCTAGCAAATTATTTTGTCTGAGATTGACACCAGTTATCTAAAAAGACATGGATAAATAAACAAACAAACAAACATTTTCTTAGAAAAACTAAAATCTGAATGTTTATTCTGCTGAAATCTTACTGATATGTCACTTGCATAATAATTTGGAACGCGGTGTAGTTCTATCTATTATTACCACATCAGTATAACATACACATATTTTAAGTATATGTGAACTAGTGAAATTTAGTCTGTATTTAATTGTGAATATTGTACACACACATATATTGGCCAAACCTCTATCAGTTATCTGTTTGGTTAATTTCTTCTTTTCTGTGTTTTGTCTAGCATGGATCCAGTGGGAGTGGATTCAATAGAGACTGCAGCTCTAGGGAGACCCTTCCAGCTGGGGATGCTGTATGACTGCAGGAGAGATGTTCTAGTACCAGGTGATGCATTATGATGGACTGAATGGACTGTTGCCCCACATCTGTACTAGGGCTGGGCGATATATCGCATGCAATTGTCACGCGCATTTCGTCAGTAAAGCCGTTCTCTGATTACCGCTAAATCGCCATCACCTGCTTTCAAATGGAGCGGCATTTAATAGACAGAGCCGTAGTTCACTGATAAGCTACGCAATATCGCAGATGAATCGCCTTCGATAATGAACGCGATATTGCGTAGCTTATCAGTGAACTACGGCTCTGTCTATTAAATGCCGCTCCATTTGAAAGCAGGTGATGGCGATTTAGCGGTAATCAGGGAACCGGCTTTACTGACGAAATGCGCGTGACAATCGCATGCGATATATCGCCCAGCCCTAATCTGTACACAGCAAAACCCCCAGTGTTAAATTAACACGTGTTTAGTCTATAAGCATGCACGTTTAGCGTGAACACTCAGCAAATTAATCCGTGTAGTATTTTTTTACAAAGTGAAATTGCCAACTACAGGTTTGTTATGCATATTACATCGTTGTCATGTAAACGTACCCTCAACGTGTTAAAAAGTGACACTGAAGCAGTGTTAAAATTAATGATATAATTAAGTGATTAACTGAATGATGATTGAGCATTAGTGATGAACACCTGCTGTTAACAAGCAGAATCACTGAAAAAAAGAGAAACAACAAGAATAGAAAAAGAAAAACACTGGAACATCAACCGACTTCCAGTCACAGTCTTAGATGAAATCAACTGAAGATAAAAGACATGAAATCTCGGAAGATCTAATTAAACAACTCCACAAACAGCATTACCAGCTTCACTTATTACTAACCAGACTGACTTTATTTTTGTCATATATCTACAAAAGTTTAAGAGGTTTTAAATATTGAGTTTATTGAAAAAGTTTTATTTGAAGTCACCTTTATTGATGTCAGTGTTTGGCTAGTTGGGCTCTTGACTTTTTACAAACTTAGTGGAATGTTTTCCTTGACATCTCGTGATTTCAGGGCATGCAAGTTCCCAAACAAAATGCATGATGGTATACGCTTAACCTCGAATACCGCAACAAAGCATAAAAGAATACAAAGATTTTTAAGTGGGTTGTAACTTGTGGCGAGAGATTGCTCAAAACTGCATGCGTCAAATGTCTGTTTACACGTACAAGTCAAATGAAGTATACTTTGCAAGGCTGTGCATTCAACTGTGCGTGTAAAAAAAAAAGTGTGAAGGGGTGTCCAATCCTGCTCCTGGAGGTCCACTGTCCTGCAGAGCTTAGCTCCAACCCTAATTAAACACACCTGAACCAGCTAATCATGACTATCTTACTCACTACACAGCAAAGTGTTTTAATGGGGTCCACTGGGAACAATCCCGTTCTGAATTGATTTATACAATTTATAAGATTTATAAAAGCTATGTAAATGCCCTTATTGAACTAAGGCCTAATCCTGGCTAAGGCCTAGTCCACACGTAGATGGGTATGTTTACAAGCAAAGTTTTTCCTCCGTTTTAAAAAAATCTTGGTCCACAAGAAAATGCTGATTCACTGATTGAATTCCTGTACTATGCTCTTCTGCTATGTGGTGGCCACGGAGCTTGACATGTTCTGTGCTCTTGACCACCAAACCACAGCCTCTAGCCATCATGGCCACCAAGCCAGAATCTTCAGCAGTCAGAGATGCCACGCCAGAGTCTTCAGCCATCATGCATTCACTAGCATGCTTCCAATGCGAGTGAAACTGGCATCCAATTTGACAGACCTACTGCTGATGTTGAGATCTTCTACCTGTCTCCCTGGATTTCAGTGTCGGTGCTGTGGTGGGGCATTTGAGGGCCGTGCCCCCCCCCTAGAGGTCATTGATGCCCCTCCTACCACAGGCCATGGCGTGGCCCAAAAAAAAACAAAAAAAAAACTTTTAGTTATTCTTTTAATATTAAATGTACAAACTGTAATTTAAATGAAATAAAATGAAATCAATGGGGAAAACATTAATTTTGGTTGTTCATGACGTTACTAGGCTTGGTCATCATAGGTCAATGCTTACTGGTCGCTGAGTAAACTTGTTACGTTTGATTTTCAGCATGCTGCGCACATAATCCATTTCAGTTTGTCCGTCTTTATCATAGACATTTAGTGCTAACTGTTAGCCTAATTATAGACAAATGGATTTACAAAAATGGTTATTTTGTTTTTGCTGTTGGATGTTCAGCTTTACTAGAAAATCTGGAACACTAGATGCCTTCGTGAGTGTGCCCTATGTTACGTCATAGACGTATTGTAGGCTGTGTATGTGTCCTCTCTAATAGGATTGGCCCAAGGCGTAATGAAAGACTGTCGACGATTGGACCAGAGATGAGACCTGGACTATAAAATCCTCTGGATCCCGCTGGAGGGCGCTCTCACTTTTTGCTCTCGCTCTGTACCTGCTTGTACTTTCTTTGTTACTTGCCATGATCTCTTCTGTGTGTCTTTCTCTTTGATCATTGTTGCTCAAGTGTTAATTCTGGTGTTAAGGTTTAATGGAAATGCTGTTGAAGCAAGTTACATTCTAGCAGAGTGCTGTTAAACATTTCGAGAGCTTTATGTCAACAACTTCAATGTCCCACATGTTTGTAAACCGTGTGAAGCTGTAGGGGGTGAGTGCCTTATTTATTTTTGTAGGCCGCTTGGCCATCACCTTTTTCTCCTGTTTTTTTGGACAGATAAGGAGTGAGGTTAGGTTGATGTATTTTGGTTTTCTTTATTTTGATGCACAGGGAAGTTAGTTAATTAATGGGAAGTTAGAGTGTTGTTTGTTTATTATTTTGGCTTTTGCTCATCCCTGAACATTTGCTTCAGTTCTCTTGTTTATTTATTTCATGATTTTTGCCAGCATTCTCCAGTTGCTGCCGCACAAAAGATTGATCAAAAAGATCTAAGAATCTAAGAAAATAAAAATGAATACTGTAACAGCCATTCCGTGTTGTGTCATTTATGTTGCGGTCCTGTCCTAGACCGGGGCCGTAACATAAATTGGGGGCTCGTCCGACCGGTTGGTCGTGGCGGATAGTCTAAATTAAGTGCTTGATTTGTTTATTTTCATTCATCTAGATTGGGCGTTCGTCCGTTGCGGATAAGATAGATTAGGGACTTGTTTGGTGCAATCATACATTGTGGAGGTTTATTTGGGTTTATTACGTATCAATGAAGGTACGTGGCGGAATTAACCATACGTTTGTTTGCCTGGTAATTTTCTTTTGGTGCGGGACGAGTTTACGGTCAAATATGGAATTTGATTTAACGTCGTTTAACGTCACTAGGGAGGGGCTAAAACGGGTAGTTAAAGATAAGTTGTATAATAAGTTGGTAGAGGCTGGGATTTTGCCGGATGAATCTGTGGAAAAGTTACCACGGAAGAGTGTTGAAACTGAGTTAGGTGAGGAGACTTTTTCTTTTCCAAATATAGATCCTAGTCATCCTCGTTTTGATCCTATGCTAGCGATTAAACTGAAGGAGTTGGATCTATAGTTAAAGAAACAAGATTATGACACGCAGTTGCTTCACTACCAAACTTTGGAGTTAGAGGCTGATAGTAGGCTTAAGTTACATAGTTTGGAACTACAAGCCAAAGCACAACCTAATGCACAACCTAATGCACCTGTGCCTATGCCTAGATCAAGACCGCCTTCTCCTCAAACGCCAGTGAATGCGCCAGTTTCAGCTGTACCGGATCCAAGTCCGCCACACACTACTACTTCATCTGTTGGTGAGTCTGTATCCAGTCTAGATGTGAGTAAATATGTTACACTTGTTCCTCATTTTAGAGAGACGGAGGTAGATTCGTATTTCGTCGCTTTTGAGCGCACTGCAGCTACATTGCGTTGGCCGAAAGAGTTGTGGTCGTTGCTTCGGCAATGTAAATTAGTGGGTAAGGCTCAGGAAGTGTGTACAGCTTTACCTATCGAGCAAAGTCTGGATTATGAAACTGTCAAAGCTGCTGTGTTGCGAGCATACGAGTTAGTACCTGAAGCTTATCGACAGAAATTTCGCAACCATCAGAAAATAACCAGTTAAACATTTAGTGAATTTGCTCGTGAAAAAGCTGTGTTGCTCGATAAATGGTGTGCCGCAAGCCGCATTACCACGTTTGAACAGTTACGAGAACTTTTACTGTTGGAGGACTTTAAAAGTTGCGTTTCGGAGGATACTGTTGTATACCTAAACGAACAGAAGGTATTGTCGGTACCAAAAGCTGCTGTTTTGGCAGACGAATTTGTGCTCACGCACAAAAGTGTTTTTACCCCGTCTGTGTATAGAGAGAAACATGGCTCATCCGTTGAATTTTCTGTGCGAAACAGCTCGAGAGTTTTTAATAAAGGTAAGGGAAAGCGAGAGAATAGAGAAGCCAATTCGAATGTGTCTCGTAATGCCCAGATGTGACTGAGTTGCGCGAACGGATTGATGTAGGTCAACAATTTCCGACTGTCTTTCCTGCCTGTGCGGTAACGCGTGCTCAGACTAGAAAGTTTGATGACGTTCTAGATGTGACGAAAAGGAATGTGTGCAGGATGTTTTTCCTAATGTCTATATTCCTGATCAAGCTGTTGCAGTCCGACTTGAGTCTCTGCTGGGAACAGGGAGGGAGCAGCTGGCTGCTGCGCAAAAAGCTGATCCGTCACTAGACAGGTGTGTTGCCGTGGCTGTACAGAAGGATGAGGTAGCAAAAAAGGATGTGGTTTACGTTTGGGAAGATGGGGTGCTCATGCGTAAATGGTCTCCATCAAAGAAGAATTTGAGCTGGAAAGCTGTGTTTCAGGTAGTGGTCCCTGATGTCTATCGTGAACAGATTCTGTGTCTAGCTCATGATCATGCTCTTTCTGGCCATTTGGGAGTAAATAAAACTTTCAATCGCATCATTCGTTATTTTTACTGGCCTGGTTTGAAGTCAGCAGTTTCCAAATACTGTCGTTCATGTCATGTATGCCAGTTATCTGGTAAACCTAATCAGGGAATTCCTAATGCTCCCCTTCATCCTATTCCAGTTCTGTCTGAACCATTCGAGAGGATCATTATTGATTGTGTTGGTCCGTTACCAAAGACAAAGTCTGGTTATCAGTACCTGTTAACTCTAATGTGTGCTGCCACTCGGTATCCGGAGAAATGGCACTTCTGAATTTGAGCATTACTCAGACAAAAATGAAAACGCACTTTGATAAAAAGAGTGTTTATCGCAGTTTTCAGGAAGGTGACCTGGTGCTTGTATTCCTTCCTCTGCCTACGTCACTGTTACAAGCAAAGTTTTATGGTCCTTATACAATCAAACAGAAACTAAGTGACACTGATTATGTCATTGATACACCTGACAGTAAACGTAAGACCAGAGTGTGCCACATCAACATGTTGAAGGCCTATGTAACGAGAGATGGGCCACAGAATGTGTCCACAACCACTGTTCCTGTCGCTGCTGTCATAGCTGCGTACTGTCCTGAGAAGGATGGACTCGTGTGCTCGCTTGGAAAATTCAAAGCTCTTGACGAACTTAAAATCTCATCTGTGTTATCTGAGTGAAGCAAAATGTCGAAATGATGTTATTGCTCTAATTGAAAAGCTTCCCTCTCTTTTCTCTGATGTGCCCAGTGAAACCACAGTGTTCAAGCATGACATTGACGTGGGTGATTGTTCTCCCATCAAACAGAACTCCTACCGCAGTGCTTCCCAAACCTGTCCTGGAGGACCCCCAGCCCTGCACATTTTGTATGTCTCCCTATTTCTGACATACCCATTTCAGGTCTTGCAGTTTCTACTAATGAGCTCATGAGTTGAATCAGGTGTGACAGATGAGGGAGACATACAAAATGTGCAGGGCTGGGGGTCCTCCAGGACAGGTTTGGGAACCACTGTCCTACCGTGTAAACCCAGTCAAAAGAAGAATAATGCAAGAAGAATCTGCATACCTGTTGGAACATGGTTTTGCTGTGCCAAGCTCCAGTTCATGGAGCTCACCCTGTCTACTCGTTCCCAAGTCAGATGGGAAATTTAGATTCTGCACAGATTACCGTAAGGTAAATTCCGTAACGAAACCCGATTCCTATCCTTTACCGAGGATGGATGATTGTATTGACAGGGTGGGTGCTGCGAAATTTGTGACTAAGCTCGACCTGTTAGAAGGTTATTGGCAGGTACCGTTGACAGCCAGGGCCTCAGAAATTTCTGCCTTTGTTACACCTGACCATTTCCTGCAATACAAACGGATGGCTTTCGGGATGTGGAATGCACCCGCCACGTTCCAACGTCTAATGAGGATAGTGTTGGCTGGGTTAGAAAACTGTGACGCATACCTGGATGACATTGTCATTTATTCATTTGACTGGGAACAACATTTAACAAGTTTGTGTTCTGTGTTTGAACGCTTAAGTGATGCATCGCTTACTCTAAATCTCGCCAAGTGTGAGTTCGGTAAGGCCGTCGTGACCTACCTGGGAAAATGTGTGGGTCAGGGACAGGTGCGTCCTGTAGAAGCAAAAATTGAGTGCATTGTTAATTTCCCAGCTCCAACCACAAAACGGGAGTTGCGTCGTTTCCTGGGTATGACGGGATATTACTGTGCCTTTTGCAAAAACTTTGCTGAAATTGCTTCACCACTCACGAATCTACTGAGTCAGTCTAAAGTCTTTGATTGGAATACAGAGTGTCAACTAGCTTTTGATGCTGTCAAGACATTGTTGTGTAGTGCCCCAGTTTTGTCCGCTCCAGACTTCTTAAGAGCATTTAAATTAGAAGTAGATGCAAGTGACGTAGGGGCAGGTGCAGTTCTTATTCAAGAAGATGCTGTGGGAATTGATCATCCAATCTGCACAGTAAAATCAGCAGTGTTAATCAAACAGTGTTAATCTGCATTTACTCTTAAGGAGTTAATTTAACAACAAATAGTGAAAAATACCCCCTAGTGTTGGTGAAAATAATCAGAGTTGAATTCTGCCTCGTTAAATTAACTCTGTTAAGCTCCGCCCCTTAAGCCAACTCCGAAGACCTGAGCGGAAGTTCTCTCGTCTCCATTTTCTTTTGCCTCGCACTAAAAGGTAAGTTCTTTTAATTAACTTATTAAAACATAAGCTTAATATTTGATGTTAACGATTGTGCTGATAATAATGCAGTTGCAGTTTTTTTGATCTGGTGAAATTTGGTTTAAACTCGGAAATATCGAATTACTTCACTGCAAGTCACTAGGCCTATGTTGGAGAAATGTGCTTTTTCGTCACAATGTGGTAATGATAAAGTTTAAATGATGTCAGAAATCTTACTTAATTTGATTTTCAGCTGTAGTTAGGTGTATCCGTTTAATGTGTTTATAGTTTAAAAAAAAAAAAACATTTAATTATCTAACGTCACAATAGGGGGTAAGCTGACACATATTTATGTATTTGGATGGTCGAAATCTTGCAGGTAGGGCTGTGGCTGGTGTTTTCAACATTTTATAATGTAAACGTAACGTTGAAGTTAATTATAAATTCGATTTGTCAAATGCCACCATTGTATTTTTATTGAAGCCACGTAAGTTAGATGGCGCTGTGGGATAGCGTTAACATGGCCCAACACTGCACAACGAAGAAGGCGGAAAGTCTCATTTAAAAATACCCGCTTTTTTTCTCGTCACTTTAACCTTCTGCAATGATTACGGTAGGACGAACAACTATTTTATATTATTGTTATTAGACATAAACAATCAGTAGACTTGAGCAGAGCGGCGGTTGATACAAGTAACGCATTTTGAAATTCACTTTGTTAGCAGTGACTTATTGGCGTGGCATAGCACATATTGCTGAACTAACGTATTTTGTTCTCTTTTTTTTTTAATTAACAAGCCTTTCCTATGCACTCAAACAAGTCCCTGTCTTCATCCTTTGACTCCACTGACTCACAGGACACACTCATTATTGAAGAAAGGTTTTCAAGTACACGAATGAGGCTCGATGATGAAGCCAAAAAAGGTGGGCAGCACGTTATTACTTATGCATTTGAGGGAGAAAGAAAAAAAAAACTTACTGTTGAAACTAATAATTCAATTTAAAAATCCAACATTAATTTGATCTTTATATGATTAAACATTTAGAAATCTTGTTTGAAGTATTTTTACATACCATATTTATATTTTTGTTTTTATTTTTGTTTTTTAATCATTAAGCTGGTGGAATCCATTGCAGAAATCTGGTGGGGAGCTTAAAATAAATGAATAGAATCAAACTACGACTTTGGGGGATGAAATGAGAAACTCAATATCCTGTTAGCTGACATGACAGAAAAGAATGGGTAATTTTCATATTATTAACTGTATATGATCTTTCACTATAGTCCTCTCTTTTATATATAGATATAGATAGATAAATAGATATATAAATTTGTATTTTATTTTGCAGTTCATCATAACCAAGGAAGATGAATGAGAAATATGCAGAGTAATTGTGGTGTTCCTGTATCTCAGTGACCCCTCCTTCAAAAATGGCTATGTAAGTATCACACTTTTACTTTTTTCACACACTTTTTTTTTTTTTTTTTTTTTTTTTTTTTTATAAATTATTTGACAAGTTTTAAATGGTGTATTTTGCTCTTGGATTTTAAAACTTTTTCTCTCTCTCTCTCTCTCTCTCTCTCTCTCTCTCTGTGCTTTTGTCTTTCTAAGGAGCATTGCTATGTTGGTGAGAGTGCCACCAGATACTTGCCATGGAGAATCAAAACTATACAGAGAGGCATTGCTGAAGAACAAGGAGTATCATTTGAAGGTACAAAATGAAATGAGAATTTCATTGTGTCATCTTTCATGGCAGTTTTATTGCCATGGTGTTGCATTAAAGGGTTAGTTCACCCAAAATGAAAAGTTCTGTCATTAATTACTCACCCTCATGTCGTTCTAAGACTTTTGTTCATCTTCAGAACACAAATGAAGATCTTTTTGATGACAGAATGCTGTCAGATTTCTAATCCATAGACAGTCTTTGCAACTGACACTTTGATGCTTCAGAAAGTTCATAAAGAGATTGTAAAACTAATCCATATGAATTGAGAGGTTTAGTCCAAATTTTCTAATGAGAATCGGACGCTTGATATGATGAACGGATTTAATTTTTGCTTTTACTCGCATGTAAACATTGATCAGCGAACATAAGCAGAAGCTCAACCGAAACTTAACGCACAAGAACCGTGCTGTATTACCAGTGAGGTTCATTCTCGTGTGTTATGCGGTACGTTTAAGCTTCCGGATGAGGTTTGGTTTTGTGTTTTTATTAAGGTTCGGTTGAGCTTCTGCTTATGTTCGCTGATCAATGTTTACATGCGAGTAAAAGCAAAAATTAAATCCGTTCATTATAACAAGCGACAGGTTCTCATTAGAAAATTTGGACTAAACCTCTCAATTCATATGGATTAGTTTTACAATCTCTTTATGAACTTTTTGAAGCATCAAAGTGTCAGTTGGAAAGGCAGTCTATGGAAGGAAATCTGATAGCATTCTGTCATCAAAAATATCATAATTTGTGTTCCAAACAAGAACA
Source organism: Ancherythroculter nigrocauda (assembly GCA_036281575.1). Taxonomy (NCBI): domain Eukaryota; kingdom Metazoa; phylum Chordata; class Actinopteri; order Cypriniformes; family Xenocyprididae; genus Ancherythroculter; species Ancherythroculter nigrocauda. The sequence continues at coordinate 30,280,675 of VTFQ01000024.1, read as the reverse complement.
AAAGTCTTATGGGTTTGGAAAGACATGAGGGTGAGAATTTTCATTTTGGGGGTGAACTAACCCTTTAAATGTGACTAAGGATTAACTTCATATAGCATTCTTTAAGCAGTGTTGATCTTAAAATGCTTTTGTTGTTCATCAGGAAAAGGATCGTCTTGTCAAGACCAGAAAAGGCGTCTACATCTCAAGTATCTTGTCTTCTAGAAGGTTTGTTTTTATTTATTATTATTTTTATTATTATTTTCTTGTAGTTTTCTTTATTTAACATTAGTCCTCTGCAATTTGCTTGGTTTTCTCAGAGTGAAACAAGCATTGAGGAGCATCTTCAAGACATCGCTGGAAGTGCTCGGCCCTATCACCTCAGGCTCAAGTGCTCAGGCTGTTGAAACCAAGAATTCAGTTCACCAGTTCTTCATTCTTGATCAACATGTCATTCCATGCAAGTCAGCCTCTTCTTTTGATGAAATTTTAAATGGGATTAATTCACCCATAAATGAAAATTCTGTCAATAACTCTCCCTCATGCCGTTCCAAACCCGTAAGACCTTCGTTCATCTCCGAAACACCAATGAAGATATTTTAATTAAATCTGAAAGTTTTCTGTCCCTCTGTTGACAGTTTACACAACTAGCACATTCAAGGCCCCGACAGGTAGTAATGACACATTAAAGTAATCCATGTTACTCTATTGGTTAACCTCAACTTTATACACGCATTCACACAACAACGACTGCTTTCATTTCAACAAATCATGCGTCGTGGTGCTCTCATGTACGCAAGTCCGGTTTTTGCGTTGCTTCATAAAACTGAAGTTAAATCAACAGAGCCACATGGGTTAATCTAATGATGTCTTTAGTGCCTTTCTGGGCCTTGAAAGTGGTAGTTGTGTAGGCTGTCAATGAAGTGACAGAAGTCTCCCAGATTTCATCAAAAATATCTTAATTTGTGTTCTGAAAATGAACAAAAGCCTTACAGGTTTAGAATGACATGAGGGTGAGTTAAGGAGAGAATTTTCATTTTTTGGTGAACTAACCTTTTAAGGCACACTTTGTTTTTGGCACCATTTATAACACTATTCTACACAAGATGTACACTTTTGTTAGAATGAAAGTGCACAAAAAAGATGCTGGCAAAGTGAAGTCCTTGTATTGCTGAGGTTAGAGCAAGGTTGCTAAGCTAGGTGGTTCAACAGATTCTGTACTGCATACAGTGATGTATTGTCATTTCATGCAGATGTGACGTATTTTTGTGCATATACGTGTGTTTCTTGAGCCTGACAACGTTTAAATAAATGTTTTAAATGTGATGTCGTTGAACTTGTTTTCTTTTCTGTTTTGAAAACACTGACTGGGTTTTAAAATTTGAGAATTTTTCACTATTACAAATGTAAATAAACTCTACATAAGTGAAATATTAACACTGATCTGAGTTAATTTTCTCCTAGTGTTAAACTCTAGTAACACCAAACAGAGTTAATTTCTCCTAGTGTTAAACTCTAGTAACACCAAACTGAGTTAATTTTCCCCTAGTGTTAAACTCTAGTAACACTATACAGTGTTGAGCAGTGTTAAATTTTTACTCAAAATAGAGTTAATTTAACTCTGAAAATTTAACACTATGACGAGAGTCAATTTATCACCAATTCTGAGTGGGACCAAATACACTCGGGCTGAGTGTTAAATTTGACTCTTATAGAGTTCATTTAACACTGCAAAATTTACTGTGTGTTTCTTTTCCAAGAAATTTACAAAGTCTCAGCAGCATTACAGCACCATTGAAAAAGAAGCCCTTGCGCTGTTGTTGGCACTCCAACAGTTTGAAATATATCTTGATGCTTGCACTGTTCCTATTTTGGTGTATACTGATCATAATCCCCTTGTGTTTCTTTCCCGAATGTCAAATTCCAACCAGAGGTTGATGCGCTGGTCTCTTCTGATCCAAGGTTTTAACCTGGAGATTCGGCACAAGAAAGGATGTGAGAATGTGATTGCTGACGCTTTGTCTAATAAACTACTGCACTTGGACCCTCAGTCTTTGTGTTTCTGAGCAGAACTTAACAGTAGCTCTGCATTATAAAATGGCCTTAATGAGACAATCTATGGAGGTTGCTTATATTTAGTGATTCACCCACTTATCCTGCTGTGCTGTAAAAAAATTAAGGTCTGGTTGCACAAAGAGGTGGATTAAATAGCTGCCATATTAACATGTTTTTAGGCATAAAATACATATGCTATTTATTCATAATCATTCATTTTTCTCCATTTCAGGAATCAGACATTGGAGTAAAGAGCAGCTGCAGCAGAACATAAGCACTAAACCCCAAATTAATACAGATTTCACAGTCACAGCTTCAGATTCAATTGAGGAAAAATCTAGATTGCTGAATATTGATGGATGTCTGAAACTAAGTCTTTTAGGTGGACTCATCAATGTAAATGGAGCTGCCAATTATCTCAAGGACAACAAGAAATCATTCAATCAACAGAGACTCACATTACATTATCATTCAACCACTAAGTTTGAAGAGCTGATCATAAACCACTTTGCTTCTGGAGACATGGCTCACTATGAGAATGAAGTAGCCACACATGTAGTGACAGCAGTGCTGTACGGAGCAGATGCCTGCTTTGTTTTTGACAGAGAAGTTTCTTCAGATGAAGACAAAACGGAGATAGCAGGAGAAGTAAAAGCTGTCTTTGAGAAGCTAAAAGGGATTTCAGATGGAAACATTGAAGCAAGTATGAAAATGAATGACAATCAGAAGACTGCGGCCAAAAAATTCAGTTGTAAATTTTATGGCGACTTCCAGCTTCCATGTAACCCGACCTCTTTTGAAGATGCCATGAAGGTTTTTGAAGATCTTCCGAAACTGCTGGGAGAAAACAAAGAGCTTGCGGTTCCTCTGAGAGTTTGGCTTTATCCTTTGGACAAACTTTTCTCAAGAGTTGTAAAATTTCAACATGAAATCAGCACAGGTTTAAGCACAGACATTGAATCTGTTATTGAGAGTTTAAGTACGACTGAGATGAAATGCAGTGATCTTCTGACAGACACGGCTGCTTCGACATTTACTGCATTTCATGACAAAATCAATGACATGAAGAAAAACTGCCACCAGTGCAGATTGAGTCTCATGAAGAAACTCGGCTCTCTCTTACCAAAGATCCGTGGAAAATTCATAGAGGATTCAGCATTGATCGATCTTCTTCATGAACACGAGGAATCTCCATTTGAAAGAAGCGCTCTTGAACAATGGCTGAAAGAGAAAGAGGAAGAATCTGACATCATTAAATCATTGCTCACACAACTGAATGACTCAGGAGCAATGGTAGAAAACCTCAATAAAAATTTGATGAATCTGGAAGTCAAACATTTGGTCAGCTACACTTTCACATCATTGAGCTGGACAGATATGCTGCTTTCTAAACAAAAGGCCTTCCTGAGGTCTTCATCAACAGGAAAAAGTGAAGAGAAAAGCTCTGAAACTGAACACAAGACTTGGCTCGCACCTGACATCCAAAAGACAATGAGGAACAACTTGAGGGTATTTAAAAACTTGATTGATTCACAAGATTGCAAATCAGTCAAGTTTATTGTTGCATCAAAAGAAATGGAAAATAATCCAGGTTCCTGCATACTGCTGTATGAAAATGAATCTAATGAAGCTGTTTGCTTCACTCCTCCATCAAAACCAGACTGTCCAATCATTGAAGATGTCAGATGTACTCAAGTGGTTCTGAAAGTGTCTCCACCGTGTCCTGCTACAGAGGAGCTCAAACTACTGTACAAAATGAAGGAAGAGGAAGACTGGAGATCTCAAACTGTGTCAAAGAACCAGAATACAGTTATTCTGAATGATCTCAGACCAGATACTGAGTACAATATTAAATGTGCAGCAGTGGGAAAACTCAACTACACCGTAGACAGTGATGTGACGCGTCTCACAGTCATAAACCAGAATCTCATCAAGGCCAAAGAGTCTGTTATCGAAAATCTAAACTGGACTGAAAACAAGTGCAGTGAACTTCTGGAAAACACCAGAGAAACAACTTTTAGTGCACTTCATAAGAAAATACAAGATATGAGGCAAAACTGCCAAATGTACCGACAAGAATTCAGTGACCGAATCAAATCTGTGATCCAGTCAGTTGAAGTTTGTGAAAAAGAGTCTTGTGATCTGAAGGATCTTCTACAAGCTCATGATGAGTCTCCATTCAATGAAAAGAGTCTGAAAGAGTGGATCACAGTGAAAGAAAAAGAATTGAACACAGTTAATGAGTTTCTTCGACAGTTAATGGACTTTGGAGCCGAAGTGAACAGAAGTTTGGACTCATATCTGTCAGATATTCAGGTGGAGAATGTGTTTTGTTACACTTTCAGTTCTCTTGAGCAGATGGATGAGTTTCTTAATGAACAAGAAAATTACATGAATCCTCAAATGATGAGAAATCCACAGAAGAAACCTGGTGTGGCGTCTCAATCATGGCTCACTGGAAGAATCAGGGAGAAAATGAGAGAACATCTGAAAACATTTAAAGAGCTGATGGTGTCATGTAGGAGTGAAAGCACTAAATTTATGGTTTTCATAAAAGACCATGAAAAGCATCCAGGTTCCTGCATTCTTCTATATACAAATGGATCTAATGAAGCTGTTTACTTCACTCCTCCATCAAAACCAGACTGTCCAATCACAGTCCAACAGGACAGATGTACTCAAGTGGTTTTGAAAGTGTCTCCACCGTGTCCTGCTACAGAGGAGCTCAAACTACTGTACAAAATGAAGGAAGAGGAAGACTGGAGATCTCAAACTGTGTCAAAGAACCAGAATACAGTTACTCTGACTGATCTCAGACCAGATACTGAGCACAATATTAAATGTGCAGCAGTGGGAAAACTCAACTACATCACTGAATCTGATGTCACCACAGTTATCACAAAGGTAATGTATGATGTGCAATTTTTTTTTACATCATATATAAAATATTCCAAAAAACACAAATACATTGTAAGCCATTTTTGTCACAAGTGCATTGGTCCTCCTTCCCTCAAACACACTCTGGACTCCACTTCCCATCATCTCTCCTGGTTCTCACCTGCACTCAGTCAGTCATCACACACACCTGCCACTGATCATCAAAACACACAATTAAGCACTCATATTGCCTACCCTTGTTTTATGGTTTTGTCACCCAGGAATCTTAAGGGATAGTTCGCCCAAAACTAAAAAAAAAGTTTCATATGTACCCTCATGTACAGTAGATCCACAAGGGAACACAAACCTCAGTTAAAAACTTTTGAATGCATCCACAATGAAAGTGAATGGTGATATAGGCTAACATTCTGCCTAACATTGAGACAACAATACATTTAAAATTGATTTTAAATGATTTTAAGATTGATTTATGTGAAATGGCTTTTATTGTTTACAAGGATGTTAATATTATATACATATGTTCATCTTGATTATTACAGGACAAAAATGATCTCATCAAGAAAAGCATCTTAATTAGAGATGGAAATCCTGCTCGATACCATATGCAAAAAATGATGGACAATCTGGATCAATCTGAACCATATAGAAAAACAACCTTTGGAGAGAGAGACATAAACAAACCCCATAAAACTATTCTGATGGTGGGAGAAACAGGAACAGGAAAAACAACCCTGATCAATGTGATGATCAACTACATGTTGGGTGTTCAGAGAGAAGACAAGGTTTGGTTTGAGATCACAGATGATCAGAGTGACCGAACATCAGTTCACAGTCAGACCTCCATCATCACTGTTTATGAGTTTCATCTACAAGAGAGTCCAATCCATTTAACAATCATCGACACTCCAGGATATGGAAACACTCGTGGAGTTGATCTTGATAAAGAGATCTCAGGGAGTTTGCGTAGATTACTTGAATCTGCAGAAAGGATCAATGAAATAGATGCAGTGTGTCTGGTGATTAAAGCAACACAAAACTGTCTCTCTGACAGACAACAATACATATTTGATGCTGTTCAGTCTTTATTTGGAAGAGATATTGCTGAAAACATTGTCCTGCTCTTCACATACTCAAATGGAAAGACCCCTAAAAATGCCCTGATGGCTGTTAAAGAGATTAAAATCAAGTGTGCAGTGAATGATGAGAATCAGCCAGTGTATTTCCTGTTTGACAATTGTCAGTCAGACGCTGATGATGAAGATGATGATGAAGATGATGAAGTTACGGATCAATCATGGATTCTCAGTTTTAGAGGAATGGCAAGATTCTTCAAGTTTCTTGACAACATAAAACCAAAAACCTTTCAGATGACTCAAGGTGTGTAATAATAACGGAAGCAGTTGGATGGAAATATCTCCAGTTTATGAGCATATGTTAAAATGATGGAACAAAAGCAAAATTAACTCAAACATTATTACAGAAATATTAAAGAATGAATATAATGGCAAGGTTGGAACAGTGTGTCTATGGTCAAGAAGATGAAAGAAGAGCTTTAAGAATGAGAAAGAAAATAAAGCTGGTAGATGAAGCTTGTCACTGTGTGGAAACTCTGGAGATGATCGCACTCAACACTGATTCACTGATCCACTGATCATAAAATAAATAAGAAACAATGGAAACAATCAAGAAAGCAGGAGAAGAAAAACTAGGAACATTAGGATACAAGATTACTTAAAAAAATAAGCAAATCATGCCTCAAACCCTACTGAAAACAGGATCCTTTTATTTCTGCTTTCAAACACATGTCCTTCATATGATGTAAAGATATTGATTGTAATTGCTTTGTGTGTTTTATGAATTCAAAATTTTTATATCATCAAATGCTTGTATTTTCTCAATTGTAAGTTGCTTTGGTTAAACAGCATCTGCTATATTAATTAATGTATAGTAATCACTAGAAGTATTTTCCTAACAGCAGCATCATGTAAAGTTTACAGTAAGAAACTATTAAAAATATAGCAGTGATACTGTAAAGGCAACAAGCAGCCACAATAATGTAATTTATCATAAAATGATGTTCACATGTAAGAGGCAGTTTAGAGACTGTTTGCACTTGTATTATTAAGCACTGCCATCTAGAGGCTGATATGAGAAAATGTTCCTGAATCCTTCAGATAAAGAGACAATCTGTATTCTGCTGTTCATCTTCAATTTTATGGCTGATATGTTTATTGCTTTATTGAAATATTGCTCACTTTGAAATGGTGATAAAAATATGTCTTATGAATGAAATATGCAGACTTAGAGAATATGAAATGCTTCCACTTATCTTTCTTATATCAATAAATCAGTTGATTTTGTTACATCATTTTGTTTATCTGTTAATTCAACTGTAAAATACTACAGTAAATCATTATTATATTTTTGTATTGAAAAGACACTTTTACTTAAATCATATTTCTCAAAACTCAAATCACATTCCTTTAGTGTAGAGATTGACAAATGACTCTAATGAACAAACTAAACACTTATTACACCCTGGGAGGTTTATTAAAACAATAATATCATACTACCAGGCCCGGATTAAGAGCACATTGGGCCCTGGGGCTACAGCAACACCAAGGGCCCCCTTTCATCTGATTGCCATGCCACAGTGTCTTGTACCACAATAATTTCTTTTTTATTGTTATTTTTATATTTTTACAAATCTCATTTTATCAAATCATTTTATACAAGCACAAGCACACTAAATATTCCATGCTATTTAACACATTAAAAACAAATGCATTAACTCCAGATATGAACTCCAAACAAACAGGTTGCCAAAAGCAGCAAAAACATTTGTCATACTTCAGTCATACTTCCCCAAATGATTACTTTACCATGAATACTTTAAAGAGATAGTTCACCCAAAAATGAAAATTGTCATTACTTACATGTTACATGTTGGTAACCAGACAGTTGACGGCACCCATTGACTTCCATAGTAGGAAAAAAGTCAGTGGGTGTCGTCAACTGTCTGGTTACCAACCTAATATTTTTAATGTGCATGATACATATTTTAAAATTGTATTGCATATATTTCTGACACAATAATTCTTTCCTCTGATCAGAGGTGGAGATTCCAGGGGTCAGAAAGTAAAAGTCCTGCCATATTTTTATTCCACCCACTGAAGCATTAATGAGATAAATAAGTGATTAATTGAGTGATGATTGAGCATTATTGAAGACACCTGATGATAACAAGCAGAATCACCAAAGGAGAAAATCACAATTTTTAAGTTACCATCATCGAGGTCAGGGTTTGTTTTAGTTGAGCTCTTGATCCTTGACTTTTTAGTATTAGATTTTGTTTGGGTAGTTTTAACTGCATTAAAACCAACCAGACAAGCAAAGTTAAAAGATGATCAGGTGTTGTTGGTTGTTTTTTCAAAATCATTATTTGATCTGAATCACTGAACTCATTTAGAGCCCAATCTCTGAGTTAGTTTTACATTATTGATTACAGCAGCACTGTGATTCTGCAGAAGATCAGCTTATACAATACAGAGTTTTTTTTTTTTTTTTTTTAAAAAGTTGTCCTTATCACAAAAAAAAGAAAAAAAAAAATTCTCTTAGGCACACACAGACATCAAGTATCAGCCTGTGAATCTCAACAACGGTGACAAGCAACATATTCTGATCAACAGATCAACTCTGAACATTAGTAAACAAGCTACTAAAAAGTCACAGAAAAACAGCAAAATTTTAATAGTGAGAATAAATGAAATTACTAAGACAATTAAGCTCATAATTTATTCATGCAGCAATGCATGATGGGAGCCATGGATGAGTTTTGATTGGTGGCTCCCAGAATGCACTGCAACATGCTTTATGATGGCCACCACTGTTGAGATTCACAGGATGATTCTTGATGTCTGTGTGTTTAAATGAGCTCTGCTTTTTTTTTTTTTTTTTAAATCAGAACTCTTAAAAAAAAAAAAGTATTGTAAAAGCTGATCTTGTGCTGTAGAATCACAGTTCTGCTGTAATCAATAATGTAAATCTAACTCAGAGATTGGGCTCTAAATGAGTTCAGTGATTCAGATCAAATAATGATTATGTGAAAACATAACCAACAACACCTGATCATCTTTAAACTTTGCTTGTCTGTTTGGTTTTAATGCAGTTAAAACTGCCCAAACAAAATCTAATACTAAAAAGGCAAGGGTCAAGAGCTCAACTAAAACAAACCCTGACCTCGATGATGGTAACTTAAAAATTGTGATTTTCTCCTTTGGTGATTCTGCTTGTTATCATCAGGTGTCTTCAATAATGCTCAATCATCACTCAATTAATCACTTATTTATCTCATTAATGCCTTCAGTGGGTGGAATAAAAATATGGCAGGACTTTTACTTTTTGACCCCTGGAATCTCCACCTCTGCCTCTGATTAACACAAAATAAACTATTTTGAAGAATGTGGGTAACCAAACAGTTGATGGTCCCCAGTGATTTCCACATTATATTTTTTTTTCCTACTATGGAAATTAATGGGGACCAGCTACTGTTAGGTTACCCACATTCTTCAAAATATTTTCTTTTTTGTTCAACAGAAGAAAGAAACTCATTCAGGTTTAAAACAACTTGAAAGTGAGTATGTGATGACAGGATTTTAATTTTGGGGTGAACTATCCCCTTAAAGGTGCCCTTGATTCAAAAATTGAATTTACCTCGGCATAGTTAAATAACAAGAGTTCAGTACATGGAAAAGACATACAGTGAGTCTCAAACTCCATTGTTTCCTCCTTCTTTTATAAATCTCATTTGTTTAAAAGACTTCCGGAAAACACTCGGATTTTAACATAACACCGACTGTTACGTAACAGTCGGGGGCTCCACCCCAATATTTGCATAATGCCAGTGTTCAAATGCATTACACAAGGACAGCCAGTAACGTCTGGATCTGCACAGATGAATCATCAGACTAGGTAAGCAAGAACAACAGCGTAAAATGACAGATGGAGCAATAATAACTGACATGATCCATGATATCATGATATTTTTACTTATATTTGTAAATTGACTTTCTAAATGTTTCGTTAACATGTTGCTAATGTAGGCTACTGTTGGTTAAAGTTACACCGTTTATTACTGTATTCACGGAGACAAGAGCGTCGCTATTTTCATTTTTAAACACTTGCAGTCTGTATAATTCATAAACACAACTTCATTCTTTATAAATCTCTCCAACAGTGTAGCATTAGCCGTTAGCCACATCCAAATATATACTTTACTCACATAATTCGAAGCATGCATGCAGCATGCATGACGAACATCTTGTAAAGATCCATTTGAGGGTTATATTAGTTGTGTGAACTTTGTAAATGCGCTGTAATATAGTCAATAACTCATGTGGCAGGGAACACGCTCGCTCTTAAAGGGGCGGCGTCAGTGAAAATCAGTGCATTGTTAATGATGCCCCAAAATAGGCAGTTAAAAAAATTAATAAAAAAAAAACTATGGGGTATTTTGAGCTGAAACTTCACAGACACATTCAGGAGACACCTTAGACTTACATTACACCTTTTAAAAACATGTTCAAGGGGACCTTTAAGGACAAGGGTCCGCATGCTAACTATTAGGATGCTGTCACTTTAAGACCTGCACGCTTCCGATTTTCTCAACTCACTTCAGACATAACCAACTGTGTTTATGTAAACCTTTTTTGTATTTGAGAGTATTGTAGCGCAATCAGACGCGGAAGATGAAGTCCAGTCAAGTGCTGTTTGACAGGCTTAAGTGTGTGTGTGTGTGCACGCTTCGGGTGTATGGGGTCAGAAAAAGCGCATCTCAGAACAGCACACGAATGACATGTTTAACTGGCAGGGCTTTAAAGCACATGCAAATAAAGAACTTTTGTGATTGCGAATAAGTGCAGTGTCCCGTGAGTAACTCTACCGCTGTGTTAACGTGTGATGTGAATGTGTCGAGGTCGAGTTGTACGGATGGAGGCACCAGAACTGCAACTGATAGAATGTGATAGTGGAGATAGATAGTGGAGACAAATCACACGACATTGGTGTTCGTCAAAAAACAGTAGGAAAGTTAATTCGGGATTTTTATACGGGTGATGATGATGATGATGAGAGAAAAACACTGACATTCTGAATTCAAACGGCAATAAAATCAATCGACTCGTCCCTGTAAATGTTGAAAACACCTTACGTTTTCATGAGAAACAGTTACTATCCGAATAGGGCTCAACTCGTTATAAGAATAATAACTTGCTGCAGCTGCTATCTCACCTTCTTCAACGTGTAAAGCACGCAGATCGGCGACGGTGTCGGTGGATGAAGATAATTGTGAGCTGCCGCTGCACGCGGGGTCTTCCACTGGCTCGGATGTTTTATGTGAACCGAAGCTAGTTAGTTTTGGAATTTTTGCTGTAAGATTAGCATCCCTTTTCTCCCTTTCAAGCTTATTTTTCCATTTTTGCGCACCACTATCACTTTTTTGTCATTTTGAACACCAGCGAGGCTGAACAAGCAATAAAGGCCAATTTCCCATTTTCTAGTCTACATGCGTTAGCATAACGCAAAGAGGCGTTTCCCGATGTCATATGGCGCGAATTGTAAAGTGATTTTGATTGGACGGTGATTTTTCAGTCAGGCACATTTTCCAATCATTTTTTCTTGTTATTTTATTAGACACAAATCAACCACCTGTGACTTGTCAATCTCATTTCCTCCAGCCAATCACGGGCCCCCTCTACCCGCAGCCCTGGGGCTTCAGCCCCACCTAGCCCTCGTGTTAATCCGGCCCTGCATGTAAGTGGCAGTTTAGAGACAGTTTGCACTTGTATTATTAAGCACTGCCATCTAGAGGCCGATATGAGAAAATGTTCCTGAATCCTTCAGATAAAAGAGACAATCTGTATTCTGCTGTTCATCTTTAATGACATTTTATGGCTGATATGTTTATTGCTTTATTGAAATATTGCTCACTTTGAAATGGTGATAAAAAGATGTCTTATGAATGAAATATGCAGACTTAGAGAATATGAAATGCTTCCACTTATCTTGCTTATATTAATAAATCAGTTGATTTTGTTGCATCATTTTGTTTATCTGTTAATTCAACTGTAAAATACTACAGTAAATCATTATTATATTTTTGTATTGAAAAGACACTTTTACTTAAATCTATCATATTTCTCAAAACTCAAATCACATTCCTTTAGTGTAGAGATTGACAAATGACTCTAATGAACAAACTAAACACTTATTACACCCTGGGAGGTTTATTAAAACAATAATATCATACTACAATGAATGAGGATGAAGCAACACAATTCTACAGCAGTCAACATAAATTACAGGAAGTATGTAGATTGCAAACAATAAATACACAGATCTTTTGTGTTCACAGCAGCACTTACATTAGAATGTTATTTAAGAAAAAGTATATGTTAAAAGTTTATCTTCAGCTTTGGGTTAGATTGTGAAGAAATATGACATACTGTGTAAAATTTCCTGAATGTATAGTACAGTAAATCATGTTGAATTAAAACTTTTTTTAACACAAAATCTAAATACTTTCAATTAAAAATAATATTTTCTAAATAAATCAAATACAGTAAGAGGGAAAAAATAGATTGACAAAGCCTTAGAGACTGGAACAATTAATGCTGAGGAATGAACTGACACAACTGAAGAAAACAACAAGACCAGATCATCCAGACATTTGATCTTTTTGATTTCTATTCTTAGAACAAACATAAAACAAACACAACAGAACTATATAAAGGCTATTCACATTTGAACATGTAACACATTTAGCACATTTACACTTTCATTCATTTGATATGAAGAACAGACATGCCAATTAGTTCCTGACCTGATGCAGACTAATATACACAGATCTGAAGCGGATTGATATCGTCTTAGTCAGGAGTGAGATTTACATAAAGGTAACATGAATGTGTGTTGTTCGTTGTTTTTTTTTTTACATTTGTTTTATTCTTGCTCTTAGACTGTTTATTTGCACATAGGCTACCTCTAATATAGCAGAGATCATTTTTGAATGCTTTGATCATGGACTGATTATTTTTTATTCTACAGATAAATCTCACGATGAAAGGTTATTAACGATACACAACTACAATGTTAAAATTTCAGAACATCTAAAAACTGTAATGAAATGTCACCTCTGACTGAGGCTCAAAGTTCATTATCAATCTGTTCTGAGTTTTAAAAGGGAAAGGAATTCAGTTGTTCTACAAAATGTCACTAAGCAGCATATTTTCCTATAGCCTACGTCACATGACCATGAGGGTGTTTCCCTCAGTATACTGTAAATTCACCTGTTGATTTACCTGCAAGAGTTTAAAGTCATCTGGAACCGGAAGGATCCTAAAAACAGTAAGTAGATTCATTTAACTTAACTTAATTATGATTGCTGTGAAGACCCACCCACATAAAGTCACGACAGAGGAATCAACACAGATGACATTTAACCTTTTCATATCAGTTTCATTTCAGTTAGCATCAACATTTAAAACATTTTGATCCATTTTCTCAACTCATAAATCACCGGTGAGTGATTGAAATAACATTTGTAGAAAAAATCATTTAAGTTGTAGTTTACTTACGTTTTTTTGTAACCTATAGACTCCATCTGTGTGGAATCAGTCATGACAGATACTCAACTGTCTCAGAAAGGGTAAGGCTACATTATTATTCACTGTAAATTTTGTCTGCATTTAATTGTTTTATTACTTTGACTATTAGAGAAAACATTCAATCACACCTTATGTAGGCTAAATATGTTTAAACTTTACCTTTTGTTTAACAAAACAAAAATAGTCTGAATTCGGGCTGTATTGCAAAAGTTTTGAGGAATTTTAAGGCAATGCTCTATGTTTATATGCCCACCAGATGGCGCTAATGCTGATATTTAAGAACCAACTTCCGAATTGATAGCTTTGAATATCTCTTAAAAAAATATTGGTCAAACCTCTATCAGTAATCTCAGTGGTTGATCTCTTCTTTTCTGTGTTTTGTCTAGCATGGATCCAGTGGGAGTGAATTCAATAGAGACTGCAGCTCTAGGGAGACCCTTCCAGCTGGGGATGCTGTATGACTGCAGGAGAGATGCTCTCGTACCAGGTGATGAACGGGCTGTAGACCCAAATCTGTGAAGAATTGAATGAATGATAAGAGTAAAATAACTCATGAGATTGTAGTTAAAGGGTTAGTTCAACCAAAAAGGAAAATTCTGTCATTAATTACTCACCCTTGTGTCGTTCCACATCCATTCATCTTCAAAACACAAATTACGACCTTTTTGATGAAGATAAAGATCCAACGCATCTACCACTCCAAGGTCCAGAAAGGTAGGGAAAAGACATCAATAAAGTACTCCACGTGACTCCAGTAATTTAAATTCAGTTTTATGAAGTGACGCGAGTACTTTGTTTGAGCAAAAAAAAAAAAAAAAAAAAAAAAGAAAAACATAATTTACCACTTTACTTACAAAAATTTTGATCTGCAATGCGCGTTCATGAGAGCTTCACGACGCATGCGTGTTGTGTTCACGTGAGTGCTGGCACTGTTGGGTGAACATGCTTTGGATAATATTATTTTAAAAATAAAGAGAAATGAGTTTAAGTCACTGGAGTCACATGGAGATTTTTCCTACCTTTCTGGACTTTTGAGTAGTAGTTGCTTTGGATCTCTATGGAGGGACAGAAACCTCTGACTTCATCAAAAAGACCATAATTTGTGTTCTGAAGATGAACGAAGGTCCTATGGATGTGGATGTAAAATTAAAATTTCCTGATAATTTACTCACCCCCATGTCACCCAAGATGTCCATGTCTTTCTTTTTTCAGTCTAAAAGAAATAGCCCTCAATCACTATTCCCTACGTTACTTCACTAACACAGTTCACTTGAAGGTGTTAATGAAAATGAGTGAGTGAATTCAGACAGCTGTTACATGGGCTGTACACTCGTTATTGCGGTCGGATTTGGGACAGAGTGAGTGCACTCGATAATCTCCACTATGGTTTCGGACATTAAATGGCTGTTCCCTCAAATAATGCCCTATTTAAGGGTATAGAGGCGATTTCAGAGTCAGTCCTTGAGGTTTATTTAAGTTTAATCTGATCTCATATACTGACTCTCTGCAGCTATAGGGTCTTCACATATACAAAGCAATCTTCCCACATTACGCCTCTTATTCACTTTCATATTCAATACAAGATACTTCTTCTTATCACATTAAAAGCACTTCATGGTCTTGAACTTCATTTTCCTGCCTTAGTTTGTCACCATGTTATCTGTTCTTCCTTAACCATCTTGTTTGATCTGTGTATTTTAGTCCATTTAGTTCATTTGAGTTTTGTCTATGTTACGGTTGTTTTCTTGTCTGCCTGTTTTATTAACTGTGGATTCCATTGAAGACGTTTTCATGTTTTTCTTCTGATTCTTCATCGTCTTACTTCTTCCTGCAACCACTTGTGACAGATATGTTATACAATATATGAGATTGTATTATTAGTTGAATTGTCTTTTTTCTGTATTTCTGATTTTCATTAATCATTTATTTTATTTTATTTTTACTGTGATTTGTATATCTCTGGTTTATTTAAATTATTTGAACTAGTTGGTAGCTCTGCATTATGATATGACATTGATGTGATAATCCACTGATGTTTCTTATATTTAACGATTCACATGACATTTATTTAAATAAATATAAAAATAAGTGGAAGAGAATGGTCAGTGGGGCAAGAAACAAAAAATAATGTGTTGTTTGGCTGAGAGAAAATTAAGGTTGTCTTTTCCAAAGGGGCTAAAATATTTAGATATACATTATTAATTTTTCTCCATTACAGGAATCAGACTTTTGAGTAAAGAGCAGCTGCAGCAGAACATAAGCATTAAACCCCAAATTAATACAGATTTCACAGTCACAGCTTCAGACTCAATTGAAGAAAAATCTAGATTGCTTAATATTGATGGTTGTCTGAAACTGAGTCTTTTAGGTGGACTCATCAATGTAAGTGGAGCTGCAAATTTTCTCAAAGACACCAAGAAATCATTCAATCAACAGAGACTCACATTACATTATCATTCAACCACTAAGTTTGAAGAGCTGATCATAAACCACTTTGCTTCTGGAGACATGGCTCACTATGAGAATGATGTAGCCACACATGTAGTGACAGCAGTGCTGTATGGAGCAGATGCCTGCTTTGTTTTTGACAGAGAAGTTTCTTCAGATGAAGACAAAATGGAGGTAGCAGGAGAAGTAAAAGCTGCATTAGAGCAGTTAAAAGGCATTTCAGCTGGAGCAAGTATGAGACTAAATGACAATCTGAAGACTGCTGCCCAAAAATTCAGTTGTAAATTTTATGGAGACTTCCAGCTACCATGTAACCCGACCTCTTTTGAAGATGCGATAAAGGTTTTTGAAGATCTTCCACAACTGCTGGGAGGAAAAAAAGAGCTTGTGGTTCCTCTGAGAGTTTGGCTTTATCCTTTGGACAAACTTTTCTCAAGAGCTGTAAAGTTTCAGCATGAAATCAGCACAGGTCTAAGCACAGACATTGAATCTGTTATTGAGAGTTTAAGTACGACTGAGATGAAATGCAGTGATCTTCTGACAGACACGCCTGCTTTGACATTTACTGCATTTCATGACAAAATCAATGACATGAAGAAAAACTGCTATCAGTGCAGATTGAGTCTCATGAAGAAACTCGGCTCTCTCTTACCAAAGATCCGTGGAAAATTCATAGAGGATTCAGCATTGATTGATCTTCTACATGAACATGAGGAATCTCCATTTGAAAGAAGCACTCTTGAACAATGGCTGAAAGAGAAAGAGGAAGAATCTGACATCATTAAATCATTGCTCACACAACTGAATGACTCAGGAGTGATGGTAGAAATCAACCTCAATAAAAATTTGATGAATCTGGAAGTTAAACATTTGGTCAGCTACACTTTCACATCATTGAGCTGGACAGATGTGCTGCTTTCTGAACAAAAGGCCTTCCTGAGTCCTTCAACAAAAGGAGAAAATGAAGAGAAAAGGACTTGGCTTACACCTGACATTCAAAAGACAATGAGGAACAATTTGAAGTTATTTAAAAACTTGATTGATTCACAAGATTGCAAATCAGCCAAGTTTATTGTTGCATCAAAAGAAATGGAAAATAATCCAGGTTCCTGCATACTGCTGTATGAAAATGAATCTAATGAAGCTGTTTGCTTCACTCCTCCATCAAAACCAGACTGTCCAATCATTGAAGATGTCAGATATAGCCAAGTGGTTTTGAAAGTGTCTCCACCGTGTCCTGCTACAGAGGAGCTCAAACTACTGTACAAAATGAAGGAAGAGGAAGACTGGAGATCTCAAACTGTGTCAAAGAACCAGAATACAGTTACTCTGACTGATCTCAGACCAGATACTGAGTACAATATTAAATGTGCAGCAGTGGGAAAACTCAACTACACCGTAGACAGTGATGTGACGCGTCTCACAGTCATAAACCAGAATCTCATCAAGGCCAAAGAGTCTGTTATCGAAAATCTAAACTGGACTGAAAACAAGTGCAGTGAACTTCTGGAAAACACCAGGGAAACAACTTTTAGTGCACTTCATAAGAAAATACAAAATATGCAGCAAAACTGCCAAATGTACCGACAAGAATTCAGTGACCGAATCAAATCTGTGATCCAGTCAGTTAAAGCTTGTGAAAAAGAGTCTTGTGCTCTGAAGGATCTTCTACAAGCTCATGATGAGTCTCCATTCAATGAAAAGAGTCTGAAAGAGTGGATCACAGTGAAAGAAAAAGAATTAAACACTGTTAATGAGTTTCTTCGACAGTTAATGGACTTTGGAGCCGAAGTGAACAGAAGTTTGGACTCATATCTGTCAGATAATCAGGTGGAGAACGTGTTTTGTTACACTTTCGGTTCTCTTGAGCAGATGGATGAGTTTCTTAATGAACAAGAAAATGACATGAATGCTCAAATGATGAGAAATCCACAGAAGAAACCTGGTGCGGCGTCTCAATCATGGCTCACTGGAAGCATCAGGGAGAAAATGAGAGAACATCTGAAAACATTTAAAGAGCTGATGGTGTCATGTAGGAGTCAAAGCACTAAATTTATGGTTTCTATAAAAGACCATGAAAATAATCCAGGTTCCTGCATTCTTCTGTATAAAAAAGGATGTAATGAAGCTGTTTGCTTCACTCCTCCATCAAAACCAGACTGTCCAATCACTGAAGATGTCAGATGTACTCAAGTGGTTTTGAAAGTGTCTCCACCGTGTCCTGCTACAGAGGAGCTCAAA
Source organism: Ancherythroculter nigrocauda (assembly GCA_036281575.1). Taxonomy (NCBI): domain Eukaryota; kingdom Metazoa; phylum Chordata; class Actinopteri; order Cypriniformes; family Xenocyprididae; genus Ancherythroculter; species Ancherythroculter nigrocauda. The sequence continues at coordinate 30,262,391 of VTFQ01000024.1, read as the reverse complement.
CTACTGTACAAAATGAAGGAAGAGGAAGACTGGAGATCTCAAACTGTGTCAAAGAACCAGAATACAGTTACTCTGACTGATCTCAGACCAGATACTGAGTACAATATTAAATGTGCAGCAGTGGGAAAACTCAACTACACCATTGAATCTGATGTCACCACAGTTATCACAAAGGTACTGTATGATGTGCATTCAATAATTTATTTTTTACTACATCATTACCTACTCTTATTTTAATCTTAAGGTTATGTTCATTAAAAAAAAAACATTTCATTATATTTCATTACAGGGCAATTTTACAAGGTTTCTGTAACAAGATGGTGGGAAGTATATAGTGGCTTAGTATGATACCCAGATTTTGGATTTGGCATGACATGCAGCCACTGGTACGGTGGTGGTACCTTGGTATCATGCCCAGATACACATGCATTAAAATGCAATATTTTTATGTCAAAATTTAAAATGGTCAAAATACATCCGACATACAAACATTCCAGCAAACACATTGTAGCTCACATAAAAAGCCAAGAGTCATACTGACCCACTGTAACAAAAATAGCTAAAATAACTTAAAAAAATAAGGCAACTTATCACATTCAGCTATTTAAGTTAAAGGATTGGTTCACTTTAAAATGAAAATTACTCCAAGCTTTACTCACCCTCAAGCCTGTGATGTGATATTTCTTCTTTGAAGTGATCTTTCTTCTTTGTGATGAACACAATCTGAGGTATATAAAAAAATATCCTGACATATCCGAGCTTTATAATGGCAGTTAATGGGAAACAAGAAGTATGAAGCTCAAGAAAGTGCATCCATCCATTATAAACGTATACTCCACATGGCTCCAGGGGGTTAATAAAGGCCTTCTGAAGCGAAGCGATGCATTTGTGTAAAAAAATATCCATATTTAACAAGTTATAAAGTAAAATACACTATATTGCCAAAAGTTTTGTGACACCCATCCAAATCACTGAATTCAGGTGTTCTAATCACTTCTATGGCCACAGGTGTATAAAATCAAGCACTAGGCATGCAGACTGCTTCTACAATCATTTGTGAAAGAATGAGTCTCTCTCAGGAGCTCAGTGAATTCAAGCGTGGTACTGTGATAGGTTGCCACCTGTGCAATAAGTCCATAGGTGAAATTTCCTCACTACTAAATATTCCACGGTCAACTGTTAGTGGTATCATAACAAAGTGGAAGCAATTGGGAACAACAGCAACTCAGCCACGAAGTAGTAGGCCACGTAAAATCACGGTTAGCGCAACAGTCAGCGGAGTCAGAGCATGTTGAGGCTACTTGGGTAAAGTTGGTTTTATATTCGCACATTCGGACATCCGTATTCAATAGCCTTGTTAATCACACTACATTGGACATTCAGTGGACATTCACAAGTAAATATGCCATTAAAACAATACTTGCCTATTTTGATCGACTGTGAAAAATGTTGTAAGTTGACAATCGTTGGTTGTCAATGTCATGTCGCTGCTTAAAATTCACAAACATTAATTTATTGCACATTTATTGGAAAGCCTGAATTTATCATAAGTCAGAATGTGCGAATATAAAACCAACTTTACCCAAGTGCTGAGGCTCACAGTGTGCAGAAGTCGGCAACTTTCTGCAGAGTCAAAAGCTACAGACCTCCAAACTTCAAGTGGCCTTCAGATTAGCTCAAGAACAGTGTGTAGAGAGCTTCATGGAATGGGTTTCCATGGTGTGGGGTTGTTTTTCAGGGGTTGGGCTTGGACCCTTAGTTCCAGTGAAAGGCATACCAAGACATTTTGGACAATTTCATGCTTAACATTGTGGATGTTTGGGGATGGCCACTTCCTGTTCCAACATGACTGCGCACCAACCCCTTTGGGATGAATTAGAGCGGAGACTGTGAGCCAGGTCTTCTCATCCAACATTGGTGTCTGACCTCACAAATGTGCTTCTAGAAGAATGGTCAAAAATTACCATAAAGGAAACACTGATCATCATAATGGTGAAACACCAAAATCTAAACCTCTGTTAATTCTTAAAAAGAACTTATTGATCTGAGATCTTGAGATATTTATTGTCTTCTTTTATCTTCAGTTGATTTCATGCTCTGGCTTTAAGTCACCTGTAGTTGTGTTGCATTTTCTGAGAGTGCATGTGTGATGTTAAACTAATATCACATTGTAACACTGTATTAGTGCCATTACCATTGATTTGTGGATGAAATTTCCACATTTTTCAACATTAATTGCAGGTACAAAAGTGATGTTGATTCAATGCAGTTACAATGATTAACATTGATTTAACGTTGTTTCAATGATTGCTTGCTATCTGGAATGGCTCTAAACTATTAATAGCAAGCCTTACCATTTAAATCAGTAGGGTAACACTGGAAGATGTCTACAGCAATTAGGAAAAAAAAATACAAAATACAAAAATACAAAAACAACCAAATACAAAATCTAAAACAGAAATCAGAAAGGAGATACACAAAAAAATATGAGCAAAAATGTTTGGGCCCAAAGACTATGTATGTGAGCCGTGGACAGTTGAAGATAAACAATGTCCTTGAAAGTAAGCAACCATTGCTGCCTAGTTACAGTATGTGAAGGTTTCCATCTTATAGCAACCATCTTGACAGCTGTCAAACCTGCTGAAAACACCTGCTGTAGAGTTTTAGTTGAAAGTTGAAGGATCATTTAAAATCAGCACAGATGAGGGACAAAGGGACAGAAAAGTTTAATATAGATGACAATTTTTCTTTAAGCATTTTAAAAGTTTGCAATGCCAGGACATTCCCAGATCATGTGACAAAAATGTACCAGTTTTTTTTTTTTTTTTTTTTTCCAAAAATCATCAGTATGTTGTTAAACAGTGGTACAATCCATCAAATGCACTGTGATTCTGTCCTTCACAGCCTCATTTTCAAAAATGAAACATGGAGCTACATTGACTAAGGTCTATTGCATAATTTGTATACAATGAAAGTGTATGGTGAGACAGGCTAACATTCTGCCTAACATTCAGCCAAAAATAAATTCATAATGCTTACATTTTCTTAGTTGAGTTCTGTGAAAGAGCCTTTATTGGTAACAGATGTTGGTGCAAATGTGAATTTGATCATTTAACCCTTTGATGCATAACATGGGTCAAAAATGACCCGGCTGAGTTTTTATTTTCTATATCTTTGCAAGAAATTAATTTCATCATTCAGTATTCCAGGTATTCCTCAATTAACTTGTTTTTGATCATAACAAATCCTCATTTTAATTTTTTCTTTCTTACTTTTTTAATAAAAATCATTTTTGTATCACTACCCTTCTAATGCATAACATGGGTCAAAAATGACCCGTATTCATTTCCTATGTAATTTCAATAACGGTTGAGTGTTTCTTTGCTGAATCTTTAAAAGAAATGTATTTTATCATTCATTTATTCCAGGTATTCCTTAAATATCTTGTTTTTGATTGTAAAAAATCATTGTTCATTTTTTCTTTCTTACTTTATAAACAAACACAGTTTTTGTTTGTCTACATCAATTTTACACACATGGGTCAAAAATGACCCGTATTCATTTCCTATGGTATTTCAGTCAAGACTGAGTGTTTATTTGCTGAATCTTTGAAAGAAATTTATTTTGTCATTTATTTATTCCAGGTATTCCTTAAATATCTTGTTTTTGATTTTCTACAAATAATTATGTTTATTTTTTCTTTCTTACTTTATAAACAAACACAGTTTCTACATCAATTTTACACACATGGGTCAAAAATGACCCATATAGAAATCTTTAATATTTGCACATTTTTGCAAGTAGGAACATATTTACTGCAGACAACTGTTCATCTGCCACACATTTCACATCTTAACAAGGCTACTTTTGTATATTTGATGGATGTAAGTCTTATTATATTTAATGTATTAGGCTATATATTTCATAATTTTTAATTTTTTGTCATAAATCAATGCAATTGGTCACCCTTTAAGTCTGTCAGTGTTCCTGAAAAGTAACAGTTTTGGACATATACAACATGGGTCTAAAGTGACCTGAATGAGTTATTACTTTCTATATCGCATATATTACAATAAATTAATTTTATCATTCATTATTCCATCTATTACTCAATAAACAAATCCTTATTTTAATTTTTCCTTTCTTTTTGAATGATTTTTCTTTTTGTGTGTCATTACCATTCTAAAGGCCAAAGTATACTTCACTTTTGTATGCATATGTGAGGATCAGCATACAGATTTTTGTAACTTTTTATAATTTCCGCCGGATTTCTGTAACTGTGTATGCACATACACATTTAAATTGCGTTTGTGCGCAAAGTATACTTTCAGCTTTTTTTACAGTGATGTCATCATCCACCTCAGTTCTGTTGAGGACCAGCCGCTAACACTCAAGATAAAGAAAATTAAAAGCACTGTTGATCGATTCACTTATTATATATTTTCACTGTTGGACAGAAACCTTGTTCAAAACTGTTACATTTCAGGAACACTGATAGATGTAAAAAGTCACCAGTAGCATTGGTTTATGAAAAAAAAAATACAAATTATGAAATATAATATATAGCCTATTATATGAAATATAATATGACTTTCATCCATCAAATATACAAAAGCAGCCATGTTGAGAGGTGAAATGTGTGGTGGATGAATAGTTGTCTGCAGTAAATATGTTCCTACTTGTGAAAATTTGCAAAGGTTTCTATATGGGTCATTTTTGACCCATGTGTGTAAAATTGATGTAGACAAACAAAAACTGTGTTTGTTTATAAAGTAAGAAAGAAAAAATGAACATAATGATTTTTGTCAATCAAAAACAAGATATTTAAGGAATACCTGGAATAAATGAATGATAAAATACATTTATTTTAAAGATTCAGCAAAGAAACACTCAACCGTTATTGAAATTATATAGGAAATGAATACGGGTCATTTTTGACCCATGTTATGCATTAGAAGGGGTTTTCATAGCTTGTGCATCAAAATATAACCACATGACCATCATTATTTTTGTGTTTTTATGTTTACAGGATATAAATGATCTCATCAAGAAAAATTTCTTAATTGAAGATGGAAATCCTGCTCGATACTATCTGCAAACAAAGACAGGAAATTTGGATCAATCTGAACCATACAGAAAAATGACCTTTGGAGAGAGAGACAAAAACAAACCCCATAAAACCATTCTGATGGTGGGAGAAACAGGAACAGGAAAAACAACCCTGATCAATGTGATGATCAACTACATGTTGGGTGTTCAGAGAGAAGACAAGGTTTGGTTTGAGATCACAGATCAGCATGAGCATCGGTTTTCAGTTCACACTCAGACCTCCATCATCACTGTTTATGGGTTTTATTCACAAGAGAGTCCAGTCGATTTAACAATCATCGACACTCCAGGATATGGAAACACACGAGGAATTGAAGTGGATAAAGAGATCGCTGAGAGTTTGCTTAGTTTATGTAAATCTGAAGAAGGAGTCTGTGAAATAGATGCAGTGTGTCTGGTGATTAAAGCATATCAGACTCGACTCTCTGACAGACAAATATTCATATTTGATGCTGTTCAGTCTTTATTTGGAAGAGATATTGCTGAAAACATTGTCCTGCTCTTCACACTCTCATGTGGAGCTCCACCTAAAAATGCCCTGACGGCTGTTAAAGACGCTAAAATCAAGTGTGCAGTGAATGACAAGAAGAAGCCAGTGTATTTCCTGTTTGACAACTGTCAAGAAAATACATTTCATGAAGAATATGAGATGGTTCAAGAGCAATCATGGAATCTCAGTTTTAAAGAAATGACAGGATTTTTCAAGTTTCTTGACACAATAAAACCAAAATCTTTGAAGATGACTCAAGATGTTTTGCAGCAACGGAAGCAGTTGGAGGCAAATATCTCCAATCTACAATCATGTTTTCAACTGACAGAACTAAAGCAAAATGAGTTTAAACAAACTCAAGAAGCTCTGGAGCAGAACAAGAAGAGAACATATGAAAATTTACTGAAGGATTATGATGGGAAGATTGGTGATGGTGAGTCTTTGGTCAAGAAGCTGGAAGAAGAACTGCAAGTATTAGAGAAAGAGAAAATAAAGCTGGTGAATGAAGCTTTTCACTGTGTGGAAACTCTGGAGAAGATCGCACTCAACACTGATTCACTAATCACACTTCTGCACATTGATTTCCTGATTGAGATGCTGAAGGAAATAAATGAGCCTGAAAAAGCTGAAACACTGGAAAACATCAAGAAGAGAGCAGGAGAAGAAAAACAAGGGGCTCTGGGATTTATAAGATATAATTCATAAGAAGTATTTTTGAGTGCATCTTAACATCTGTGGTCACATGTTAAGTTTTTCTTTTTTTTTCTTTTCTCATTTTAAGTTGCTTTGAATAAACAACATCTGCTAAATTAGAAAATGTCAAATATTGATTATTGTCATTTATATGTTTGTTTTCTTTCCTGAAGAATACCTCAAAAGTTGATGGCAGCATAATGTAAACAGTTAATTATAGCAATAATATTGTGAAATCAACAAATAGATAGAATATTTATATTTTTGGAAAATGATGTGTGTTTAACCATGTTCACTGTGGCTCTGTAGAAACTGTTTGTAGTTGTATTTTGAAGCACTGCCACCTAGAGGCCATATCAGAAAATGATGAGAATCATCCTACAGATATAAAGACACAATTATTATGACTTTAATATAATTTATTTTACTATAAATTTGGAGTCATTTTGATATTCATGGGCCTCGTGTTTATTCGCTTCATTGATTCATCTTAAAATTATGCTAAAATTTGTCTTTAGTGAAAGAATATGCAGAGAGAATATGAAATATCACTTGTATCTCACTTTTATCAATAAATTCACCTTTAACACATTTCTTAAAGCTATAACTACAAATTCAAAAACACAAAAATAATTGACTAAACGCTCTATTTTAAACTACATTATTGTTAATCTAATTCAAACTTTAGCCTAAGTGACTCTCAGAACAATCCAAACCAAGTTCATGACCTGATATACTGAATGCCTTTTTCAGTGAAACTGACATAAGTTTTGAACTTTGCACAGTCCTACTGTAATCAGCATAAATTACAGAAAGTATGAAGGTAAAAATGAATACTAACACGTTTTAAACAATTTCTTAATATACAGTTTTCCTGTTTTGGGATATTTTATGTTCACTACATCTTCAGCTGGATTTGGATGTGAATGACATTCAGTGTCAAAAAATCCTGAATGTACAATAAATCATGTTGAATGAAAACTGTCAATGATTAAAAAAAATATTGATCTTGTTTATATTGTCCAGAGACTCATTTTTGTCACAGATTATATTACTGTTGCTCTGGCTGGACAGCAGGTTAGGTGAGACATTTTCATTAATAAATCCACAACAGTACTTACAGTTTTTCTGTCTTATAGATTTTTAAAAATAATTATTTATCTTCATTATATTTATTTATTGGTTTGGTGTTTTATTTATATTTGTGAGTTTGTGGTCAGTATTTCAGGAACACTCCCATGTCAGAATAAAGTGTGTCTCTTCTCCACTAGTGTGTGTGTGTGTGTGTGTGTTGGTCAGTATGTGAATCATCTCGTCCCACTTTGTCCATCTCTTAAAATAACCCAGAGCAGCTGAAACAAAGCCTGAGAGACTGGAACAGTTAATGCTGAGGACTGAACTGACACGACTGAAGAAAACATGCAAAATAACTAAACATATGAGGGCACAACAAGACCAGATCATCCAGACATCTGATCCGTGTGGGTCTGAAATGTTGCAGGTGAAGATGACTCGAGTCAAACCGAAATATAATAGATGTGATAGTTCAGATCATGGGTGACAAAAGCCTGTTTTACCAGCTGATAAAATTAGACCTCATTTAATCTTTGGATGAAGAGATTCAAAACAGACCCTGATGATAAACATATGCTGAGTTTATTAGGATGTCATTTTAAACAAGTGCTGTCTTTATGTCATGTGACACTGTGGAAATAATAACTCGTCATGTGACTCAAATCCATCTGAGCATCAGTGTTTCATTAACAGCAGATCTTTCTCATGTTGTGTGTGAAAACTCGTCTGTATCTATGAGAAAACACACGACACAAGAGACAAACAGACAGTGGATGTTAATGAAGCACAGGATCATGTGAATATCCGACAGACATCTATATCAAACACTAGAGAACATGCAGGAAATCATAAACATCCATTAAATATAATAATACATTTCATCACAACAATTAAATAACTGCTAAATATCTGTGTTTACCATTTGGTGAGAAGTTGTCCACAAATAGTTATCACTTACTAATACTAACTAATACTAACTTACTAAAAACAATTAATAATAAAAAATAGCCTTACAAATGTCAACAAATTGAACTAAAATAACCTGAAATATTTTTACTTTCAATAAAAAAGTGTTTTGTCTCATAAACAGCAGTGATAAATCTATAAAACAGAAAACAAACACACAAATAAGGCTTTATTTACAATATTAAAATAATTTTAAAAATAACCTTATGTTTTTTGTGTAAATAATGGCTTAACATTGTATTAAATCCTTAAATTACTGCAATTTATTAATACTCAACTTTTAAGTATTAGTAAATTGCAGTAATTGAAGAATCAGGTGATAATAGTGATCTCCAGCATGGTTCTGTTATTTATATGAAGCCCCGTTCAGCTCTCAGCCAATGAGCGCAGCGCGTTCTTCATGGACGCGCCTCACACACTGTGCGCGCGCACTCACAAACTGTCAGATTACCGGCTATGAATCACGGGCGTAAGCTGTCTGGTCGCTGAAGTTTATCAGACACCGGACAGGTCCGACCCACAGACGACCAACATGAGCGAGAGATTTCTGGTCGTACCTGTGGCGCACGCCGTGGAGAGCGCGTTTGGAGGAGAAACGGACGGAGACTCCGTGTTGGACGCCGGTGGCGGTGAGGGCGAGCGCGCGGAGCGGCGGGGATCGGTGCCCATCCTCCAGTACAGCAGAGAACCCAACAAATACGGTGAGACGGCTTGAGTTCATACGGGCAGAAAGTGTCGCTCTGAACTGTCGTATTATAATAAACAAAGAGCCGTTATGTTCGTTATAAAGGAGCGTCGCGCGCGTCCAGAACTCAGTCAGTAGTTTGGCGCGTCACGCGTGTGCGTTACAGTGTAAACAAGATGAAAGAAAGTGAAGGAAACTTAATCGTTTTTTTGGTATAATGAATGAAGTTAAACACAGACTAACGTTTGCAACAAAAAGATCGATGTGTCTGAATTAATTTAGTCCATCGAGGAGTCCTGTAGACAGAATATGAAATATTATTTATGGTAGACGGTTTGTTTTTATATAGATTTCTCTCAGGAGGTTTAATTCTCTCAGGGCCGTTAACCTGCGCACAGTTTTGGTTCCTGGAACGTTGTGAGAACGTTAAGATTGAACATTCAAAGAACGTTAGAAAATGTTTCCTTAAACTAGCGGAACGTTTTTGCGTGTTTCTGCTAGTTTCTTTAGTTTTGTTAATGTTTACTGAATGTTTTCTGACATGAGTAAATGACTGAGTGTTTAGATTATATAAGATTGAGGTGTTCAGTTTAAATATATTTCTTTGTTTATTTATAATTTCCAGTCTAACAATAATAGTATCAATCATAAGTTTATTCTTATTAGTGAATGGGCTGTTTAAACTAAAATGTTCAAATGTGGTCTTAAAGGGTTAGTTCACCCAAAAATGAAAATTCTGTCATTTATTACTCTCCCTCATGTCGTTCCACACCTGTAAGACATTTGTTAATCTTCGGAACACAAATTAAGATATTTTTGTTGAAATCCGATGGCTCAGTGAGGCCTTCATAGGGAGCAATGACATTTCCTCTCTCAAGATCCATTAATGTACTAAAAACATATTTAAATCAGTTCATGTGAGTACAGTGGTTCAATATTAATATTATAAAGCCACGAGAATATTTTTGGTGCGCTAAAAAAACAAAATAACGACTTATATAGTGATGGCCGATTTCAAAACACTGCTTCAGTAAGCTTCGGAGCGTTATGAATCAGCATATCGAATCATGATTCGGATCGTGTGTCAAACCGCCAAACGGCTGAAATCACGTGACTTTGGCGCGCCAGCATTATTTTAGTAGTTTTGTTTGTAAGGTCCTGTGAAATGACTTGTTTGACATTGTCTGTATGTTGCGTGTGACATTTATATGTGTGCCATTCTGTGTATTTGCATTACATGCTGCAGTTTTATTGCAGTTACTTAATTATTAAATTTAGCACAATAAGAAGGTTTGCTGGTTGAATTGTGCAGTCTAATATATTTTATAGGTCCATATAATATTAAAGGGATAGTTCACCCAAAAATGAAAATGTGATGTTTATCTGCTTTCTCCCAGGGCATCCAAGATGTAGGTGACTTTGTTTCTTCAGTAGAACACAAATGATGACTTTTAACTCCAACCGTTGCCGTCTGTCATTCGCATAATGCATGTCAATGGGAACTTTGTCTATAAGAGTCAAAAAAACATGCACAGACAAATCCAAATGAAACCCTGCGGCTCGTGACGACACACTGATGTCCTTAGACACGAAACGATTGGTTTGTGCAAGAAACTGAACAGTATTTATATTATTTTTTACCTCTAATACACCACTATGTCCAACTGCGTTCAGCATCCGGTGTGTGAGGTCTGATCGCGCTCTGACAACGGAAGTGATCGCTCACATACATTGAGATATATGCGCGAGACATCACTGTTGTCATCGGAACGCGTTTTCAGACCTCACACACCGGATGCTCAAGGCAGTCTGACATAGTGGTGTATTAGAGGTTAAAAATGATATAAATACTGTTCGGTTTCTCGCACAAACCGATCGTTTCGTGTCTAAGGACTGCAGCGGTTGGAGTTAAAAATCATCATTTGTGTTCTACTGAAGAAACAAAGTCACTTACATCTTGGATGCGCTGGGGGTAAGCAGATAAACATCAAATTTTAATTTTTGGGTGGACTATCCCTTTAAAGTCCCCCTGTAGTCAATAATTTTATTCCTTAAAACTCATCTTTGATCACCCAAAATGACATATTTAAAAATTTTTTCTTGTCTTCATGCCTTAAAATAGCTTGAATGTAACTCGACACCCTTGCTTCATTTATTATATGCAGATATATGAATATGCTAATTAGCCCCGCCTCCACTCACTCGCACAAGCTCAGAGATCCACTCAGTGAACTTACTGAGGTAAACGCTCACAATGGTATCGCTTTTTACAATGTCAGACACAACGGTAATTAATATGATTAGCCTTTTGCTTGATTATGTTATCAAACAGCTATTAATTTGCTGCTAATGTTACACACACCATGTTCCTGTTCAGCTGCCTTCTAAAAATCAGTATACTTAGAAATAATTTGAACAACTCAGAACGTCAGCGGAGAAAGGCATATAGTTTATCATAACATCGTAATATACATCATACAGACACTATATTGCTAAATCTACATGATTTTTTTTTTATATCAACAGAAAAATATACCGGGATATATTCTCTTGAGACTCTCCTGCTTCAGAGCAGCATGTTGACATGATTGGTTTCAAGTTAGTTTGTGACGTCAAAAACACCAGTGTTTTCAAACTGTGGGTTTGAGACCGTCTCTCTTTCACTGCAGATTTAAGGAGAAAACACTCAGCAATGGTGTTGACTGATGAATTTGCACATGGTTTCTCTTAAAGCATATTAAAAACACCACATAGACATATAAACAACATTAAAAACTTGATTTTCACCACAGGGGGACTTTAAGAAAAATTTACATTTGCTGAAAAAAAAAATGCATTAATTTATTTATCATTTATTATCACCCTTTTTTCTTTAGTATTGACCTAACCAGGTGATAGCGTTTTATGCAACATGATGCCCTTTTGGTTTTACATGACTGCCTGATTTCAGGGGCTTGTCTAGACGTGTCTTGGGACACTTTTCACGCTCAGCTGTCTTCATTAATTACCATGACACATCTGTTTGTTTCCCAGGTTAGAGATCTAGCAACCTACATCTGAATCTGCTTCTGTTTTCCAGCCTTTTACAGTCTCTCTTTGAATCAGTAAATCGCATTTATTTAGTGTCCCTGTGGATATTGGAACCAAACAACCACATTAATTTAATGCTGGTCTCGGTCTTTATCTTTGATGGAAATGAAAGCTTACAATTGGCCCTTAATTATATTTAGCTTGCAATTTAATCAAAGGCCTCTTAAAGCCAAAGTGCCTTTGATTATACTTCAGCACCAGTCACATAGTCTATAAAGAAGTCTAGAGTAGAGTAATTGTGAGAGATGATCTTCTGCTGAAGTCCAGGTGATCTGGAGAACTGAATATGTAGCTCATCATTTTGTTTTAAGAGTTTGGCTCGGTGTAAATCATATAAAGAGCAAAGGGAAAGTTTTGTGATGCTTCTGTCATTGAGATGATCCTGAGAGCATGATCAGATACATTAGTTTAATTTGCTGGCGTGTGAAGCGTCTCGCCTTTGGAGAAGTGTAAATGGGAGTCATCTTCCAGATGATTGAGCTGGGGGAGCGGTGGATTGGGTTACACTCATTATGGGAGTCAAGAACATCTCTATTCATATATGTGTTGATGATCTTATAGCCTTCACTCCCAGACCTAGAACAATGCTGAGCACAAAGTTCCTCCCGGGCATGAAGCAATTTTGAGGTCTTACAGACCCAGAATATTACTAAATAAGGCCATTCAGAACCCAACCCAATGCAACGGCTTTGTTCCCAAACTATGCAGTCTAGTGCATGTCATGATGGGTGGGTTTTCATTTTGGAAGCGTATTGCAGTTTATTGCCCAATTGAAAACCAAAATGCAACCAAATATACATTGCATTTTTCTGGGGAATTAAATAAATATTCCAGGTTAAATACTAGGGGTGTAACAATACCCTCATGTCACAATACTGAACTCACAATATTATTGCAATACACTGTAACAAGAAATGCACTATTGATTATAATGCTAAATTTGGTATTATATTGGGTGTAGAAATGAATAGTCTTGGACTTGGTGCTTGTAATCCAATGCACAGGACAATGATGATATTGTCTTCTGAAGCTGAAAATACAGAATTATTTCAGATGAATATGCTTGCAGTCTGTCACTGACTAGATATATTTAAAATAATGCAGGCCACTTTTTACTGCTAACATAAGACATTTGGCATTATCAAATATTCCCCTATTGAATTATTATACATTATATTCAATATTATATATAGTAGTTTAATGTAATGTCACCAAAACTCTGTAAACTTGAATTTTTCTCACACAGTACTTTTCATTTTGGGTGAACTATACACAATATATATTTTCACTATCCACAATACATATTGTTGCATTTTTGAATTGCGATATATAGGCTATTGTTACACCCCTATTGAATACAAATGGGCATATTGTTGATTACCACAGATAATAATTTAGACTCCCACAGTTTGTCAAAACAAAAAGCATTGACACTTACTGTATGGACTTAATGCAAAAGTCTTTGCACTCACAATGTCCAAACAGAGGTACAAATTTAAAGTATTTTCTTGGAGAGAACTAAAAATTATTTACAAATAAAAGCTAGTTTTGTTATTTATTTTTGTAGGAACTGAAAACAAAAATCGAATATGTATGTTTAATTATTTTTATTGTTTTGTATTATATTCATATAGTCAAATGGAATGAAACAAAGTGAACAATTTAAATTTGACTTTAAAACATGTTTGGAAATATCAAAAAATTGAAGCTTGAAAAGCTACACATACTATACAACTGTTTATCTGTACAATTACATTTTTACTCACATGTTTTATTAAATGTACTCTTGAATGCAGAGTATTTGGTTCGCAAAAAAAGATGACTTCTGGTCCAAACAACAACAAAACAAGCAAATTGAAAGTATTTAACCTGGAATAGTTGCTGTTTAAGGAGTTTCATATGCCATATGATACCGTACACTTATTAGTAAAGATCACATGACATTTTAGCAGAAACACAGTGCTGAGTCAACAGAAGTGAAGTGTACTTTTCAAACCACACATTTCATGAGTGATCTGAGACGATTGCTTAACTTTTATCTGTCTGTGTGGGCTCATGCTGTATATTGTTACTGAAAGGTAATTTCATGATGATATTAGAGATGAACTCAGTAGGGCTTGGATGCAAACATGTTCACTTTCTGTTCTTTAATGGAAGTTAAAGCATCGTGTCCGGTGTGTTTCCACAGTCGGATCCCGGAGGCTAGAGGCCGTGTGTTGGAGGGTGGTCTTCAGTCAGGGTCAGGGCAGATGAAAAAGAGAAGAGGGAATTTTTATTTAGCGCATTTCTCCCTCAGGACACTGTGAACAGCTGACTCTAGCAACACCGTCCTATTTGTGTTGGCTGTTTGTCCGTACAATCATAACAACAGTGGTGTGTGTTTCTGTGTTTCCAGTTATCAAAACACTTTTTCTTTCTCTTCTTCTAGCATATAAATATGATGCATGCCATCCCGTTTGTTTCTGTCTGTCTGGACAGCAGTAATTAGCTTTAGAGTTCAGGAGTCATTTGTAATTTTATCGCTCTAATTGGCATCATAAGATGACAGTCATGTGACTCTGTGCCCTTGTTCAGATGGATGGTTTGTTTACGCTAGTGAACTGCTTACCTAGACCGCATTTGAATGAAAGCATCATGGGATGCTACAGACATAAGAAACAAAGTTATACTGTTATTTTAGTATGATTTATATGTATTTTTATATAAATATTTTGAATGTTTTCTTTTTTATATTTTCCATTTGCATTAGATTTTTAGTTAAAGATTCAGTCATTTTATTGTGTCCTCACCATTTTTATTAGTTTTTGTTTTTTAAATATGTCTATATTTCATATGAACTAAACAAAAATGAGACTTTGCCTAGGCAACTGAGTTATGAATTATATATATATAATTTTATTTCAAGTTATGAAAATGTTTTTTTTTTTTTTTTATCGTTTTAGTTTATTTAACAATAATAAACCAGTTTTTAACATACCTTACTTGTGTCAAATTCTTAGCCTGCATTACCAAGCACAGCAATCCCAGAATGCTCTGCAATGAATGATAATTATAAATTTATATACTTGTATTTTATGCAATACTGCAAAATATCAGCAAAAATGGTTAAAAATAGACTATTTCACTTAATAGTGTATCATGGCAAAGTTGAGTAGAATTTAAAGGCACAGTATGTAAGTTTCACCACTAGAGGTCACTTATTCAAATCAATAACAAAGATGTAGCTTGATGACGCAGTGATGGAGCGTGGAATCATGGGAGTTTTTGGGTTCACCTCCACTGCTATTTTTGCTTTATTGGGTTATCTTTGGTGACAGAAACCACAGCCAACGATTATGAATAATTGTAGCCCATCATAAATATGCAAAACAAACACCTGTGGCTTGCTACACGCTATCAGAGATTGCTGACTTTGATGCTAGAACTACTATTTACACATTTTTTTCCATGGATTCTGTCCTCAGCTGAGGGTAGGAGGATTTGGAGGTCATGTGACATGTGCTGTGTCCGAATATGACTACTTTTATACTATATAGTAGGCGAAAAACAGTATGTGAGACAAGTAATATGGCCGAATTCAAAGTATTCATAAAACAGTAGGCGAAAAGTACCTGGATGACCAACTACTTGTGTCAAGATTCTGAAGTGTGCGTACGTTGGACATTTTATTATCCTATTATGCCATGGCAGAGGATTTGTGAATGGCAACTGACACCGATGGTCACATGACAACATATGACAGCAGATATCATGTCTGAATTCCATTCATACTTTACATATTCATACTTCTTTTTAATGGTCACAAAGTGAGTTTCAGAACAGTATGCTATTTCAGACACAGTGATGCATTAATGCCAATCGCTGCATGACTCATCTCACCCGATCTGTGTTGATTATGAGTGAGAAACGTCCTGTCCGTTATCCTCTGTATGGAGTTTCCATTCCCATCAGCCCCGTGCTAAAGAACAGTGTGCTCTTGGCTCACGACTCTTGTTTTTCATGTCATCGCGCTCTGTCTCTCAAACATTGCTCAGGCGTTGAAAGTAGCAGGTGGTCTCTTAATGCTAAATAAACTTTGGCCGTCAGAATCAGTTTGGTGTTATATCTGTGTTTGTGTTTGGGAGACATGCATGAAGAACCGAGGGCAGGTCAAAGGAATAATTCACTCAAAGAGTTGTCATATAATCAAATGTCTTTCCAAACCTGTATGACTTAATTTTATTAGGTGTTAGGTAGAATGTTTTACACTAATTATCCAATCACGATGCAGCAAGTTTAAATATGCGCATATAGTAATAAGGTTTGATATTTATCTTATCACACAAAACTATCATATGACTTAAAGGGATAGTTCACCCAAAACACATTTACTCACACTCAAATTCTTCCAAACCTATATGAGTGTCTTTTTTCTCAAGAACACAAAATAAGATATTTTGAAGAATGTCAGTAACCAAACAGTTGATGGTCCACACTGACATCCATAGTAATTTTTTCCATATTATGGAAGTCAGTGGGGTTAATCAACTGTATGGTTACTCGGGTTCTTCAAAATGTCTTTCATTTTTGGGTGAACTAATCCTTTAAGAATAAAAATATAATGCATAAAGTGTATATGGACTGCATTTAACCCAGCCAAAAGGGAATGTTCACAGAACTTTGGCTAACGTTCTAGTAAGGTTCTGTTGAAGTTATGAGCAAACGTTCCAGTAACATTAATAGAATGTTCATTCGAAGATTTAATACATTAACGTTAGCACAGAAACTTCATTTACACATCATTTGTGGAACTTTTTTTTCTGAAATGTTTTAGATGGATGTTTGTAGAACATTTTTTAAACGTTACTTGTTTCAGAACATTCAGAGAACTTTTAAAAGTAACGTTCCCATAATGTTTGCAAAATGATAAAATAGAATGTTCCCTTAATGTTTTCGGTGTAACCAAGAAACTTTTAACAGCTGAATGTTTTGAAAGTTCAGAGAACATTCTGAAATAATGTTTTCATATGTGGGAAATGTAACATTGTAACATTTTTGGAACACATTTTTTTCCAATGGGAATCTTTTTTTGTTTGTTTGTTTGTTTGTTTGTTTTTTTTTTTGCAGTTTTGGAGATTAATCCTGTCTGTAATTGAATAGAAAAACTTTTTAATATTCTAGAGAAAAAAAATAAAGACTTATTGGTTTGAAAGGGCATGAAGGTGAATAATAATGACAGAATTTACATATTTGTCAGAACTTTTTCTTTAAATGTGTCCTTTTCTCAAATACAGGACTGTCTGGGGCGTTCATACCAGAAACAGATTTCTGGTGTCTGGTGGCTGCTGTCATGTCTGTCTAATAAAATCTAAGGTGATAAACCCTCACAATCATTTAGCTAAACTGAGCTGCTGGGGGGTTTTGTTGGCCTTGCGTTTGGCTCAAGCTCCCATTTCAGGACCTTCTCACGGTCACCAGGATCAAACGGCACTATTAGTTAATCTAGAATTCTCTGGATATTTGTCGTGTGCTGCAGAGGAGCAGAAAAAGGTGTCACCTGATATTGTCGTGTGTGACGGACAGCTGAAGGAGAACAGGGCATCTGCTCTGACATTTGAGATGGGCGTCTCTGCCAGAACGCCTGAGCATCTGTCATCACCTGCTTACAGCAGCTTCGTTTTAGAACCAAAGAAACTCTGTTCATCTCCAGCTGTTTACTGTAACGTGTTGAAAGTCATTTACAGTAATTATTTTATATGTGCCAAATGGATTAGTGCAGATTCCTCGCATGTCTTGCCGCTATGGCGTGACATTTTGCAATCACTCTGGTATCTGTGTTTAGGTTCCCTGTAACGTTTCCACTCTCGTACAGTCAAGTCCGTTTTAGAAACAGTGACATGCACTGGATGGGGGTGAAATTCTGCTGTAACAGTAGAAACAGTGTAAACTTGTGCTGTTAGTTACAGTTAGTCTGGATCAGATTAAACTGTGAAATATAGAACAGTTTAAAGACCATCTGTGGTGAAAATCAAGTTTTTGTGGTGATTTTAATATGCTTTAAAGGGCTCCTTGATTATGATTTCACTTTTTTAGCTTTAGTTAGTGTGTAATGTTGCTGTTTGAGCATAAACAACATCTGCAAAGTTACGACACTCAAAGTTCAAAGTTCTTTTACAGAATTCTCCGTTTAAGGACTACAACAAATGGCTGGTAGGGACTACAACAAGCTTCTTCCCGGGTTAGTGACATCACTAACCCCATAATTTACATAAAAGGGGATGAGGCAACATGGCCTCACCCCCTTTGTTGTGTGTTCTCAGGGGCGCCTGAGAACACACAACAAAGGGGGCGGGGCCATGTTGCGCT
This sequence comes from Ancherythroculter nigrocauda, assembly GCA_036281575.1. Classification (NCBI taxonomy): domain Eukaryota; kingdom Metazoa; phylum Chordata; class Actinopteri; order Cypriniformes; family Xenocyprididae; genus Ancherythroculter; species Ancherythroculter nigrocauda. The sequence continues at coordinate 30,243,939 of VTFQ01000024.1, read as the reverse complement.
GCTTTAGAGAAGAGGAAGAGTTGTTGTAGTAGATTGTTGTTGTCAAGCCGTCATTTTACGCCGGACTGCTTCCCAAACGAGAGTCAATTCAACGAAAAAAGATGAACATGACGGCACATGCTAGTGGATGAGTTGAATCAACTCCACAGCAACTACATCAATTTATCCACTAACCATTCAGAAACGTCTAAAAGTTGTAACTTCTTCCTGAGTCTCTCCATCAGTGTCGACTCCGGTTTGAACAATGTAAGGCTGAACACCGTTACTGACAATCCTCATTTTGGCTGCGTGAGATTCTCCAGCTTTGTTGTTGTTGAGCTGTTAAAGCTCTGCCCTCTTCTGGAAAGGGGGCCGGAAGCAGCAGCTCATTTGCATTTAAAGGGACACACACAAAAACGGCGAAACAAGCCAAAGGCTAATCATATTAATTACTGATATGTGTCCAACACTACATGATAAAACACTTTACCATTCTGATTCATCGACTTTTAGACGAGCCTGTATAATCTCTCTTCCTCTTCTTCTGAATCAGTTTCTGTTTCAAACATTAATGGCTAAATTAAACCAATTTTTCCACTTGCCAATGTGTCGTGTTTCCTACAGTTGAGCGAGTGAATCATGTAGTCAGAGCTGGTGTGATTGACTCGAGGCAGAGCTAATTTGCATATTCATGAATTCAAGGAACAAAATAGTTTTTTATGGTTTAAGTTTTAGTTAATAATAATAACATTGTCACCTACTCTTCCGGTTTTGTCATTCATATATAACCAACATTTGTAAAAAGCCCCATATTAGTCAATCACAAGATGATGCATAACTAAAATGGTTTAGTTCTCCTTCAGGGTCTAAACTGGCACAAATGAGTCTGCCTGTTTACTCTATAAATGTAGCATGGAAATATTACTGCAGGCCTAAAGAATCTTTGTGTAAAATCTTGTCAGCAAGTGGAAAGTTGGGTTTGTAGATGTCATGATGCCAGGAAAAGGTTTCTCTAGTGCATTTTGCGGTCTCACTCCACACTGTTGTTTCGTTAGCATGATCAGTGTAAAATCATCAGTCGGACTGAACTGTCATGTCAAACAAGCACAGAATTTCATACAGAAATTCTTTGAAAGATGCTTAGATTTGTCTTGCTTGCTTTACCAAAGATAATCAGCAGGTGGCAGCACATTTCTTCCTGATGCTTTAAATACTCAGTTACACTTGTTACTTCAACTTTAACCAAATGAAGCTTCTTATAGTAACACTCTTTGCTACTTTGTGCTTTGCTCACAGACTCAATAGTGTTTACAGAAGGCTCACATTGGTACTGCACTTGCAAATTGACTGTTTCTGGCTATTTTATTCCACATTAGATAACTGTCCTGACCACCACTGTGACCCACAATTAACCCGTTTGACCCCTCAAACCAGAATCTATCACAATTGTCGGTGTTTGTATTGTACATTTGTGATTGTTTTAGACTTGCAAGTTTTTATAGTTTATTTATTAATTGCTTTATGCGTCACTAAGCTTTTAGATGCAGTACAGCTTTCAAAGTGCAGGAAATGAGACCGGCCTAAACAAATCCAGCTTCATAAATGAGCTCAGCTGGATGTTTCTAACCGGATTTGATTTCGCGAGACTATGGTTGATCTTACCTGCCAGAACGACTGCGTCTTGGATTAGCCAGTTGGAGGAAGTTAGTTTCCTTTTAAAAATGTGTGTCCTGTAGTTCGCACTGCTCAGTAAGTCCAAACACTTTGGGCATTTTGCCATTTAAAGGTCGTTGCACAGGTGGAACCAATTCATTAGAAGAAATTCCTGGCGGCTTTTATATTTTCCTGTTGCTCTTTAGTCATTCCTGGGGAAGCCTATCAAGAACAGATGAGAAGATTAGGTCTGTGTGCACCATGGATGGCATATTTTCATTTGTGTGGTATATATAATAGTCATGCAATATTGGTCATTTGCCTAAATAATGACTATTAACAGCATTTCTGTCATTTATTCTGTAAAACTTTTTCCATACTCTGTCTAGTATGTTATGAAACTTTAACTTTAGCACAAGATAACATTTTTGGTTTTAAGCCTCAGATAGCTGTGACAGATGGACATAAATAGGAACACAAACCAAAGTCCATCATAATTGGAAATTCCTTATGGAGATAACTGAGCAAAACTCTTTCACCATTCAGCTGTTATGCATTCAGCTTCTTTTGCTGAAATTGAACAACTGTCAATATTCATATCTTCACATTTTCCAATTCTCAAATGGTACAATAAACAACTTGCAGTTCAAAGTGTCCACATCAGACGCAACTGCTGTGACCTTTCCTTCTGGATAGAGTGAAACACCTTCTGGAGCAAGAACAAATGTAGGGCGGGGCTTGGTTTTGTCCGTGGGGAATTGATTAGATGGCTGTGGTTTGCTATTGGTGGATTTCATGTGAGTGACAGGTTGCCCCGCCCTCGTCATCAGAGAAGAGATGTCACTGCAGGAGAAAGGGGAAGTTATTCTGAATCAAGATTACAAGGGACATGAATTTAAAACAATAATAATGTGCACGGATAAATAATTTAAAATAAATACTGCAATATTCCTGCAATAATTCCATAAAAAAAAAAAAAAACAAACAAAAAAACAAGAATTTATGCAGTAATGCATTTTTAGGGGCTTTTACTAACTGAAGGTTAAATTGAGAGTGTTGTGCAATAATGCAAAAATAAACAGCATCAGTATGTCCCAGAATCCCAGTGCTTTTGGTCCATTAGTCAGCGCATGTTATTTTTATCACTATGACCTGGTCAGTTTGACCGTTGAATCCTCCAGCGGGCCGTTTGTGTTCTTGAGTCTGTCTGTTCTGAGCACTGCAGTGTAATTCAATCTGAAGTGCTCGACTCCCAGAACACCCTGCACACCATCACTGCATCCTTTGTGTGTGTGTTACCTCACAAGTGCTCTAGCATATTAAACTGGAGCCTTTTGGTCTTTCCATGAGGACTTAATGGTGCTCATGTCATGTTGATCATGAGGAATGTGGAATAAATCACATTACTGATATCTGCGCCGACTTCCTCTTTGCTAATCTTTTATGGCTTCAGTGTTTGAGTCCTACAGCGTCTGTGTTTCAGACATCAATGATTGCTCAAATCATGTGTCATGTTGAGGAAAGATGTACTTTATAAAGTGAGCTGATCCACCATTGAAATGAAAAAAAATGAAAGTATATTTTAGTTAGTTCATCTGACAGTAAACATATTTTAAAGACAATAGAAGTAATTATGAAAATATAGCTGCAAGCTGCAATTAAGGGGTCAAACCCAACTGAAGCAAACAAAGCTAGCAGCAGACCTACAATTTCATAATGAACTATGATAGAAACTGAGACAAAGACACTGCATGTAATTTTGAAGTCAATCAGATGAACAGTACTGTAGTTAGAGTAAATTTCATGCTTTGGTCAATTATAGCGCCACCAAGTGGCACAGTCCCACCACTTTGTGTGTGTGTGTGTCCTCACAGTGCCTCCATACATAAGTGTGTCAAATTTGGTGAAAATATCTCATTTCATTTAGGAATTAAAGACATTTATAAATATGAACGCATAAATAATTACCCACACATGACTTTGATTGCATTTTTTTGCCACTTACTATCAAAATTTTGACATTTGGCCATTAGTGTATTAGCGTATAGTCAACAACCTGTTTTTGATTGTCATACGTTGGTTTCGTCTAGATCGGACTAATGGTTTCTAAGATATTCACGAATGTTGTTTAAAAGCTAAATCACATCGTTGCACTAACCATAAGGTGAAACCTAGCATGTTTGGTATCGTTGGACTTGGTACGGATTCAGAAATCCAAAGAGATGACTCCCATGAAAATAAGTCAACCACATCAAAAGTTATGAGCATGTCAATTTTTTTTCACCACTTGGTGGCGCTGGTCTAAAACTTCTCCGACTCCTTCAGGGAATAGTGGCGATGACCCATACTGATATTTGTATTGATAAATTAAAGAGTTCATAAAATACAGCATTTTACTACAAAATTCAAAATGTCCGATGCCCAAAATGGCCGAAATTGGAAAATTGGATATCAATCGGATTTGACTTGGCATGATGCCCTGAATCTAACAAGACGAATTTTTTATGGTTATTGGACAAAACCATTCAGAAGTTATAAGCAAAAATAGCCTTTTTCGTATCTCCGAAACAGTAGGTGGTGCTGCACCAAAACGTAGCATGTGACGTCAGGTCATGCTTGTGATGACATGGACCAAGTTTGGTGGGAATATGATAAAGCATTGAGTAAAATTTCAAAAAGTGCTACATTTGACAAATCAACTTAAATTCCATACTTTTTGTTGGCATGGTCTGAATATAATCTGGTTCAATTTTCGTGGAAATCGGAGCAATGTCTTACGAGGAGTTGCAAATAGTAGGTTTTCCGAAAATTCTCATGATGGGAAATGACGTCATAAGATGCATGAATCATCTGGAGCCAAGGAATCAAAGGGGAAAAAAAATGTCAAGCCCTTTTTTGTTTCTATAATATATTTTAATTTAGTGTCCGAAAACATTACACTCAGTTCACACTAAAGAATATTCTTTTAATAAAGTATATTATTTCCGCATGGAAATAACTAGTCATTTTAAAAGTATGCCCTTCTTTTTTCACTGATGTCTGATCAGTATGAATCACATTTAAGAATGCTGCAGGTTTTCCTGATTCCACAAATCATCTTGTCAAAAGCAGCATCTCTGTTGTGTAACACAGCTGAAGAATTTCACATCAACAACAGCAACAAAAGCAAGCAGGAAAACGATGAGATGAGCTGTTTATAGCAAACCATTATTCTTGTTTCTGATTTGGTAGATTTGACTGAATTTTCTTCTGTGCTGCAAACATTTCATTTTCTTTCCTAAATGTAAAACTCTGTTAGATATAAATCTAGAAGTTGTCACACAACCAGTGCAGGCTTGTCTTTATACTGCACTGAACTGCATGTCAAGGGTCATGAAGACAAAACAGCTCATGACTTGTGAAGCACGACAACTATTACAGCCAAATGATCCCACCGTACAGAATGTCAGGTCTCATATTGTTTGTGTGGAATAAGCGCTCCTTAAAACAAATTACCCTGTCGAACCAGAGAGCTATGCTGTTTGGCTGCTTTAATGACAGGTTGCTGTACCTTTGGCCTTGTGTTTGCATTGTGCCTATGGGCGAGTGTGTTTACTCATGCATTATTCAGTCAGGTCAGGTGTCACAAATGTGTCAAATGCACAAATTGTTGTCAAAATGTCCATCGTGTTGAGTCTTTCACGTAAAATACAGTCAGTATGGCTTGAGTGGACGTAAACAGGTGGGTGAAAACAGGATATTTGATATTTGTCAGTACCCTATATTGCATCCATGAATTCGGACTTGAATTCGGCTGGTAGTACTTACACCATCTACAGTGTCACCATGCATTTTGTCCATCTTGAGCCAAGGATTGCAACGATATAATACACTTTGGGAGTTTTGGTTTGGGAGTTATGAGCCATTTTGTACTTTCCCCTACCAGGCCAATCTGGTATTTTGGATTTTTTGAAAAACCTACTTTTGGCAACCAAAATAGCAAGATTCTCTGGATTCTGATTGTCAATAATTACCAAAAAAAGTTCAGATTCACGACCCCTAAGGGCCAAAACGTCTGAAGTGGGCGGAGCCACTAAAACTCAGCACACCTATGTAAGAGTTCATTCTGTGGCCGCGTGAAAAAGGATGCAGCAACTGGCCACTTGGTGGCGCTATAACAGGAAAGAAATACATGTAATTGGCTATAACTTTTTCACCGTTAGTCTGATTGACCTGAAAATGGCATGCATGCAGCGTCTTTGTCTGAGGTGCCATGAGTATCTATGAGGACATTGATGTATCTTAAAAAACATGTCCGCCATCGCCCAATGAAGTTTGAGCAGTTATCAGACAAGGTTGACAGAGGCCGATCAGAAAGAAACCTAGAGGCCTGTGAGAAATTTGAAAGAAATCAGCCACTGGGGGCCGCCTTGGCATTTTTCACGTGCATAAACGATTGTGTATCGCGATCTTTTTTTTTTTCACACATGTCCACAATATTCATACCACATGGTAGAACTCATTATACGGAGTAACTTTGCCTCTAGGACTGCTGCTGTCCATCAAATTGTTCATTCATTTTGGAGATTATGACAAAAAAACAACTTATCCTAGGTTTTTGGCTCAACCTCAATAACTGTTAAAAAACATTTATTTCATGTGGTAAATTGCCTGTTATAGTCTTTTCCATCTATGATCGAGATGGTTACAGGCTTGCTAAATAAAACCTAATACCATTTTACACACTTGCTTAAAGGACTTAAAGTGCTTGATCCCCGATAATTGCTGCTCGCAGCTATATTTTACATCTGTAATGTGACGTACAGTGCCGTTCAAAAGTTTGGGGTCAGTAAGTAAGAAATTAATACTTTTATTCAGAAAGGATGCATTAAATTGACCAAAAGTGACAGTAAAGACATTTATAATGTGATTTCTACCTCAAATAAATGCTTTTCATTGAACTTTATATTCATCATAGAATCTTGAGAAATGTATGACGGTTTTAGAAATAAGTTTAAGCTTTTTTATATTTTACATTTATTCAAATTCCAAAGGAATACAACAAGAAATTAATTCTATTATTCATATTTTATTTTATTTCAGTTACCATTTATTTTAAATTACAAGTTTTAGTTGGGTTTAGTGTAGTTTTAGTTAATGATTATAACCCTGCTGACCAGGAGGAAGTCCCTTGAAGAGGTTCTTAATCAATAGCTTCCTTTTATCTGGTGTCTTGTTGTGTCTGCGGAGGTTCATACTGCCGCAGGGGAGAAAGGAGGAGATTCAGCTCTTGTGTGCATTAAGGACGACCCACAGGGCGGAGCTTTCCTAACTCCTTATAGGGAGGCAAGCAGGTCACATGGTCAAGCCGGTGTCAAAGAGATAGGAGCACAACTGAGAACTTCGAACCATAACTCTAACAAGCCAGCGCCGAGGAGGAGAGGCAGAGGGTGAGACAGACAGATAAGGAGAAAGTCAGACGTCTCGCAGACAGACACATGGTGAGAAAATGCCCACCAACTTCACTGTGGTCCCCGTGGATGATGGCAGAAAGTCAGCTCAGGAAGACACAGATGACAACAACGTCCTGAAGGAGGAGGATGAAGAAGCCGTAGGTGAGCCTGGGAGTTTTCCAAACTATGGTGTGTGAATCCAAACAGCCCAGCTGGAGCTAGTGTAAAGTGCCGCTTCAGGTTAACTGAACGGGTCACTGTCCGTAGTTTGTTTGTCTTTCTCTCTCTCTCTTTCTCTCCGCGCTGAGTGAACACGCCTTCTCTTTTTCCTCTTTTCACATGGGTGAGAGAAGCATGTGCTGAAGACAAGCTCATGTGATGTTGTTCTTGCATCTTTTATGGTTTCATTTAATGTTTCAATTAGTGCACATTATCACTAGAAGTACTGAATCTAGTCAGTATTTATGCATTTATTGCATACTTATTTCTGCTTTCTCTGGCATAGTTTAACAACATGTTTCCTGTTCCAACTTAAGCAGGGGGATATATTGAATATGCATGAAAAATTCACTGTGAATTAAGCTGGCTTTATCATTAGACTAATTTTGCGATCCTTGTCTTCTAAGGGCATTAGGATAGAAATGTTAGTATAGCATTTCATATTGAATATTCATGATAAGTTCACTGTGATTTTGCTGGCAATAAAACATGAAGCATCATCATGAATATTGCAACTTTGTATTTGGCCATTACGATTTATAAAATACTTTAATGTTTTGTCTTGTGATGGCATTAAGATAAATGTTTATGATAGAGTTTTGTATTTAAAGTAGCACAAATAATGTTAGAGTTAGTAAGTTTGATTCATTAATGTGAATCAATTTCAGTGAATCGAGTCTGATTCAGTGATTTGTTTCTATCATCATTCAAAAATGTTTGCTGTGACAGTTTACTTCTTTTAAAATGTTTTAACAGAAATAACCTAGTTAAAATTGCTTATTTATTTATATGCATTATTAAATTGCTGCGAATGAAAATGATTAAATATAATCTTGTGTTCATTTAGTGAAAAAAAAAAAAAACATTGAAAACAGGCAATATTTTACTTAATGCATTAAACATTTTTGAATATATTTGCCTATATGCAGGTTGAAAAAATGATTCCTATGTTTGGGGAAAAAAGTCATTTTAGAGCAAATACATGAATATTGAGATGCATTTTGAATATTGGCTGGAAAACAATGGCATATTTCTTTAGTTTTTTACCTCTCAGTTATAAACTGCAGCTTGTAACGAGCACAGGTCATCGAGTTCATCTCTAATGAATCTCTACAGAAATGAACCGTTGTTACATGTCGTGCACCAGCCGATGGCTTTTCTCCTGCTAATTGCTACCCTGGCTTACAATTACGGCCCAAATTTTACAGGCTCAGTAGAGGAACTGAATGCATATTAAGGGTTATGTAAGCGGGCAGTTTTCTGTGTTGTGCAACGGCTGTTTTTCTTCCCCGTCTCTCCTGTGAGATGAACACGGACTCAGATTCCAGTCAGTGCTATTGATTTGTCATGTTGCTTGCTTCCTGTTGGTTCCCGCCGGTGGGAGTTTAAGACTCCACCCTTCACATTCACTGTAGTATCTGGAGCTGTTCTTTGTCTGTATTTCTTTTTGGACTTTACAGATGAAGGTCACGGACCATATAGAGTCGCCAGTCCTCGTCGTAACCACAAGTGCCTCCTTAGAGATAAGGACGCTCTCACTCCCTGTGTTTCTGCCTGATTACATATTACTAGGATACAGCACTGCGGCTGACATCTGTATCCAATTATTCCAGATCTCCACCCATGAAAAAGGCAACCTGAAATTGAATAACAACTGTAAACCCTCTCAGCATGTACTTTATCTACTCAAAGCATTCAGCTCAGCGAGAATAAATGCAGTTTTATGAACTTAAGGAGGTGACCAGTCGTTTTATTAAACGTTAAATGCAAGAAAACAATGCAATCACTCACGTGTGATGTTTTATGAAACTGATATCAGCAGATTTAGGGGATTTTCGATTTGACATTTCCCATGTAGTTTTTTGCTGATTCTACAACGCCAAGCAAGACGATTATTAAAGTCATCCACATCCTATTGCGTATTTAAACAGCACAGCAGCTTGTGCCCATGATAACCATTGTTAGTGGATCCCAAAATATAATTTATGATGATTTCAGGCTGTGATTCATGATTCCACCCTGTGAAACCTCTTTATTGCATGGACTCTTTTGCACAAATCACATTTTAGGTGCTGTAGAAATGCAGAAGTACAGACAGCAGTGTTTGTTTAATGCATTTTAGAAGTATCTCATGTCAAATAATATGGATGTGAAGTGGTTGATGGTTTTGTGAACTCATCTTTAAAGGTCAGTTCTAATGCACAGCGTGTGTGTAATGAGGGAGGCTTCGTCTTTCTGTGTCAACGATCTGTTACGAAACCCTGGAGTGTGCTCTGAATTTCTGCTTTCTGAAGAAATGATTGTTTGTGTCAGATTGAGACTGATAATAGAAGAAAACTGAGGAACAACAAGCTCAGAGGATGCTGTATGCTAAAACCTATGTTGTTCAGACTCTAAATTCTGATTGGACGAGCTGTGTTGCATGGGAAATTGTTAACAATAAAAAACTTAAAAACATGTTTTTCCTCATCTTGACTCGTTCGGGACATGTCACGCTCTACATTTTCATAATACTCCATGTTTCTTTTGTCAATTTCAAATAATGTAAAACAGTCCTTACCACTGATTTCCATGCAAATTTATCTACCACGGTTTAAAAGTTACAAGATATCATGACACATTTATACCATTGCACCAGCTTGAACTTGAACTGTAATGTGGCAGAGGCCATTATTCATTAAGCGAGGGCCTGGTTTTCAGCTTTATTTGATTAATAAGTTCATGCTGCACATTCACTGCGGTTCATTTCTTTCAGTGTCTGGTTGTACAGACCTTTCTCTTGATTCAGCAAGGACTTTCTAGGATGTGTTTCGTAATTTTTTGTTTTCCAGCATGGCTTCCCATGGCGTCATGTTCCATGTCATTTTTCTCCCCCTCGACCACTGGCGACTATAACGTCAACCAGATGTGGAAATCCTCCTGTGTGTTTGTGTCAGTGTTCACACCACACCCTCTTTACACAACATCACTGCCAAACAAACTCAGACGCCGTGCATTCCTCTTCACTGCCGTACATTTCGTACATCAGATAAAGCAGCACTCGCTGTACTGTAGGTTTTGGATTTCTTAATAATTCACCATTGTTCCTTATATATCTGCCTGCTTTACTTAAAGGGATAGTTCACACAAAAGTGAAAATTCTCATATTATTTAATCACACATGTCATTTCATTGTTGTTGTTTTTTGTGGATCACAGAAGGAGAATTGCATGTCTTTTTAAAGCCGTACAGCAGGTTTATGTGAGGAACAGATCAAAATGAAGGCTTGGTTATTTGTGGAAAATCTCTTATCTCTGCATTTTCAAACTCATGCTGTGAATAATGACTTAAATTTCAGCCTGTTCCATACATAAAACTATCATGTGAATAGAAATATAGCTCTTTGAGTCATATGGATTATATTATGATACTTTATGGTGATTTTTGGTGTTTTTTCATTGCAGAAAATGATTTCTTACTTAGTATTTTTGTCTTGTTTTCAAGTACAAATATCTAAACATTCATAAATCAATACTGTAAGAAATAAAATCTGTAGAAAAATGGAAAAAGTTCTGTTAATTTTCTGCCAGGACATTTTCCGTTAAGTTTATGGAAATTACCTTTAACTCTAAAACACAACATAATGTAATGCGTAATTAAATTTTTCCTTCCTTCATATTAACAGTACATTGTGCCCTATTTTTATTTTTTTATAGTTTTTTTTTGTTGTTGTTTTTAGAATGAACATTTACTTAAAGCAAAATTACATTTTCTTGACTCAAAATTAAGATTATGCTTAAAACAAGAAAATAAAAAATACATGCCAAGTAGGTAAAAAAAAAACAACTTAATTCAAAGGACAAACAAGATTATTTTTCCAACCCCATTATCAAATCTTGTTTTTAAGCAAAAACTCACTTAATTTTGATACATTTTTCAGAAAATGCGACAGTCGTTTTGCTTCTCTAGTGAATGGATCTTGATTTAAGAATGTTTAGATAATTTGTAAACAGGACAAAAATGCTGAGGAAGAACATTGTAATGGTATGGATCTGCGTAAAGATTGTGTTTCACAGGAAACAATAACAACATATGGGTTCGGAATGACATGAAATAACGAGAGATTTCACTTTTGTGTGAGTCATTTCTGTAATATCAAGGTGATAACTGAGAGTCCTGAGTAAAATGCATTGGTAGTTTCTGACAGGTTTGTTGCGTACATTTCTCGCTGGTTTGTTGTCATTCAGAACCTTGCACTTCCTGTTTCCTGGCAGGCCGATGTCTGCTCACCATGTGCTGTGGCCGATAAGACCCTACGTGTGTTTCCCTGTGTGTCACACATTGAGCGCTGACCTGCCGGCTCCACATCCTTTACCGGCCACTTTCCCTTTCCCAGCTTTAGTTCCTCTGAAGAGCTTTCTATGCAATCATTCATTTTTACAGCCTAAAAGTCTGAGAAAGCAATGGCCAAACACTGAGCACTGGCAGCTTCCTAAGAATCAAATGGCCTGAAGTAACCTTAAAGTTAAGCAGATAAACCAGATAACGGTGCACAATCAGCCTTATAAGCTCTAATAATAAGACACTCTGAATTTTTTGCACATCAACACATCATGTTGCATGCAGGTTAATTCAAAATGCTTTATGTTTAGACAAACATTGACCCGTTTGACATATAGCTTGTTGTGTAGATAATGACTGATAATGGCTCAACTGCTTTAACTTGCTTTGGCAGCTGGATAAAAAATAAGTTTAAGGTTTTTTTTAATATTTTATTACAGTTAACGTTTATTTCAAGTGAGGAAAATGTTTTTTATGGTTGTAGTTTTAGTTAAATATAGGCCACATACACACTGTAAAGTTTCAGGAGTTCTATGTGTGTACGGAAAATTACTCACTTCCGAAACTGCAATGATTGACAGCTTGGTAACCATAGCAATATCTCACATGTTTGTATCTGCTATTTTTGACCAAATTAATATAAAAGTGACCAAACATTTATGTTCTGCCATTTTAACTAAACCACCATCTACAGAGGCGTTATGTTTTATTTCTGTGTTTTGTAAGGCTCGCTCTTGACATGTTGCCATGTCCACTTATTATAATGCTTTATATTGAAAATAAGACCAAAATATTGCGACTCACACCTGCACACTGTATTAACTCCATAAACTGGATCACTTTATGAGCCGAGCTCATATAACAAGCATTTTTGGGCTTTGTTGTTTGAGCTCGGCTCATAAAAAGATCCAGTTTATGCAGTTAATAAAGTATGCAGGTGTGGGACGTGATATTTTTAGTCTTGTTTTCAATATAAGGCTTTGGATTTATCTCAGTTTATTACAGCCTTGATCTTGTTCACTTTTTTTTTTCTAGCAAGATCTGGCAATTTGCATGAATCGAAGCTTATATCTCTTTCCCTGTGATTTCTTGCACATCTCTGATGCGCATTTAAACACGTCGTTAACAACTAGTTTGGTTCATATTTAAAAAACAAACAAACAAAAACTTAGATATCATTCACATTTATTCTAAAGTTGCATCCCAAATGACACACTATGTACTTATGCACTATGTACTCATCCGTGTAGTGCACCCTCCCTCTCCACTACATAACTAAGGCGATGTGATTATGCGTAATTAATTAAGGCGTAATTATGTGACAGTTGAGTGCATGAAGTGTCCAACATTCCACACTTTTTCCCCATTAATTTAGTGCATCATCCAGGTATTTAAAGTGTACTTTTTCTTTTTGGTATTTTCAGTGTGAACACACAACTTGCACTATTTATACTTAAAAACGTCATGGAATAGTGCATAAGTACGAGAATTGAGACGCACATTAAGTCTTAATGCAAAACATTTAATTGTAGCTGAATACCACGAACAAAAATCAACAGGCTAAAAACACTTACACAATAGACTTTTGCCTATATGGTTTAAAAAAGCAGTATTAAAGACAAGTAAATGCTCATTAATTAAAAAAGAACAAATAAACAAATTAGAAATCGCATGAATAAATTCAGCTGAACTAAAATATGGTAGTATTCAGGAACAGAAACTGTAATCAAATGTAAAATAACACCGCACTTTATAAATAAAATATATATTACAAATATACTTACAAAAGTTATTTAGTCAAGAACAGTGACTGACTTTTCTTTTTATCTTTTGTTTGATTAATATTAGAGACGGCAGCAGGAATATTAGGCTGCTGTCACTTTAAGAGCTGCACGGATCCAATATAGGCTACTGACACACATGCGTTTTTGTCAACTGTTTGCATTCACTTAAGACATAATCGACTGTGTTTATGAGGATATTTTGACATATTTTTGTGTGTATTTGTCAATTAAAGTTCAAAAAGACGTGGAAGAGAACTCAGTATCACATATTAACGGGTTGGTTCACCCAAAAATTAATGATAATATCATTAATTACTCACCCTCATGTCATTCTACAGCCGTAAGACCTTTGTTCATCTTCAGAACACAAATTAAGATATTGTTGATGAAATCCGATGGCTCAGTGAGGCCTCTATTGAGAGTGAAGCCATTCAAACTTTCAAGATCCATCAAGCTACTAAAAACATATTTAAATCAGTTCATGTGAGTTCAGTGGTTCTATCTTAATATTATAAAGTCACAAAAATACTTTTTATGCACCAAAAAAAATTAAAAATAAATACTTTTCAACAATATCTATATGGGCCGATTTCAAAACACTGCTTCGGAGCTTTACGAATCGAATCAGTGAATCGGAGCGCCAAAGTCACATGATTTCAACAGTTTAGCCGTTTGATAGGAGATCTGAATCACTGATTCAAAACAAAAGATTCATAAAGCTTCATGAAGCAGTGTTTTGAAATCGGCCTATATAGATATTGTTGAAAAGTCTTTATTTTTGGGTGAACTAACCCTTTAAATATGAGAGGCGGCTTTCTGTGCACATGTTTTGTCTTCTTGCACTTGAGTGGTTTAAAGTCATATCAAAATGCACACAAAGGAATCGATAAGAGGAATCAAAATTTTTATTTTATAACAAGTATCTGATTCCTGAATGATTCCCAACCCTAATCATAGCAGGTTTCTCTAACGTTTGTTTTGGAACAGACCTTCATGTAAAACGCCACTTAGTCCTGCTGTGTCACGTCTGCTGTAATCTAATCTGTAGTAACCATTCGTGCAGAAAATGTTTTTGTTGACAGGAGTATCTGTGATGCATGTAAAGTTAACCGACCGTCACATCTAGACACTGAGCAAGATCTCGACTCACTAAATCACTTTTTAGGGAACATGTTGTGTTCTTTGTAATTTGGTCCTCTCCGCCAGTAGCCACTTTCCTTTAAACGTGGGTTTAATCTGTGCTTGTTATTCCCCGCTGCGCTGCGCTGATTCACCGCTGCCATTGCATCAAGATGTAATTGCTCCTTCACTTTAACAGCTCTGGCTGACGCACAGAAATCACAGGCTGGAAAAACAGCTGCTGGAGTCGAGTAGAGAAACTCAATTAGCGATTGTGAATGAACAGACAATTATGCGGGAGTGTATATCTTCAAGTATACTTTTACATATTTTAAACATGTTATATGGCCAATTTAAATGGTGTTTTGCATTTTTAATCAAATATTCTAGTCTAAAAAAAGATATCACTTCTGGTTCATTCATTACACCGGAAGCGGAAGGTGAAGTCATGCACATTTTATCATTATGCATACAGACAATCTGCATGCTGTGCATGCTTTACATACTATATACTACAGCAGTAGTATGGTTTTATGCTATTCTGAACACAGTCCATGTTCAGGTAACACAGTGGGAGAGACTGATTTGAAGCACATCCATCATTCCTCAGTGACTTACTGACCCCCTCTGCTGGAGAAACCTTGCTTTTGTTAATAAATATTTATAGAGATAATGATGTTGTCTTTTTGCACACACTTTAGGCCTCCCTCCTTATTTAACTTATAGTTTGGTTTGATGCCAGTTAAAATGCATACTGTAGAATTGCTGTTGATCTGTAAGGTTTTGATGATTTGCTGAATTCATTTATAGGCCTGTTTGTGATTTGTGTTCTTATAATGGACACTGTGTTGTTGTATGAAATAACATCCCAGTTCTTTATTTTCTTCAGGGTCAGAGGAAGTGAGTGTGTGATATATGAAGAGCTTGTGACAGACAGAAATAATGACTGTCAGACAGAAATCGAAACCTCAGTATTGAGCTTTAGACTACAGCATGTGTTTCGCCAAAGAATCGCAAGCTTTAAATCTGTCTTGATCCTCCTGAAGGGCTCATATTCTACAAATAATAATAATATTTTTTGTTGTTAGTATTATTTTAGTAGTGATTTATCTATTATTATTTATCTATTATTATTGTTATTTTGTTAATAACAATTATTATAATTATTATTATATGTATAATCATAATATCAATTTACTGTTATGGCTTTATTATTATTAGCAATAATAATAATAATATTATATTAATATAATTTACTCTTATTGTTGTTTTTTATTATTGTTACTAGAATTAAAAAATTATAATAGTAATACAATTTTATATATGAGCAATATCACACGAGTAGCCGTGCGATATGGCTGTATATCAGCACGCTGTGATTCGTCCGTAGGCACGAGGCCGCAGGCCGAGTGCCGTAGGTAATCACAGCGTGCTGATATACAGCCATATCGCACGGCTACGAGTGTGATATTGCGTTTATACAACAGTTCGACGGCACGAGTGTGTAAATAAATAAGAACAACAACTGAGTGTCTTTAAAACCCTCTTTTGTGCAGCACTACTTCCTTCCGCCACGGATTCAAATCTCAAAATGACAGTTGGACCAAGCCTCCGTTGCTAACTCTAAAACGTCACTTTAGAACTAGTAACGAAGGAACGTTGAGTCGCTTCATTGAAACACATTGAATTTTCTACAGTATTAGAGAGAGAGAGAGAGTAGGCTATTACCTGTGTCTGGAATATTGCATTACATTCATTCTTCAAGTCGATGTCCATAATATTATATCCTTTATACAAGTCCGTTTGAATGTCCGCTGAGGAAAGCGATCTTTTTTTACAGCTTTGGGAATTTTCCATAGCACCACAGCGCTAAAACAACTTCCTTTTGCAAAAGTTCCTTTCAATTTAAAAGTCTCTTGTGACTCGCTGACTAATTATCCTGTAAAGTGTTGCCGCCATCTAATGGCGTATTAATGTAATGTTCACTCAATCCATATTACTTAATGGACATATTTATATAAAATAATATTTATTGAACAACAAATAAGCACAATTGTACAGTTCAGTCAAACATAAAGCACTAGTTATTAAAAAAAATAAAAATAGGTCACCATTTACGCTTGTATGTGGGTTTTACAAATATTTAACGAATGAAAAGGATTTTAAAGAGCTTGTGACAAAACCTCCTAACTCCATTGGATCCTCAAACTGTCAATCAAGCCTCACCTCCTGAATGAAGTGCGCACGCAGTTTGGACATCTCTGTGCAATGCAAAGGTAAATAAAGATCTGATGTTTGAAAAAAAAAACTTGTAAAACGTTTTCTTTACTCAAAAAAAGATGTGTTTATAAAGTTTAATGTTTTACATATTTGAAGCGGAGAAGAGTCTGATATGTCCCGTCTAGTTGTAGCCAATGTGCTATATAAGGATGTAACGTAACGTTTATTATTATCAAATTTAATATAGCACAATTCGACTGTAACAAATAATAGATTAATAAGACCAAAGATTGCCCGTTCTATGTACTCAAATTGAATTATGTCTCATGTTTAACCACTATAAGAGCCAGCGGCAAATCCCCGAGGCACTGGCCGAGATGAAGCCGTTCTCGGCAGTTACAGAAGCACTGAACGGCCGCTGACACACTCGAGATCGCATCTCCGAAAACGTCAAAACAAATTGTAAAATAGGCGCTGTTATTAAATATGAGTCACATATTTCAGGTCTAAACAACTACATTCTCGCCTAAAAAACTATTAAAACTACAGTTCATGGTACAAGAAGTAGTATTTGTAAAAATTACGGTTGATTTGATCGGCCGCCATGACGGTCACTTCAAGCGGAGTGATACAAACGGTGAAAAGGCAGTAGGAGTGCTGTTATCACTGAAATATCGCATGGCTATCAGCCAATCAGATTCGAGAACCAGACAGAACTGTTGTATAAATATATATATATATATATATATATATATATATATATATATATAATATTATAATTATATTTATATTAGATTCAATAATATTAATAATAATAATTATTATTATTATTATATGAATATGACCCCTTTAGGAGGATTTACTTCTACACACATAGACGGAATTTCTTTTTGTTGGCAGTTTTGGTGATCATTTTTCCAAAATGTAATCAAACATGTTTTAAATCCTGGTTTGATGTGATTATTATAGTGTTGAGATGTAATTTCAAAGGCTGATGAAATGCAGCGGTTCACACTCATAAAGCTGGAGTCTCACTGGGGGTTTGTGTGATAATTGGTCTTGATTGTCTGTGATCTCTGAACCCGCCCAGCACACCCCACCCCCCGCTCACCGGCCCCCGCAATCCCAGCATGCTCTATTACGTAAGCAGCGCTCCTTTTACCTGACGGTTTTAATGGCTTACAGCCCGAGAGAGCTGGTGTTTGCCTACCTTGAACGAGGACGAACCCACAGAAAAATGTTTTATTTTAAGTTTTAAGATTGTGTCTGAATTTTTAATCACACATTGTGACAATGTAACTTTTTTGTCATTATTTAAGTTTAAACAGTGGTTTAAAGGTGTCTGTTTCCCAAACGGTTGCATCCTCTCTCATTTCTAGGCCTGTTTTTAGGTCAGTGTCGTAAATGAAGTTTCTGTCATGCGTGGGCCTCTCTTCCTCAGGTCCTGCTACGTTAAAAAAGGATAGGATTTGGTTAATCTGGTTAAGTGATTACTGCCCAGTTAACATGCTGATGAAGAGCCCCTAGACGACCAGCAATTAATATGGGAGTCATAAAGTCAGTTCCTGCCATAAAGCAATAAGATACGAGAAGCTGTGCTGTATTGTGACTGTAGTCACTGCTAAAGGATGTTCATGGACATGACACATGACTATATTCACAATATAACACCACCTCAAGTGCCTTATTACTTTTTAAAAAATAAATAAAAAATAATAATGCAATATTACAGACACAAATTTTCATGAAAATAAATATTTCGTCATTTTTTTTAAATCTATTTTTTTTAAAATCAGTTTATTATATATATATATATATATATGGTGTTTTATATATTTTTAATATAAATATGCATTTATGAATATGCATTTAATATGCATGTATTAAAACCATTTAAAATGAAGCTTATAAGGCAAAAAGATGGTTAAAAAAAAAACTTTATTAAACTTTTTAACCTAAAATCTTAATGTTGATTTAAATAAAAGATTATGAGCATGCTATGCATCAACATTTTTCATTAATAAATAAATAAATAAATGTTTTAATGCATTTAATAATTTGTTTAATGTAATATGTAATGAATTATTTTGTTTTAAAAGTTTATTCATGCATTCATTCACAAAAATTTTTTAAAAAAAAATTTAATTTATTTTTATTTATTTTAATAAAATTATATAGCTAATATTATTAGCTATAATAATAGTAATTATTATTATTTTAATATTATTAATACAATTGACTGTTATTGTTGCTTTTGTTATTGTTACTATTGTTGTTGTACCATTGTTGTGTTAATAATAATATTAAAATTCTATAATATTGTTATTATTATTATTAATTTAATTTATATGAGATTAATAATAAAATGAAATAATATTATTGTTTTATTATTTTAACTATTATTCATTCATTCACATCATTTTTTGATTTTTAGGGACATTTTTGTTACTTTAGTATGATAAACAATTATGGGCATCGAGTTGCAACCCAACACAGTACCAGTGTGTGTCATTTTTCTCGCTCTGTTGTATTGAATATGACTTCTAGAAAGTGAAATTGTTTAGAAATAGTTTTTCGGATGAGTTTACTGTCATACTGACCGTAGCTGTAGTGTGATGGAATGCCGTCTCTCTGTCAGCCTCTGTCTCCATCAATCACTTTCCTACCTTTCTCTTTATCCCTCACTCTCTCTCTCTCTCTCCGTCTCTCCGCTCCTCCCCCGTGTCTGGGTGAGTGGTTTAGATCAGGGATCAAGCGCTCAGGGACTGATGTCTCTGTGTTTTATTGGCACCGTCACAGGCTCTGATCATCAGAGCTCACTATAGTTTAGCGGCGTCTGTACCTCAGGCAGCAGGGGACACCGGAGACCCCCATTGAGCACGTCTCTTTAGGGACCCTCGGCAGACCCCATCTCACCCTCTCTCTCCATTGTCAGCATGGAGCCGGGGTCGAGCTCCCGTCCGCGGGGTAAGTGCTCTGCGTGAGGCTCGGCACCCTGGATTCACGCTTTCTGGCTTGTGATACCAGTGGATGTTGGTGTAAATTACCTGGAATTGAGTGTTTTAATGTTACTATAGAACCAGCATAGTGTGTATAAACTGATTTTAAGTGACTTTTTGAAGGTTGTGTTGCACTAACTCTCGTTTTTTAATGTTATCAACCAAAAATATACCCCGGTCTGCATTTACATCAACATCAGCTAGAATGAGATATTTTGTCATTTTAATGACTTAAAAATGAGGTGATTACAGTGATTCATCTTGAGGAAAAATGCAAGAAGTGCATTTTGAAGGATATGATGTGATTAGGTTTATTGAGTTAGTCTTATTTCTTTCTTTAGTAGATATGAAATTGCTGTTCCAGAACTTCACAATCAGCTAGAATGAGATATTTTGCCATTTTAATGCAGTCAGCCAGAAAACAACCTCTTCTAAACTGATATTAAGTGGCATTTGTGACTAGATCCATTGAGTTGGTCTTACAGTAGTTCTTACTATAAACATGAAATTTCTGTTCTGGAGCTTCACAATCAGTTAGAACAACATATTTGGACTTATTAATGTTGTTAAGAAGAATAACCTTTTCTAAACTGGCGTTAGGTAACATTTTCAACTAGTTGCATTGAGCTAGTCTTCATTTCCAATGAAACTTCTCGACCATCTGAGAGATTTTGTTCTTACTTGAATACATAAAAACTTCTAAAGCAACTTCAACAAGATATTTTGGCATTTGATGTTAAATGTTGATGTCATTTTGAAGGCTATTATCTGTTGTAGACATTTACACTTGGCTTATTTACTTTGCCAGACTTTGGGCCTTCTAATTGCTTGACATCCGCGTTGGATAAAAGGATTGGAGTGACTCTTTCTGCCTCCGTCTCTTGCACAGTCAGTCAGTGTAAAACATAGCTACCGTAGGCCGCTTAAAGATCAGAACGAGAGAGAGCTTAGCAGATATAAATAGAGCATGTGGCCATTTATTACCATAGAGACTGTGTTTTACTGTACCTGTTAATGTCCACCTGACATGCTCATTTCAACCTTTGTGCATGTGTTGTAAAAGGTTGAAAACAACGTTCTTAGTTGTTTTTTCTTGCAAACTCCAACTATGTTGTTCCTGGAAAGGAAACAATTGATTGAAGTCCTTATGTGTGAAGGGTAAAAAGCTTTGTTTCTATATTGAGCACCTGTGCATCAGCTTTTCTCATTTGCACCATCTCTCTCTGGTGGATGGTGTGATGTTCAGGTGGAGTTGTTGTTTGTTCTTTGTTAATTACAATAATAAAAAAAAAAACCCTGAGCTGTGTCATCTGACCGAGTCTGTGTCCACCAGCGGTTGTAGGAGTCGAGGGTTTGGTGAACTCAAGCACTTCAGGGTCAGATCAGATCCACTGCAGCATTGGTGGGTGATTATGAGCTGTTAGTGCAGGTGTTTATTTTATTTTATTTTATTTTATTTTATTTTATTTTATTATTTTGTGAATTTTATTCATTTTATTTTATATTTTATCTTATATTTTATTCTGTTATTATTTATTCAGTTTTTTTATTTATTATTTCATTTTATTAATTTTAACTATTTTATTTTATTTTTTGTGAATTTTATTAAATTTTATTTTATATTATATTTTATTCTGTTATTATTTATTGATTCTGCTTTTTATTATTTTTAACTTTTTATTTTATTATTTTATTTTGTGCATTTTATTCAGTTTTATTTTATTTTGTTATTCTGTGTTATTTATTATTTATTTATTCTGTCTTTTATTTTATTTTAATATTTTTAATTTATAATTGTATTATATTACTGTTTTCTGTTTTATTTCATTTTATCTTATTTTGATATATTTGGTTTTATTATTTTATTTTATTTTCATTTTAAATGTTTTTGTTTTTTTTTCTTCAACTGTTAAAAATATGTCTCCGGTCCCCTCAGGGTTTTTTTTTCACCTGTTTTATCATGCAGCAGATGAAAATTGTGTGTCTGATCGCTTCAAGTAACAGCAGTCTTCCCAAGAAGAGAGATGAATGATTCCTCTGTTAATGTGTGAAATTCAAATGCTGCAAAACAACTTGGAGGTTTGTGTAGATCACTAACACTACTATGAACGACAGTAATAGTGACTATTATGTAATTCTAAAGGCATGATTTCCTCTGGCCATCAATGATGCTATCATCTGAAAAAGAAATGTCACTTTTATCGGGATCAATTGATAATCCATCACTGATCAGCAGAATCTGGTTTAGTCTCAGGAGTTAAGGAGGCTCAGTTCTCGATGAGATTATAGCTATATTTGATCTTTGACTTCCATGATATCTACAATTAGTGTTTGTAAACACTCGCTTCGGAGTGCCACAACTGTTGTGCCTAGAAAAGGAATCGTCTTAAGCCAAGGACATGCAGTGCGTAGCTGCTGATTGGATGAACTTGATGAACTTGTTGGTAATTTTGGCTGGTACCATCATAGCCTCTAGTTCTGCCATGGTTTAAGCTGAGACTGACTGTAATGGGACTATAAAACTCTCCTGAGTCATCAACCACTGTTGCTCTAGAGTTTGGGAGATTTGCAAAGTTTATCCATGTGTAAATAAGCTGTGAATGTGGCAGGTTGGCATGGCGTGTTTGGCAAATAGCTCTAATAGCTCTAATTTAGTTACTTTTTCTTGGTTTAAGAATGTTCTTGGTTTTATGAATACTGATTAAAAACTTGCAGTTGAGAATCTCCCATCAAACAAAGAAAACATTTGGCGTTTTTTGCGCCTGGAGTCAAATGTCCATCTGTTTATTCATTGTTTCTTTCTTTCTTTTCCATCTTGCTCTCTCATTCATTCTCCGTGTGTTTCCATTGCTGGATGAAGGGAGCACACAGTGTTGCTTCTGAACTGTTGAATGACAAACTGTGACGTCTGCAGTGATATAAGCATATCTGTAATCTGGGTCATTCAGATGAAAGTGGATCACGTCTCTTGAGATTTGCCTTACTGTATCAAGTGTCTGCAGTCATGCAAATGTGAATGTAAACAGTATTGTAGAATATAATAATGATCATTTAATGTAGTAAAATATGTTGAAAACTGCATTTCATTTCGCTTTTTCATTGACTTATTGACTATAGCAGCAGCTGCAGTTCTGAACACAAAAAGAGTTGCTCTACATTTCTAGAACAGGGTTACACTTTATTTCAATGGTCAACTTTAGACATTCTACTAACTATACTTTGCAACTACATGTCAACTAACTCTCATTGGAGTATTAGTAGACTGTAGTAGACAGAAGGTTAGTAGAATAAAGCCTTGTTTCCACTGAAATTACAATTCTGTTCCAGGAACTTTTTCCCCAAAGACCTGTTGCTGTCTGCGTTTCCATTGCGGTCTAAAGTACCGTGAATAGTAGTCTGGTGACGTAGGACTGCGCGTGTCTTTCCATTTCCCACTGGATTCCCGCATATAAGTTTAATAAAGCCTGAACCTCATCGTCGGTCCAACGGTCATAGTTTTAAAACTCCATTATTGATTTGAATAGCAAACAGCTCATACTGTAATTACAGCAACAGATTTTTAAAATGGTGGCTGAAATAAAATGCTGCATGAACTCAACCAATCAGCATGTTCAGCACCCAAGTCCCACCCCCGAAAGTTCCTGAACTTTGAAAAGTACTACCTCGTGAGCAGGGACTTTCTGAAAGGGGAAATTTTTACCCGGAACTTCATTTAGACCCTGGTTCCAGCAGTCGAAACATGCGGAACACGATCCCAACGTTTCTGGTTCCTGGGAAATTTCCTGCAGTGGAAGCGTGGCTTAAGTTGACATGTAGTTGCAAAGATATTTTCAGTAGAATGTCTGTTGAGGAGTATCAAAATACAGTATTCGCAGATATTAATCAGACAGTCTACTAATACTTTAATGACTGCCAGCTGACATGTAGCTGCAAAGTTACTGGTATTTAGTAGAATGTCTAAAGTGGACCATTTACTTAAAATAGTTCTAAAGTTAAAGAGTGACACAAAACCCTTTGAATCTAAAGGTATATATGGTTTGAAATGCTTTTGTTTCTGTTGAATTGTGTGGTATTTGGGATATCAGGTGTCTCAATGCGATCTCTTGAGATTTGGTGCTGTTCATTTGTTGTTTTTGGGCTTGTATCTTTTACAGTTGCTTTGATACTATGCATAGTTAAACACGTCAGTCATGCTCTTACCGTCTTAGCCAGAATGTTTTGTACTGTAGAACTGATTAAATGTGTACAACCCGAATTCCGGAAATATTGGGATTTTTTTTAATAAAATGAAAACTAGACTTTCAAATCACATGAGCCAATATTTTATTCACAATAGAACATAGATAACATAACAAATGTTTAAACTGAGACATTTTACAATTTTATGCACAAAATGACCTCATTTCAAATTTGATGCCTGCTACAGGTCTCAAAATAGTTGGGACTGGGGCATGTTTACCATGGTGTAGCATCTCCTCTTCTTTTGAAGATGTCTGGGCATCGAGGTTATGCGTTTCTGGAGTTTTGGTGTTGAAATTTGGTCCCATTCTTGCCTGATATAGGTTTCCAGCTGCTGAAGAGTTCGTGGTCAACGTGTTTTTCTCTATAGATGAAAGATCTGGACTGCAGGCAGGCCAATTCAGCTCTCAGACTCTTCTACGACGAAGCCATGCTGTTGTAATAGCTGCAATATGTGGTTTTGCATTGTTTTGCTGAAATACACAAGGCCTTCCCTGAAATAGACGTCGTCTGGAGGGGAGCATAAAAACCTTTATATGCCATTCAGCATTCATAGTGCTTTCCAAAACATGCAAGCTGCCCATACCGTATGCACTTATGCACCCCCATACCATCAGAGATGCTGGCTGTTGAACTGAACGCTGATAACACGCTGGAAGGTCTCCCTCCTCTTTAGCCCGGAGGACACGGCGTCCATGATTTCCAACAAGAATGTCAAATTTGGACTCATCTGACCATAGAATACTTTTCCACTTTGAAACAGTCCATTTTAAATGAGCCTTGGCCCACAGGACACAACGGCACTTCTGGACCATGTTCACATATGGCTTCCTTTTTGGATGATAGAGCTTTAGTTGGCATCTGCAGATGGAACGGCGGATTGTGACCTTTTGAGACCTGTAGCAGGCATCAAATTTGAAATGAGCTCATTTGGTTGATAAAAGTGTAAAATTTCTCTGTTTAAACATTTATGTTATCTATGTTCTATTCTGAATAAAATATTGGCTCATGTGATTTGAAAGTCTTTTAGTTTTCATTTTATTCAAATTTCAAAAACGTCCCAACATTTCCAGAATTCGGGTTGTATTTTGAATGCACTTAAAGATGCTTTGAATAGAAGTGTTTGTCAGAGGCATCCATGTATTCAAGTGTATTCGGTGTGAGCTGTGAATTTAGCATCACTTTGAGTATACTTTGGATGCAAAAATTTAAAAAAAATAAAGCGTAAATGTGTGTACCAAATGATCTGGACCAGTTTCAGACCAGTTTGCAAATGCACTATTGTTTCAAGCTGTAAGAAATGGTCCACATCCACATTAGAGCATCTTGTGGTTTTATTGCATAATCATACACAAATTTTGATGGATCTTCAAGCTGGTCATGTTTGTAGTTCCCGGCATGTTTCCAAAAGCTTGTTTTTTTTTGTTTTTGTTTTTTTAAAGTTTACCATTAAACATACTATTGGACTTTGTTGTTTACAAATATCGAACAGTTTGAACATATTTAACTTAACATCTCGTACCACTGCACTTTAAAAAAAGGCTTTAAAAATTAAATAAAAAATTAATTAAATAAATTAAAAAACTAAATCCATAAAATGATCCAATAACGGGAATGTCTACAAGGTTCTATACATGAAGCACCCTTTAAAATTCTATATAGAATATTTTCTTCTAAGACTCTTTCAGTCTTTCTACTTCAGATTTTAATGTACAATTCAATGTGTTAATTGCGGTTTCTTATTTGTAAATTTTACTAGCAATTTCTAAGTGAAAATTGTTTTGTTTAAGCTAAGAAACTCTTAAAACAGTGTCTCTCTAAATCTGCACTGAAATGATAGGTCTGAGCAAATGAATAAAGCGATGTAATCTGAAAATAAATCCAGCCCAGTCCAGATGTTTATTTAAAATCACTGCAATTTAACATCTATATATAACCACAAACCCGAGCGGATCAGTGGGTGAGCGACGTCCACTTCCAAGTAATTGCATGTTTTAAGCTATACGTTTCAGGGTTTATAAGCGTTTCACTGAAGCTCTTCATGACAGGACACCATATGCCATCGTCTGCTCTGAACGTCAGAGTTTGACCGGTGAACCGTAGAGCCCCGGGAGGATATTGATCACCATCATGCTCTAATTATAGGAAAATCATTATTTCTGACCTACGGCAGTGGATAGGAAGTCAAGTCTAGTTTTTCCTAATTTACCCAAAAGATAACCATAAACACCTCTGAGTTCTGGAAGCAAACAGAGTTTTAGTGCCAATCAGCTGTAATCATGTCTTTTCTCTCTGTTCTGTTGCTCTATCCATCTGTCTTTCTTTCTATCCATCTATCTATCTGTCTAATACAGGTGATGGAACCCCAAGGGAAAGCAGTCCGTTCATCCATAACACAGATGATTATAAGGGAACTCTATATGATGGGAAAAACATGGCACTTTTTGAGGTACTATCTTTTAAACTTTTATTTTAAAGTTTTTTTTTGTTTTGTTTTTTTAAACAATTTTTAAACTTTTTAAATGTTTGTTTCAATATGATTAACACATTGCTACATGTTGTTTGATTAACAGTACAAATTAAATTACAGTAATTATTACAGGACCGTGATATTTATTTTTATTTTTGCATGTGCCACAGTTTTGCATATTTATCCTCACATTTTTAATAGTAATCAATCTAGACATTTTATCTAGACTTTTGTGCTTTTTAAATTTTCATTTTTCTCAAAGCTGATTCTCATTACAATCTCTAATTTTTAATACTAATTAAGGTACTTATATATATATTAATATTTTTATTTGTACAATAAATAATACTATAATGAGGATGTTTTGCATTGCTTAAATAAATAATAAGCTTAAATAATGTAATAATTACAAAAATATTAATAGCCAAAAATCTGGCATACAAGTAAAATGTATTTTTTCCCCTTGTTTTTATTTTGACCCAGATTTTTTTTTTTTTTTTTTTTGAGATTATTTGTGAGTCTGAACAAGCTTCATGTTTATTCTCAAGCCTATGTTTTCCACATTCTCGTTTCATGTTTATGATCACAAATAAAGTAATTCATGGGTCATGACGTTTATTTTTGTATAATTTTATGATTTCGGACAGACAAAGCTGTTATTACGTCCTTTGACTTTGGTTTCTGCATTTATTTTTACCGTTTGAGACATTGTAGAGGTTTGAAAGGAGTTGTTTGTGTTTGCCGGTTTGGAATACTGTGGTTCTCCATCAAACGCATGACCTTTACACTTTCAGGAGGAGATGGACAGCAATCCCATGGTGTCTTCGCTGCTCAGCAAGCTGGCCAACTACACAAACCTCACGCAGGGCGTCAGAGAGCACGAGGAGGCCGATGAGGATGAAGGTGCCAAGAAGAAAACAGTCAAGGTAACATACTGAGAACATTACACTTTTATCAAATACCCAAAACATCATAAAGATTTTATCTGTAGACATGAAGTTACCAGAATGAAAGAAGCAGAGCTTTCAGAAGGATGTTTGAAGTCTGTGTCCTGTAATCTAAAACAAATCAGACACACATTCTCTACATTCTTTCAGCCTTTGTTGAAAATACGACAGGAAATTAATACAGGTCAGATTGTTTGGAACGTCTGATTACAGAAGCGAGTCGGAAATGACCTGAAGTTCTTATAGTTCCGTTGTTCCACTCTCTTAAATATAAAGGTTCTTTATTGGCATTGATGGTTCCATGAACGTCCACGGAACCGCAAAAGGTTCTTTATAGTATAAAAAGTTTCTTTAGATTTTTAAAATGTTCTTCTTCACACTAAAAAATGGTTCTTTTAAGAAATGTTTACTGAAAAGGTTCTTTGTGAAACCAAAAATGGTTCTTCTACACTGTAAAAATAAATAAATAAAAATAAAAAGATTTTTTTGAAATTGTAAATAACACAATTGAAGTACTTTTTACAAGAAATACTATTTCAAGCCTTTCTACTTAAAAAAATTAAGTCCACTATGTGGAGAAAAATCCTGGAATGTTTTCCTCAAAAGCCTTCATTTCTTTTCGACTGAAGAAAAAAAGACATAAACATATTGGATGACATGGGGGTGAGTAAATTATCAGGAAATTTTAATTCTGAAGTGAACTAATCCTTGAATAAAACAATTTTCACTCAGAATTCACACAGTGAAAACCCCCTTTATTTTCATGACCAGTCAATGCAATACATTTTAGTCTGAATAGATGCCATATTTTATTTAACTCCAGAAAGCTTGGGTTGAAATGTCCTGACAGTACAGACAGACAGTTTTCTGTCTCTCAGCCTCATTTTTATTCACTTGAAAAAATATTATGACATCTATGATCAATCCTTCAGCCTTATGCAAAGTTTTATTAATACATGCACAAATGCAACAATTTTCTTTGTTTTCCATTTCAAGCCCAGAGGGCATCAGCATTTTGAGTTCTCGTGGTTATTGCTGCCAGTAAGTAAAAATGTTTAAGCAATGGCCAGGCAATACCCACAAAACCACTGTCCCCAGCCAGTCTCCTCGTCTCTGGGCATCTGTGATTGGTGAAACGGGCCACGAGGCGAAGGCGACGCGCTCTTATTAGTCCTGAGACGGCTGGCTTCAGATGCTTGGACTGTGTGAAACTGCTCAGGTCATCTTAGGAAGAAGTGAAATTTTGGTCGCTGCATGAAGAAAACATCTAGGAACCTCTTCTAGAGTTAATTACTAAAGTTCATCCATATAGTGTATTTGACTCCAGCGGGAGCAGTGTCAAGAGCGTTCATCTCACTGCGGTATGTGTTTATTAGTATATGCGTTTGAGATTTTTTCGCCATGCAAAATGTGATGATTTCTTTTGTATCAATACTAAAGCTTGATTTAGGGGGAAACACTGAATCTCAGCCACTGGAGAGTGAATCTCAGTACTGGATGATTTACAATCTGAATGGATAACATGGATTATGCCTCTTTTACATTTAAAAGCTTCTATTGAAACATTAAATGTCCATTTAGATGCACAGCACTTATGGATGAGATCTAAATCTGGTTTGCATTTCATATTGTCGTTGACGTTTCCCTCGTTTTAGTTTGTTGCAGAATTAAATATGACCCAAAATGTTAATGCAAATTTATTTTTTGTTAAAACGGGTTCTTAAAGCAGAAATCCAGAAATTTGGTTCTTGAGATCCTATATGGTTTTTGGAGATTAAAAACATTTTTTTTTAAATGTTTTTGGTGTTTCATTGCAGGTTCTTCAGATCCATGTTTTGATTTCTAGGTTCTATAAAGCATCAAAGCACTTAAAAAAAACATTAACTGAAATATAATAAAATATACTTTTTTCTTGTTTGTTTTTCAGCTAGTTTCCAAGGCAACATTTCTCATTTTATTTAGTTTAACTTGAAGTACTTAAACTGAAATAAAATCTATACAGAACTAAAGAAAAAAAAGTTATTTGTTGCATTAGAGTGTAAAAACCTTTCAGGGTTTTTATATTCCAAGCTCAGTATTTTTTGCTGAATTATTGCATGCATGCACAACAATTTTCAGCATGCATTTATTGTAAAGTGTCTCATGCCGTCTTTTTTGTGTTGTCTTTCTGTCCAGAGTCCACAGATGGGGACGTTTATCGGCGTCTACCTGCCCTGCCTGCAGAATATCCTGGGAGTGATTCTCTTCCTGCGAATGACATGGATCGTGGGAACGGCGGGAATCTTGGAGTCCTTTATCATTGTGTCCATGTGCTGCTCGTGTGTAAGTCCACCTGATTTAGTTATTTCCACTGTAGACGGTGACTGAGGAAGCATTCAATTATCTTTTGCTATCTGATTTTGCTCCCTAGATAGTGTGTCCCAGATAAGACTCATTTGAGTTAGGATGCTGCCTTAGAAGGCTGTGCAATCATCATATTTTACAATGTCATACTGGAATCACATATACGTGTGTGTCGATCAGTTCAGTCCGTTGATCCTACCGGTTAAGTTTAGCCTCCTTCCTCTTTCGTCTGAACTCACACGTGTATAATATCCTGTGCTCAGAAGTCTTTAACACCAACGCTTATTTATAAACCACATCAGACAATGAGATCAAGCGTCTAATTCACCTCAACCTTTACTTACTAGTGTCATTATACGTTTCCGGTGATTGTGTTTCACTCTTTCATCATAGCGCTCTTACAGGAACCATCAAGACCTGACACTTTAAATAATGGTTCAGAGAAGTTGAACCTCATGTTGGAATCACATATTTACTTCCTCACTTAGAAAAGTTAAATCAATATCAATGCATTGCTCACAACTTGTTTTTCTTCCTTAATGTGCTTCATTTTTTAGTAAAACGGGGCATCAATCAGGAATTGATTGGATGGTTAAAAGTTTTTCTATAAGACAAATGTTGAAGAAGTTAAGCAAGTTATTGCATGGATGAATGATTACAATGTGCATCAATAAATTTCATGTTAAATTTAAGGGCACCTATACATTATATATTAAGAATCCCCTCATATCTTACATAATCAGAGTATAAATGTAACATATTAAAATGCATTTATTAATCTGAGCATAATCAGAAACAGCATTCAAGTGTATGTTGATAAAAATGCCAGGAGTAATGGCAGCTTTTCGTGTCCGTATTTGGCTAGTAAAGATCACTCAATCTCCCTCATTCAAACCGCTTTATTTCAAACGCTAAGCCTGCTGGAGGTTCATGGACACTAATTGGCTTTAGTCCAGTGGCTTTTCAGAGTATAGAGTGAGATGCAGGGATTTAGTGTGGACGTTCAGCTCAAGGACACTCAAACACAAGGGCCGTATTGCATAACGCCCAGATGCAGATGACCTCTAACAGAACTGAATGTTCCTGGAAAAAGAAAAGGAGAACATCATTGTTATCTTTATTGATTTAGTTTCTTTGACTGTATTTACTTGAAATAATAATTGTATTGTGAACCTTTTTTTTTTTTTCTCCAGACAATGTTGACAGCCATATCAATGAGTGCCATTGCTACAAACGGTGTTGTTCCAGGTATTACAGTATTGTATTATCAACATGTATTTAAAAAGGAAATGACATTTAAACCTCAAAGACCTAAGCAGCATGGTTGATTATAGTGTTTATTATAATTGTACCAATGGTTTTCAGTAGAAGTGCACTGCTGAATGCATGTCATCCTGTCTGCCCTCGAGAGCTTGTCGTCCTGTGTCACATTTAATAATGTTTGATGATGTTTTTCCCCAGCTGGAGGCTCTTACTACATGATCTCTCGGTCTCTGGGCCCTGAGTTTGGAGGTGCTGTGGGACTGTGTTTCTATCTGGGCACCACGTTCGCCGGGGCCATGTACATCCTCGGTACCATCGAGATCTTCCTGGTGAGGGTTGTGTGTTCAGTTAAAGGTCAGATTAGGTCCAGAAAATCCAGAGAGCGGAGATTGTAGAAACGGGTAATTATAGCCACTAGGACGTAAGGATCGTCTAAGAATAACTTTAGAGTTTAAATTGAGGAATTATGCCATGTTTATATGTATGTTTTTATATAACAATAAGCAACATTGTGAATATTTTGGTGATTTAAATGCATTTTAATGTGTTTTTAGTCATTAGGCAAGATTTGTGAGTATGAAAGTGTTTATTTTGCAAAAATAAAGTTAAAGTAAATATTTAGAATATACATTTTTCACAGTATGAATTGGTAAGAGTGTGAGCTCACAAGACGAGACACGAGATAAACGAGACAAAACAAGTTTTTTACACAGTATTTTAAAGAAATCCTCAATGATGAAATGCATGACTAGAAAAATAGTCTGCAGGTGCATTTGAAATGTTTTAACTAATCCTCTTGTAATGAATGTCATTTCAGTTCTGCTTTCTAAGTATGAATTATCAGATGCTGTAAAAGGTTTTGCCACAAAATCAACTGACTGGCTTCTGTACATGAATTATGAGCTTCTACAACTTTTGACCTCATAACTGAACTCCTTTCCACAAATTGATCATAGAAATAATGAATACCCAATGAATTGGGTCTGTATCCAGTTAGCAGAAGTTATGAACAAACATTCTTCCAGTAACGTTAATAGAATGTTTGTTCAAAGTTATCTGGTCTTCAATAATGTTCTCAAAGCGTTAAACATTATTTATATATTGTTCATGGAATGTTGTTTTAATTGGACATGAATGTAACAGTTTTAAATGTTACTTCATGTTTCGGAATGTCCAGAGAACATTCAAATGTAACATTCCCATAATGATTGCAAAATGACAAAATGGAATGCGTCCTTAAAGTAACATTTTAAAACACTGGTTATTTTGAATGTAACTCAATGGGAATATTACCAAAACGTTCTTAGAACAAATTTTTGTTAGTTGGGTATTCATGAGAATATATAGCTGCATTTTAAGTTTTAGGATAGGGGTCCGTGTTCATGTAAAGATTGAAATCTCTGCTTTAACTCTTACCTGTCCCAGCACTTGACATATGCCTGGTGACATTTACCAATGCCGTTCCCATTCTTTCCTCTTTATTTTCTCCTATAATATAAAACGACCATCTTCATTCTGTGTTGTGCCACAGACCTACATCGTGCCCAGCGCTGCCATCTTCAAGGCAGAGGAGAAGGCGCTGGAGGCCGAGGCCATGCTGAATAACATGCGTGTGTACGGCACGTGCTGTCTGACGCTCATGGCTGTGGTGGTGTTCGTCGGTGTGAAGTACGTCAACAAGCTTGCATTGGTTTTCCTGGCCTGTGTGGTGCTGTCCATCTTGGCCATCTACGCTGGCGTCATCAAAACCATCTTTGAACCTCCGGTTTTCCCGTAAGTATATAGTATGCAACAGAAATCACTTATTCAGCAGCCTTAATCTTCAATAAAGAGTTTTAAGCTTTAACCCAAACCAACTAGCTCATTATAAACACACACAAAAAAAATTGCAGCTTTTTCTTATCTAAAATGAGTTAAAGCAACACAATTCTTGAACATTCTGTAACAATTTAATTTTGTTTCATTTACTTAAATTTGAAGTTAACTGATTTTGATTTTTGTGTTTGTGACCACATGAATAACCAACTGGACAGTGAATTTCTAGTTATTTTTTTGAGTAAAGGGAAAGTTTGGAAGAGCTTATTTCCATAATTTCCGGTTATATTTTCATGTTGTTATTGTGCATAAATTATTTTCTGAGTTTACTAAATTTATATAAGCTTTGAATAAATTTCATATACTAAAAGTATATGAAATGTAAACATTAATTTTTAAAATGTATATTAGTATATATTTATAAGTTTATATTAGTAATTTTCAAGGAGGAAACTGTATACAAAATAATTTAGTTGAATCTACTAAAAAACAATTAATATTTTTGTGTGCAACCACTTGCCTAAAAAATAAATATTTTATTTTATTTTATTTTATTTTATTTTATTTTATTTTATTTTATTTTATTTTATTTTATTTTATTTTATTTTATTTTATTTTATTTTATTTTTTATGCAATGCAATGCAGTGCACATTTATTTCAGTGCACTTCGATGTGGATAAAAAGGATTTGAAAATCTGAAAATTTCTCTATGGAGAAAAATGGGATTTTTTCTTCCATAACCCAACTCTATTGCTTCAAAATGCTGGAGCCTCATGTACTGTATGTTTTACAGCATTGCCTATTTAAACTAAACAGAGCTTCTTTATAGTTTGTAGCAGTGGGCAGCTCTCAGTGCGTTTTGTCGAACCACAGTCATCCGCAGCAGTGTTTGCTTCACAGGCTTTCTCAATCACCACAACCCTCCTGACAATAAACTCTGATTTAAATTTGCAACTCATTTTTTAAACACTCTTTTGTCCTCTCCAGGGTCTGTTTGTTGGGCAACCGCACCCTGCAGAACCACGGCTTTGACAAGTGCATGAAGACAGAAATAATAGACAACGTGACCGTGACCACGAAGCTTTGGTCTCTCTTCTGTCAAGGGCCGGAGCTCAACGCCAGCTGCCATGAATACTTCAACCTCAATAACGTCACAGAGATCCAGGGCATTCCCGGCCTCACCAGCGGAGTCATTTCAGGTGAGATGACCACTTTTGCTTTGAACATTCAACAAGGATGGGTTTGAGTAAAAAGTCAAAATGGTCCTTCTGTACTTTCTTGTACAGTAAATATATGTCCCTAATCTTATTGTACAACATTCATCAGTTATTCCAAGAAAAAATAAGTTTTTTGTATTGCAGTCTTGAATATGCACTTGGAAATAAGTCACATTATGGAAGTTGCATGTGCCGTTTTGTGTTCATTTTAGCCTCAGCTTGCTTTTACTGTTAGTTGCTTTTTAGAAAGTGTTCTAAATGATTATTAACTGTTCAAACTTATTCAGACGTGTGTGGCATGTGTGTTAGAGCAGCGATTTCAAACTTTTTGATTCTAAACCCCCCCAATATTATATATTTTCATATATAAAAATAAATTTTACTGTCTAAGAAAGATGATAAATGTGAGAAGACAAAAAAAAAAAAATGTGTCAAAAAATTAAATCCATTGTCATTATATTATCTTGAAAATATATAATTTATATTAAGTTTACAGAGATTTTTTATTTTTTTTATTTTAGAACAATATTTTTAAAAGAAAAAAATGAATATGAAAAAAATGACAAAAACTTACTGCAATTAATGTCATTATTTCTGACCGGTTTTTCAAAAGCACATTGAAATATTATTACATTTAGTCAATGTGGAAAAAAATACAATTTTATTAATATCTTAAGTGTACATATTAACTTTGAAAGCCATAAAAATGCATTTTGTGTGTGTATATATATATATATATATATATATATATATATATATATTTATTTATATTTATATATATAATATACCTGTTTAACATACACCAATAATCTTTTATTTATGACAGAATTTTCATTTTTGGGTGAACTAACCCTTTAACATCTATACATATGTTTTATTTACATCTTCGAAAAATCATTTTTTACCATTTTAACATTGAAAATGTGTGCGTTAGAGCATTAAATTGACCTCTGACCCCAACAGTCTTTACTATAGAGTGACAGAACATGGCAAGAGTTCAAGAGTAGTAACTGTGTGTGTGTTTGTAATATCTCCTCTGATCATTGCCATACGCTGGTGTATTCATCTAAAGCCCGCCAGAATAGATGAGGTTATTGATCATGAAGCCGCTGAGGTCCTTCTGAATGTCATTGATGATGTCTGCTGCTCCAGACTGGATTCTGCTGGATTTAACAGGCCAGGCCTGACATTAATATCTCTACACTGATGTCAAAGTGAGCAGAAATAATTGTTTTCACGCAGCATTACAGTGTCTGGCCTGGAGTTTTGTGTAAGTAGGTCAGTCCAGTACATTCAAGTGATTTTTCATGGCTTGTTCCATGTGAAGTGAGTCAATTTGTCCTCATAATTTGATCAGACTAGCACAGCGCTCGTGTTTTATAGTCTTAATGTTGATTTTAATGTAGTGGGCAAAGAAAAAGGTCACTTATGGAAATTATATGAGACATGTCATGTCTGAATGAGACCGAGTCCTTCAATATCTTGACCTTTAGTGCTGATTTTCTTGTATTTGAACAGAGAACATGTGGGGAAGCTACGGCCCCGCTGGTATGATGGTGGAGAAAGCCCTGCCGGCGGTGCCGGCGACCGATTCCTCTCAGGACCAGTACATGCCGTATGTAGTCAATGACATCACCACCTTCTTCACGCTGCTGGTGGGAATCTACTTCCCCTCGGTCACGGGTACGAACACATTCATGCTCTTTACATCACTGTTACATTCATAGCTTCTTTCTTTCGTATTTCCTGATGTAACTAAACTGGTCTGATCTGGTCATGATCTGTCTTATCTAGTGCTCTCAGATTCACATTGAGCTCAGCAGGAGCGCATGTGAACTCTCTGTAAACAGAGCGATAGCGTTTCACGCAGTACTGCAGGACATGACCTCAGTGCAATAACATGGATTGAGCTTTTGGAAAAGACCCGCGTGTTTGCCTTGAACATTAGATCTGGGTGATATAATACAAATATATCCTAATAGTAATGTATCTGCTCTGAAATGGCTTTAAATGTTGATTTTATTGTGTTTTCAGAGGAACATTTGGTAACAATTTATTTTAAGGTGATGTAGTTACTCATTACTACATGTACTTACTATAGTAATTACATTAAATTATGCATAATTATAAGAAAGTAACCCTAACCTTAACTCTATAGTAAGTACATGTAGTTAATTAATATACTAATTAATATTATTAATATTAAAAATGTAAATACGTCACCTTAAAATAAAGTGTAACTGAACATTTTACCAAAGCAGTCATTTTATTTTTTACAAAATACAGAAAAAAATCTACTTAAAACAATAAAGCTAAGAATTTGTTTATATATGTACTTCATATATATATATATATATATATATATATATATATATATATATATAATATATATATATATATATATATTTTTTTTTTTTTTTCATTAAAAAATTGTAATCATTTTTGAAAATAGTGTTGTTTAATTGAATGAACAATTTGAACCGGAAATTCTCAGAACTTTTCAACTCTAACTAGTATTATTGATATACTATTATGATATTTTTGAATCAGATTTTATTTTTGTATTTTAAATTGTAGTTTTAGTCATTTTGTTATGTGCTTTTGTCTTTTTTTCTTAATTTTAACAAACTTTTTATTACATTTCATTTTAGTTTCAAAGGCAACATTTCTAAGTTTTTCATCTTTTTATAATCTATCTTCATAAACATTTTTATTTTATTCAATGAAACTTATTTTTAATAGTTTTAGGTTTAGTTTTTGTTATCAAATCAACACTATTATTGAATATTGAATCAGAGACGATGTGAATTTTTGTCATTTATTGCTCTGTTAAATCACACACCAGTACTTCAACATTTTTCTTTATAATTTAGGTTTTTCTCCTCTGAATGTTAAGAATTATATTTTGGCTTGATTTGATAAAAACCCACACCTCCTCTGTTGTGCAGGAATCATGGCTGGATCCAACCGATCCGG
The DNA here is from genome assembly GCA_036281575.1 of Ancherythroculter nigrocauda. Lineage (NCBI taxonomy): Eukaryota > Metazoa > Chordata > Actinopteri > Cypriniformes > Xenocyprididae > Ancherythroculter > Ancherythroculter nigrocauda. The sequence continues at coordinate 30,206,943 of VTFQ01000024.1, read as the reverse complement.
GGATCTGAGAGACGCTCAGAGGTCCATTCCCATCGGAACCATCCTCGCCATCGCAACCACCACCATCATCTGTATCCTTGCTTCCCTTAAAAAACCTTCCATTTCCTTCCTACACTCTTAAAAATAAAGGTTCTTTATTGACATTGATGGTTCCATGAAGAACCTTCCACTGGACAAAAGGTTCTTTATAGTGGAAGAAGGTTCTAAAAATGTTCTTTACACTGGTTCTGTAAAGAACTGTAAAGTAAAAGGTTCTTTGGGGAACCAAAAATTATTCTTTTATGGCATCACTTAAAAAAACCCTCTTTTGGACCCTTTATTTTTAAGAGTGTAAAGTTCCTTTAAAAGTTTCAGAATCACACTGCACTAAATCACTGAATCATTAGTATCGTGTCTCAATGAGAGAAAGAAAGTGTAACGTGAGATGCTGTTTGTCCGTCTCTCTTCCTCTGGGAGGATCGTTTTCTTAACGGTGTAACTCAGATCTGTCCTGCGTCGTGTTGTTTGGCGCCTGCATCGACGGTGTGGTGCTCCGAGACAAGTGAGTGCTTTTCCTCTCATAATCCTCATTTTCCTGAATAAACATACAGGAAATCTACTTTAAATAACGGTCGGTTTCTGTGCAATGCCTGTTTATGAGAAGTCAAAGAACTCTTTATGTGAAATATCCCAAGAGTCGTCTTGTGTTGTGATTATATCTCAGGAAAATTCCTAAACCTAGTGTGCACCCTACCTAGACAGTATTTTAGGGCATTTTAGTATCTATGCAAAGGCTGGCCAAAGATAGGCAGCAGTTGTTTCATAGTAAAAAAACATGAAAGCCTGAGAGAAATACTTTAAATATGCATGTATAATATACAAAATACAACTAAACATATGCACAAAATGTTTAATATATTATATATATATATTATATATATATATAATAGATGTTAACATATAATATCCTGCTCATTAGGTTTGGAGACTCTGTGAAAGGGAACTTGGTGATTGGCACGCTGTCCTGGCCCTCCCCCTGGGTGATCGTGATTGGCTCTTTCTTCTCCTGCTGTGGGGCGGGGCTTCAGAGTCTCACCGGCGCCCCCCGGCTGCTGCAGGCCATCGCTCGAGACGGCATAGTGCCCTTCCTCGAGGTATGATCTGCACTACGAATGCGTCAGATTCAAAGTGGCGGAGCTCAATAATGGTTATTCATATTTCATACTTAAAACGATAGTTCACCAAAAAACGAAAATTTCATCATCACTTACTCATCCTCATGTTGTTCCAAACCTGTATGAGTTTCTTCCCTCTGTTGAACACAAAAGAAGATAAAGTGGATAATACTATTAGAAAATCATAAATCAAAAATGATAAATTCATTATGAATATGTGAATTAAAATGGTATTTCCTTCAAACGGTGTTGATGACAGTGCTGGTTAATACCAGATCACCATGGTTTATTTTAGTAACAATAGCTGTTGAACTATGTTTTTTGTGGTATTTCAAATGCTTCATGTTTTGAATCATTCACCACATATTATTCGACACACATATACAGCTCTGACTATCCTGTGATCATCTCTCAGGTGTTTGGTCACGGCAAAGCCAACGGAGAGCCGACGTGGGCTCTTCTTCTGACGGCTCTGATCTGTGAGAGTGGGATTCTCATCGCTTCTCTTGACGCTGTGGCGCCCATCCTGTCAATGTAAGTCTCACGTCTGATGTCACTTCTCTTTTACTGTGGTGACAGACAGCGTGTTTGACTGTGTCTCTCCCGTCAGGTTCTTTCTCATGTGTTATCTGTTCGTCAATCTGGCCTGTGCCCTCCAGACGCTGCTGAGGACGCCCAACTGGAGACCGCGCTTCAAATACTACCACTGGTGAGACCCTTCAGTCTGAAATCACATCTGAGTTTGGGGTCGGTACGATTTTTAACATTTTTTAATGATATCTCCTATATGCTTACGAAGGCTGCATTTATTTGATCAAAACTACAGTAAAAAAATTGAAATATTATTACAATTTAACATAGCTGTTTTCTATGTGAATATATTGTAAAATGTAATTTATTCCTGTGATCAAAGCTGAATTTTCAGCATCATTACTCCAGTCTTCAGTGTCACATGATCCTTCAGAAATCATTCTGATATGATGATTTGCTGCTCAAGAAACATTTCTGATTATTATCATATTTTTTGTGGAAACCGTGACATATTTTTGTTTTCAGATTCTTTGATGAATTGAATGTTCAAAAGACATTTATTTGAAATAGAATCTTTTGTAACATTTTAAACGTCTTTACTGTCACTTTTGATCAATTTAATGCATCCTTACTGAATAAAAATATTAATTTCTTTAAAAAAAAAAAAATCTTACTGACTCCAACCTTTTGAAGAGTAGTGTGCATTTTTATGTATGTTTTATGTTTTTATGTATATATCCTTTTTTTTTTTTTTTTTTTTTTTTTTTTAATATTTATTAGTACTTTATGGGATTTTTTTTTCACAAATCAAATCAAGATTCACAGTAACTTTCACTTAAAGGGCTCCTTGATTATGATTTCACTTTTTTAACTTTAGTTAGTGTGTAATGTTGCTGTTTGAGCATAAACAACATCTGCAAATTTACGACAAAGTTCAATGCAAAGGAAGAATTCGCTGTTTAAGGACTACAACAAACGGCTGGTAGGGACTACAACAAGCTTTTTCCTGGGTTGGTGACATCACTAACCCTAAAATTTACATAAACCCCGCCCCCGAGAACACACAACAAAGGGGGCGGGGCCATGTTGGGCTGCTTTAGAGAAGAGGAAGAGTTGTTGTAGTTGAATGTTGTTGTCATGCCGTCATTTTACGCCGGACTGCTTCACAAACGAGAGTCAATTCAACACAAAAGATGAACATGACGACACATGCTAGTGGATGAGTTGAATCAACTCCACAGCAACTACATAAATTTATCCACTAACCATTCAGAAACGTTTCATTCTAAAAGTTGTAACTTCTTCCTGAGTCTCTCCATCAGTGTCGACTCCGGTTTGAACAATGTAAGGCTGAACACCGTTACTGACAATCCTCATTTTGGCTGCATGAGATTCTCCAGCTTTGTTGTTGTTGAGCTGTTAAAGCTCCGCCCTCTTCTGGAAAGCGGAGCTCATTTGCATTTAAAGGGACACACACAAAAACTGTGTGTTTTTGCTCACACCCAAATAGGGGCAAATTTGACAAGCTATAATAAATGATCTGTGGGGGATTTTGAGCTGAAACTTCACAGACACATTCTGGGGACTTTAAATGCACTGATCTGAAGTATAATGACTTTGCACATTTGAATATATATAATATTACATTGAGGAACAATTTCATTTGTCAGATGTTGCTATTTTATACTTTAGGATACATGATTCTCAGGTTATTTCATTTCCATTTCAGCCATCTCATATGCATCTAAGTGATTTATTTTTTATTATTATTGATTTATTTAAAATGTTCTCATTCATCAGGGCTCTTTCGTTTCTCGGGATGAGTTTGTGTCTGGCTCTGATGTTCATATCCTCCTGGTACTACGCTCTGGTAGCCATGCTCATCGCCGGATGCATCTACAAATACATCGAATACCGCGGGTAAGAGCTGCAGAAGCGCATTACGGCCCACGCCGTGAGTCAGTGCAGTTAAGCTGATTACAGATGAATTTGACTGAGTGATTGTCTGCGGTGAGTCATTGTAAGTTAAAACTCCCTCACAGTGATTTTTTACATCTGTGTTCAGGGCGGAGAAGGAGTGGGGCGACGGGATCCGCGGTCTGTCCCTCAATGCGGCCCGCTTCGCTCTCATTCGGTTGGAGGAGGCTCCGCCGCACACCAAAAACTGGAGGTGAGGATCAAAAACTGTCTTAATACACAAGCACTTTTACATAAACCAATAAATCCTCACCTGGGCATGTCTAAAATCATACTGTTCAAATGTTTGGGATTTTTTTACTGAACTTTAATACTTTTGTTCATCAAAGATGCATTAAATAGGTCAGAAGTGACAGTAAAGACATTTATAATGTTACAAAAGATTTCTGTTTCAAATAAATGCTGTTAACTTTATATTCATCAAGGGCTTTTGAAAACAAAAATATGAAGCAGCACAACTGTTTTCAACATTGATAATAATCATAAATGTTTCTTGAGCAGCAAATCATCATATTAGAATGATTTCTGAAGGATCATGTGACACTGAAGACTGGAGTAATGATGCTGAAAATTCAGCTTTACATCACAAAAATAAATTACAATTTACTATATATTCACATAGAAAACTTAAATTGTAAAAATGTTTTAAAATATTGCTGTTTTTACTGTATTTTTAATTAAATAAATGCAGCCTTGGTGAGCATAAAAGTAAAAAATCTTAAACTTTTAAATTAAAAATCTTATTTTTAAATGTTTTTATTCATATGCATTATATAAAATGTATTAAAGGTTATTGTGTTTTGGAAAATTCAGTGAATTAAAAGCAAAATATCTAGCAGTCAACACATTTCTATTCCAGCTTTCTTTCTATCCTTCACCCTGCACTTCAGTGTCATAATCCGGAGGGAATCAGTATTGGATTTTTCCCAGAGCTCTCAGTAATCTTTCACGGATTAAATAACCTGCATACAATGAGATGCGATGAAACTTCAGGCGTCTTTCAGGAATGAGGTCAAACCTGTTCATTCCTCGTCACGGCGGTCTAATCTACGCAGTAGAAATGGATCTGTATTTTACTCTTTGACATCTGTGAGCCGGCAGACAATCTCTGTTACCGCTCTTCCGTGTTTTTCCCGTGTCTAAGCCTCTTTAGTTTCTTTGATGGACATGATGAGAGTCTGTCCATCGCCTCTCATGGCCGGGGTTATTAGTTCAACTTGATGCCCTAAATAAATAGAATAAAAACTATATAGAGATATTAAAAAAATGTCAAAAATATACAACAAAGTTACTAAAACTTTAACAAAAATTAAGATAAAAATGCAAAATGTAATATGAGACTATAATAAATCCTATAATAATATCTCAATGAAACACGACTCACGACTTCCCAGCTGCTCCAGAATAACCCCATCAGAATTAATTTTAGTGGATTTTATTTACACAAGTTTTGCGGGGTTCAATAAAGAGTAAATCATCATTAATGATAATGGCAGTGAGCTCTTGACTTCTAGCCTCAGATTGACATCATTCACCTGAAAGCGCCACACCTCTGATAGTCCTACGTAATCCTTTAATCCCGAGCTGGAAAAACCTCCACGGTTTGATTTGAGAATGGAGAATCCTTTCTTTTTTAGTGCATTATAATATATTCAGTCCACCTTTCAGTCAGTTATTCTTGTTAATATTTGTAACCAGGGTTATGCACTAATACTCTATTTACACTGTTACACTTTAAAGGATTAGTTCACCCAAAAATGAAATTTCTGTCATTATTATTTACTCACACTCATGCCGTTCCATACCCATAAGACCTTTGTTCATCTTCAGAACAAAAAATTAAGATATTTTTGATAAAATCCTATGGCTCAGTGAAGCCTCCATTGACAGCAAGATAATTAACACTTTCAATGCCCAGAAAGCTACTAAAGATGTATTTTAAACAGTCATGTGACTACACTCTAAAAAATGTTTGGTTAAAAACAACCCAAGTTGGGTTGAAAATGGACAAACCCAGCAATTGGGTTGTTTTAACCCAGTGGTTGGGTTAAATGTTTGCCTAACCTGCTGGGTAGTTTTATTTAACCCAACTACTGATTAAAAATGACTATATGTCTGACTTAAAATGAATCCAAAATAGGTGAGAAATTAAAAATCAGACACATAATTACTAGAGGCAACAATAATAATCAAAAGGTGTACATTTATTAATAAGCAATTTAATAAATGTTTATTGTTTATTATTCATTATCTTATTAATAAATGCTCATTTATTAAACATATTAATAAATTTTAATTTCCAGCATATTTTGGGTTAATTTTAAGCAAGCAATACAGTAATTTTTATACAATAGTTGAGTTAAATAAAACTACCCAGCACGTTGGGCAAACATTTAACCCAACCACTGGGTTAAAACAACCCAATTGCTGGGTTTGTCCATTTTCAACCCAACTTGGGTTGTTTTTAACCCAGCATTTTTTCGAGTGTACAGTGATTCAACTTTAATGTTATGAAGTGACGAGAATACTTTTTATGCACAAAAAAAAAAAAAAAAATAATGACTTTATTCAACAATATCTAGTGATGTGCGATTTCAAAACATGAATCTTTGCAGCTTTACGAATCTTTTGATTCGAATCAGTGGTTCGTAGCGTCTCAAACTGCCAAAGTCACGCCCCCCAGTGGTGAACCATTGAAATTTCGAAACTCTTATCGCATAACAAAGCCTCATTTACTGAAATCACATGACTTTGGTGCTCCAAATCCCTGATTCGAAACAAAAGATTTGTGAAAGCTTCATGAAGCAGTGTTTTAAAAATCTCCCGTTATTTAGTTTTTTTGGTGCACAAAAAGTATTCTCGTTGCTTCATTAAGGTTGAACCACTGTACTCACATGAACTTCTGGGCATTGAAAGTGTTAATTATCTTGCTGTCAATGGAGGCCTCACTGAGCCATTGGATTTTATCAAAAATATCTTAATTTTTTGAAGATGAAGATGAACGAAGGTCTTACTGGTTTGAAACGACATGAGGGTGAGTAATTAATGACAGAAATTTAGTTTTTGGGTGAACTAACCCTTTAAATAATGCATTAAAACACATGATCAACACCACATTTCATATGCATTGTACTATGAAAAGTTGTAGCCATGAATAGATATTTCAGAGTGAAATATAAGCAGAAATAAGTTGTAATATAGCTTATGAAACCCTGTATGATGGAGTATCCGCCCCTGATTTACTCCATTCCTGATGTTCTCCAGACCTCAGCTGCTGGTGCTGCTCAATCTGGACTCTGAGCTCTCAGTGAAACACCCTCGTCTTCTGTCCTTCACCACGCAGCTGAAAGCAGGCAAAGGTCTGACCATCGTGGGTTCGGTGCTGGAGGGGACGTACCTCACCAGAGAGACCGAGGCCAAACGAGCAGAACAGGTATGATGATGAATAATAATGATGCTTTATATTTAAAGCACCTTTCCCAAGCTCAAGGTTGCAGACAGAACAAGATACGTTTAGTATAAAATATTGTAACACTTAACAATAAGGTCCCATTAGTTAACATTAGTAAGTGCATTAAATTACATTAACTAACTACGAACAATACATTTTATGTTAATCTTAGTTAACTGTTCATTGTTAGTTCAGAGGTCAAGCATTAAATAATACTAAGAGATACAACTTTTGATTTTAAAAATTCATTAGTAAGATTAAAAAATGTTTTGAAGTATTTTTTTATTGTTTTTGTTATGTTAACTATTGAGTTGTTAACAAATGCAACCTTATTGTAAAGAATATTGTAACTTGTTTTTAGAATTTGGGTATAGAAGTTAGGGAAATTCTGGCCAATATAACTTTTTGACACATAAAAATGAGGAAGTAATATGGGGAAAATGAGGAACTAATTTAAAAAAAGACACAATAATAAGATTTTAACGTTATTATTATGGACCCTTTTAAAAACAAGAATCACTTTTTTGTCAAAATACTTTAAAGAATCAGACTTTTATAAATGTATTACACTTTTATTTATGATTCTGAGTATAGAAAACCTGGTCATTTGAAATTTTCAGCACTCTTAAAAATGAAAGAACTAACTAAAAAGACACAATAATAATACATAACCACAATAAATATAACAAATCAAACATATATTATGTTATTAGTTCTAATATTAATTATTTTAATATATAGGTATGTTTTAATTTTTGTATTATACCAAATTATAATCATTATACATATTTATTATTGATACATAATATTGAATTATTATTATTATTAATAATTTATTTAACATATTAATATAATGTTTTATTTTTTGTGTTGAGTTTAACGCTACTTTCAAACAAGAATCACTGATTGTTTTTGTGAAAGTATTTTGTCTGTAAAATCAGGACAGAAGTTCCTCTATTTGAAGATTCACGCTTATGTAAAGCGATTAAACACATGTTTTGAAACAAACATAGTATGAACAGTCAATTACAACATGTCAGGGCAGTTTATGTCCTCAGATAAACTGAGCAAACAGGTTGTTGCACAGCAGGACTCAATCATTGAACTCTTACTGACACCTGGTGGCCACAGAGAGAACTGATCAAATTCAAAATTCATGTTGTGAAGTATACATATCTCTGAATGATATCAGATATGAGGCATTTTGTTCACATATTAATTTCTTAATTTATTTACAACTGTAGAATATAAAATCAGCCATGGCGGCAGAGAAGACGAAGGGCTTCTGTCATGTCGTGGTGTCTTCGAACCTGCGTGACGGCATCTCTCACCTCGTCCAGTCCGCCGGGCTCGGAGGAATGAAGCACAACTCTGTTCTGATGGCTTGGCCCGGGAACTGGAGACAGTCCAACGACCCTCAGTCCTGGAAGAGCTTCATAGGTCAGACTCAGACAGTGTATAATAACGGAGAGAAAAAGAAAATAAAAAATCATCCCTGAAATGTGTACATATTTATAAAGGAACAACATTTTTTCCCCAACAACATGCTGGTGTTGGAGCCTGTTTGTCGTTTCTCTCCACAGAGACGGTCCGAGAGACGACTGCGGCCCATCAGGCTCTGCTGGTGGCGAAAAACGTGGACAGTTTCCCTCATCAGGAGCGTCTCAGTGAAGGAACCATCGACGTGTGGTGGATCGTCCATGACGGCGGCTTGTTGATGCTGCTGCCGTTTTTACTGCGACAGCACAAGGTGCGGCCCTGAATCAACAATCAGAGCGGATCAAAAAGTGTCAGTGCAACTTTTCATGCTCTTCTGTGTCCGTGTGTCTCAGGTGTGGAGGAAGTGTAAGATGCGCATTTTCACTGTGGCCCAGTTAGACGACAACAGCATCCAGATGAAGAAAGACCTGCAGATGTTCCTTTATCACCTCCGTCTGAACGCTGAGGTGGAGGTGGTGGAGATGGTGAGAAGATACAGATGCAATTGTGATCTGAACTGTGATTTGATAAACATGCTGCAAAATATTATATTATATTATATTATATTATATTATATTATATTATATTATATTATATTATATTATATTATATTATTAATTAATTTAATATATGAATATAATGTTTTAATTTTTGTATTATACTATATTATAATCATTCTAAATATTTATTATTGACATAAATTCTTCTTCTTATTATTATTATTATTATTAATGTTTTAAACTTTTGTTATATTGTTATTATTTATTATTGCATAATATTCAATTATTATTATTAATTCATTTATTTAATATATTAATATAATGTTTTAAACTTTTGTGTTATTATATTATAGTATAGCATAATATATTATATTTTTAATAGTATTAAATAATTTAATATATGAATATAATGTTTTAATTTTTGTATTATACTATATTATCATTCTAAATATTTATTATTGATACACAGTATTGAATTATCTTCTTCTTATTATTATTATTATTATTAATCATTTATTTAATATATGCATTTTAATTTGCATGTTATTATTTTATAATTATTTATTATTGTTGCATAATATTGAATTATATTTTAATATATTAATATAATAGTTATGTTTTAAACTTATTTAAAAATTATTATATTATAGTATAGTATAGCATAATAGATAATACATTTTAATTTTTATATTATACTATATTATAATCATTCAAAATATTTATTACTGATAAATAATATTGAATTATCTTTTATTTAATATATGAATATAATAATATTATTGATCATTTATTTAACATATTAATATAATGTTTTAAACTTTTGTGTTATTTTATGATATTATATAATTATAAATATTATTGCTGCTTAATGTGAAATTATCTTTTATAATTGTAATTATTATTATTCATTTAATATATTAATTTAATGTTTTATTTTTGTTTTATTATTTTATAATGCAATTATCTAATACTGAATTATCTTATTATTATTAATAATAATTTATTTAACATACTAAAATATTATTCACATTTTCTAATATAAAATGTATTTTTAATATACATTTTTAAATATTAATATTTTAATATGCAATAGTAATAATTCTGTGATCATTTATGAACTAACACAGCTTCTGGAAACCTTTCAAAGTTTTGTGTGTGTTTGATCATTCTTTATCATCTTTAGTTCGTGCTGCTCATGTGTGTTCAGGTGTAACTGAGGCTGTTTTTCTCTGTGTTTCTGTGACTCCAGCATGACAGTGACATTTCAGCGTTCACCTACGAGAAGACCCTGGTGATGGAGCAGCGCTCACAGATGCTGAAGCAGATGCAGCTGTCGAGGACGGAGCGCGAGCGAGAGGTGATGTTTCACTCCTTCAGTGCTGAATGAGTCTGCAGTGACCATATTAACATCAGTATCTTCATTAACATGAGTGAATCTCAACAAAACTACCAAGAAATGTCCAAATAGGTACATATTTCACTCTAAAATCAAAAGAAAACATTATTTTTATGCTATATTTGTAAACCAATGTCAGTAGGCAACTATAATATGGGAAAAATCTTTATTTTGCATTACAAAAATAAGAATGAAAATAATGTCAAAATAGGAAAAATATGGTTTCTTAATTTTAATTTTGCTGTGACATTTCTTGATGAGATTCAGAAAGCATCTGAATTGCTGTGGTTAATGATGTAGAAGGACTCAGGCCGGCGGCTGTGGCTCATGATTACAGCTTTGTGACTTGTGGTCCCTCTTTCATTTCTGCTACTAACGGGGAAACGCACCTCAGATTCAAAGCATCACGGACGAATCGCGTAGCTCCATTCGGAGGAAGAACCAGAGCGGAGCCCACGGCTCAGGCGTCAATAACCAGAACAGCCAACTAGATGAGGATAAACAAGATGAGGTAGTGAATTCAAAGACCTCCGTCTGGATTAAACACCTGCAAGTGCAGAGCCAGAAGACACATCTAGACTGCTGACGTGTTTCGCACTGGTTTATGTGTGCGTAGAGTTAGCTTTAGCATTGGCTCTGTAGCTGTACCGGTGTGCTCCTCCCTTCAGAAACTCTTCCCATCATGCATGTGTCAGACACTTCATGCACGAACATCTGTGAACGCTTGTGACCCACGTGATAGTAAATGACTCTGCTTTCCTTTTATTCTGTCGTGTTTCTCTGTATTAGTGTAAACTATTTAATATATGAATGTTTTAATATTTGTAGTATACAATATTATAACCATTCTAAATATTTATTATATTATATTCTTCTTCTTCTTCTTCTTCTTCTTCTTCTTCTTCTTCTTCTTCTTATTATTATTATTATTATTATTATTATTATTATTATTATTATTATTATTATTATATATTATTATTGATTATAAAATTGCTACAAAATATTATCTTATTATTATTATTATATTAATAATTTATTTAATATATTAAAATAATGTTTTAAAGTTTGTTATATTATTGTATTATATTCAATTATATTGTATTATATTATTATAAATATTTATTATTATTATTATATATTATTATATAAATTATAAATAAATATTATTATTTATTATTCATTTATTAAAATACTTTTTGTATTATTTTTAGTGTAAACTGTTAATATATAATGAATACAAATATTTATTATTATAATATATTATTATATAAATTATAAATAAATATGATTTATTATTCATTTATTAAAATACCTTTGTATTTTTTAGTGTAAACTATTATATATAATGAATATAAATATTTATATAAATAATACAAATATTTAAATATTTTATTTATTATATTATATTAATAATATTGATTTAATATATGAATATTCTATGTTATTTTGTCTTATATTATTTTATTGTAAACTATTAATAAACATATAAAGAATGAATACATATTTATTTATATAAATAATAAAAATATTTTCATATTTTTATTTTATATATATATATATATATATATATATATATATATATATATATATATATATATATATATATATATATACAGCTCTGGAAAAAAATTAAGAGACCACTCCAAGTTCAGAAATCAATGTTAAGTGGTCTCTTATTTTTTTTCCAGAGCTGTATATATATATATATATATATATAATTATATATATATATATATATATATTATTCAAATATATATTCCATTCTTACGTTCTTGTTTTTATGAATGGTTCATATTGCATGTTAGTAGTCATCATATTACAGACTAATATAGTTGCATGTATGTAGAAGACAAACTAAAACATTAATCTGACATGTTCAGTTTTCTTTGAATATAGATCTCATAATGTTCAGAGAAATTTATAATACTTTATCATCGTGAACTTTCATTTTGTGCTCTTTAATGCATCTGAAAAACACATTTTAATATCTTTGATATAGATGTATTTGTTCATCCTGGGATATTTTTTTTAGATTAAAATAAGTAATTTACTGATTATTTAGTAGTTTTTTTAATTTAATTTTTGATTGTAATGGCACAGGCCCAGCTGATCCACGACAGAAACACGGCGTCTCACGCGGCGCTGAACGACAAGGCCGACGCGACGCCGGAGCGAGTCCACATGACCTGGACCAAAGAGAAGTTCTTCACCGAACGCAACCGCAACCGAGAGCCCAATGCTAACGTGGCCGTGCGCGACCTTTTCAACATGAAACCGTAAGTGAAAACACAAACATCACTGTAACGTGTGCTTTAATTCTTCAGATGCTCAGATGAAAGTTTGACTGGGATACATGAGCAAACACAAGCCCAGAGACTTCTGGGTGTTTGCAGGACACAGTCTGCATGGTGTATGTGTGTGTGTGTGTGTGTGCTGGTGATGTGTGTGACGTCACACCTGCAGTACGGCATGACCACAGTGTGTCATCATGTGTAACGGTCACGCTCTCATCATCTGTCCGTGTCTCTGTGTCTTCATACATTCATATCTGACATGTTTTTTTTTTCATTTTGATATAATAGTCATAATTACATTCCTCTCAGTGATGTCCTCTACTAATGATTTAATAAGTGAATCTCACAAAAACATGTGTAGATCATGTTTCACAAATTCAAAAGTTAAGTGTATTAATATATTTTGCATTGACATTATTTTCATGATGTTTAAGCTCATTATTATAATGCATACAGGAATTTTACTTTTTTTAGTTGTTTTTTTTTTTTTTGCATGACTTAAATTTAAAATATCATGGTGATTCTCATTACTGTAAAATAGTAATTTAGTGATTTATTTGTTTTTAAATCAACATAAATTAAAGGAAGTACAACAAATACTATGAAAACTTAAAAATGTATTATTATTATATTATATTATAATATTATATTATATTATATTATATTACTTTTTTTAATAATATTAATTTAATATATGAATGTTTTAATTTTTGTAGTGTACAATATAATCATTCTAAATATTTATTATTGCTACATAATATTGCATAATGCTACATAATATAATCGTATTATTATTAATTAATTTAATATATTAATATAAAGTTTTAATTTTTTTTAATTATATTATTATATTATATTACATTATATTGTATTATATTATTATAAATATTTATTGTTTATATTATTATCATTATTATTAATGTATTATATTAATATGCTATTAGTTTTTGGTATATTAATTTTAGTGTAAACTATTAATATATAAAGAATGAATAAAAATATTTATATAAATAATATAACATATTTAAATATTATATTATATTATATTATATTATATTATATTATATTATATTATATTATATTATGTTATATTATATTATATTATATTATATTATATTATATTATATTATATTATATTATATTATATTATATTATATTAAAATTTGAATATGTTTTAATTTTTGTAGTATACAATATTATGATAATTCTAAATATTTATTATTGCTGCATAATATTGCTACATAATATTATCTTATTATTATTATTATTTTTATTATGAATAATTTCCATAATTTATTTGGGAAGAATTATCTCACAAAAGATGCTGAATGAAAACCTGTCAACAGATTAGATGATATTTCCAATAAAAGTGCTCTGAAATATTTTTATCACAGCAATTCATTTATTTATATCATATTTTATATAATAAAACACAACTTACAATATTTCTAATAAAAAGTAATAAAAGTACTCAGAGAGATTTCTGTGACAGCTTAATTTTATTTTTATAAAATTTTATTTTTGTCATGAATTTCATATTTTTCTTATTATTTTCTTTGGAAATACAACGTAAAGTTGATAAATGCAGTAATATGAGGATGCGTGACCAGCGCAGCCGCTCTGTCTGATAGCAGTGCTGTGGGAGAGGTTTCAGTGTTGATGTCTCAGTGTGGGTGTTTAGCTGGAGGAATCATCTAAGCCTGTCTCTGTTGTTTTGTCCTGTTTTCCTCCTTCTAGCGAATGGGAGAGTCTGTAAGTCACATTTCTCTGTACTGTAGCTGTGTCTGTCTTCATGTGTATTAGCCGTCCCGTCTCACACCCTCCGGCACGCTGGATTATTCAAGCATTTATGTGTGTATGAGCTTCAGCATGTGCGTTTACATCCCAGCATTCCCTCGTGTCCATCACTGCTCTTCCTGAGAGTTGCAGGAGTGCAGCATGATGGATCGCAATTGTTGCAACGTGCAAGAAAATTTGTGCTTCACCTTCACCTGTTGTGCCTCAGATCATCTTTTATTTCCATTTTGTATTTTTATATTATTTTTAGTCATAATAATAATAATAAATAATGCAAATAATAATAACAATAATAATGCATGTAGTAATAATAATAATAATAATAATAACATTATTTATTTTTTTGTATACTGTAAAACTTATTTATGTTATGTATATTTATTGCAGTATATTTACAGTTATGAGTGTCATTATTATTATTATTTGCATTATTTATATTTTTGTGTACAGTAAAATTTTTGTTTATTTAATGTTTTTTATTGTGATATTTTTTACTACAGTTAATAGAGTGGTATAATTATTATTATTGTTTGTTTATTTATTTATTTATTAATTCATAGTGGCACCAGGTGGCGCTGAGGAGCACAAGTTTTGATTCAACTGTATTTGTGATGTCATCATTTATGCTTTTTTTAAGGCATGTGCATATGCTGTGCATGTCCAATCTTGATGCTGTGCACACTAACCTCAAAAGGGCTTTATTATATCACTAATATTTATATAAATTATGCTTGAATTACAGTGCAAATGTTATTATCATGCCTTATTTAAGTGCTTTGCAAAGCTTACAGCACACATCGCACAACAATGATCTGTTATACAGTTTAACATCATTATATACAAATATTTGACCAGAGAATGACAACATTGACCAATCAGAATCAAATATCAGTGTGATAATAGAAATATTTGCATTTGAGCTCAGATGTCACAGTAAACAATAACTACAGCATTAAGTTAGCAGTACAGAGCTAAACAAAGGTTGGCAGTAATTTCAAACTGTTATAATATGATTTGGTCACACTGACTTGTATTTTTTTTGTCCATCATCACATGACTATGTGAAACAGGAACCAGTCGAACGTGCGCTGCATGCACACAGCTGTCAAACTGAATGAAGTGGTGGTCAACAAGTCTCAGGGGGCACATCTGGTCCTGCTCAACATGCCCGGACCGCCGAGGAACAGGGGCGGCGATGAAAACTGTATCCTCATACACACTACACCTACAGTCTGTGTGACGTCTGCAAAACTCACATCTATAAAAACTGCATTAGAGACATTTTTGTTCACCCAAACATTCTGTCATCATTTACTCACCCTCAAGATGTTGGTCCCCATTGACTTCCATAGTATGAAAATAAAAATACTGTGGAAGTCAATGGGGACCAGAAACTGTTTGGTTACCAACATTTTTCAAAATATCTTCTTTTGTGTTCAGCAGAAGAAAGAAACTCATACAGGTTTAGAACAACTTGAGGGTGAGTAAATGATGACAGAATTTTCATTTTTGGGTGAACTATACCTTTAAAAGTAATAAAGCTAAAAATAAATGGAAATGAAGTATATAAAAATATAAGAAATGTTGCTTTGAGCTGAAGCACTAAAATTACTAACTGGAAATAAGAACTAAATCTGAAATAAAAATGACAAAAGCACACAACAAAATTACAAAACATTGCAACTATTATAGTATATAAATTTTACTAATAAATTATAGTATATAAATTATACTAAAATAAAACTGATTAGTTTTGAAAATGTTTTATTTGTAGCAATAGCCAACGATACATTGGGTCAAAATTATTAATTTTTCTTTTATGCCAAAAATCATTAGGATAATAAGTAAAGATCATGTTCCATGAAGATATTTTGTAAATTTCCTACCGTAAATATATCAAAACAAATTTTTTGAGTGGATATGCATTGCTAAGGACTTCATTTGGACAACTTTAAAGGTGATTTTTCTCAATATTTAGATTTTTTTTTTTTATGACTGGTTTTATGGTCCAGAGTGTGTATGTATATATATATATATATGTATATATATATATATATGTATATATTTGTATATATAAAAGATTTAAGTTTTAAACAACTAAATGCAGTTGTATATTTAATGCAGTTTATAGAAATAGTTATTTAAATTCTATGTAATTATGCCAACTACAAATGGCAAGTAAAAAGTGTATTACTGGAGGAAGTGTTCTTTATTTTTTATTATTTTATTTAAACTCATTATTGATTATTATTATTATTATTATAATTAAAAATGTAAGCTTTTTTTTTTTTCAGAACAATGCGCCTCTTGAGTCATTTTTAATCATGCTTACTAGGGTTTTAGTCGTTAATCTTCATGTCATGTCACCGGTTTACTGTGGTAAAATCACTGTAATCCACGACCTTGAGAGGATTATTGCTTTATTTAAATCACTATAAATAAAAATCTTTACACAAGCATTATTATCATGGATTATCCTTGACCGATGCTTCTCAGACATGGAGTTTCTGGAGGTCATGATGGAGGGTCTCAACCGGGTCCTGTTGGTGCGTGGCGGAGGTCGAGAGGTCATCACCATATACTCATAAAGTGGACTGCGGCTGGACGCCCCACCGGCAGGAATTCTGTTCAATATTTTTCCCGGGCGTCATGGAAATCCTAGCAGAGGGTTTTACGGCAGCATTACGTCCGGCTGCGTGTTTATTACGGGACAGTGACATTCGTGACCCTCCTGAAGAGACTCAACGTGAAGCACCTATGAAAGCGGCGAGACGATACCGACACTTTAATTTATGACTGTTTTATCGTTTTCTTTTATTTGTTCGTACAATGCTAGTTTTTATGTGTTTATTGTGCAACATTCGGTCGAAGACTTTTCGAGGCGCGTACGATCCGATGGCTTCAGCTTTGCAATGTTTGCGCGAAAGTAGGAGCGTTTTATAAAGATAAACGTGCTAATGCCTGTTTAGTATCCATTCATTCATACAGTCCATCTGCACGTCTCCATCGTCAGCCTGCATTGCTTTTTTATTTGCGTACGCTAGCTATGATTCAGATTGTCGCTTGATACCCAAAATAACATCCTGCGCCGTTCGACTAATCCATATCCACCTCTGATATCAAGGGAACGTTTGAGTTAGTTTTCTCGCGATCGATAGCGATGCGGTGCGCAGATGCTGAATGTGTCCGATGACGTTACTGACTTAATGATATGAAATGTGCAATAATTTAAAATATTTTTTACGAAGGCATCACTGGCCGAACGTGACATCCACTTACCAGGGTTTTGTGTTGTAAGAGTTGAAATGTTTAATGCGAACAGCGTTGAAGGAGAAAAGCCATAACGTTTGACCGGCGCTGCTCTCGTTATTGAGTACTGAGGTTTGGTTTTGGCTCCATCTCGGCATGAATCACTGAAATCTGTTTAATCGGGAGGATTTCAGCTGTATTTGCACTTTTTTATTGTATATGATAAAAGCAAAAGGCACGGCTGACCCGTCCAGCACAACATTTGCTGATGATCAGAACCAGCACTGCACAATCTTTTTCTCTCAGCAATAAACATGTTTTCTCATTAGCTGGAACGAAATTTAGAGTAAACCGTCAAGTTAGCTACAGCAATCTACTGTATTATCAAGTTCAACATTTTTGAAGGTGAAGTGTGTTATTTCTGCAGGAAATTGCAGTCTGTTTGAGTGACACAAATGAGCTGGACGTAGAGGTATTGGCTCAGCCAATGGAGTGATGGTGGGGGCGGGGCTACCAGTTTTTGACCAATAGCAGAAGGGAGGAGTGTTTTTACATTAGTCATTATTTTTAGAAATGACACACTTCACCTTTACGAGGTTTAGGAATGATTGTGTTTAAATCACAGAGCAGTTTTACCAACATTTTAAATAACAACTGTAAAAAACAATACTAATTTACACAGTAAAATACTTTTTTCCATTGAAACGGTAATATACTGTAAAAACATTGCATTCTGGGTAATATTATTTATCGTTTTCGAAAAAAGTAGCTATAGGCCTCTTTCCTCAAAATGACAAATATTACCCAGAATGCATTGTTTTTATGGTATATTACTGTTTCAATGGAAAACAGTATTTGTTTTGTTTTTTTACAGTCAGTTTTGCAATGTTTTATTTTTGCTGTTTTTGTTCTTACACACCGTGTCCTGACCAGACATGATGCGCCTCATTGGTCCAAAATCACTGCATATTAAACAGCTAATGCGTTCTGATTGGCTGTGATATTGTTGAACTTGGTTCAGACACGGTGTCACATGTTACACATGCACTACTGTTCAAACGTTTGGGGTTAATATGATCATTTTTAAAAGAATGATGCAAAGATGCATTAAATTGATCAAAAGTGACAGTAAAGACATTTATAATGTTACAAAAGATTTCTATGTCTAATAAATGCTGTTATTATTAATCATAAATGTTTCTTGAGCAGCAAAGCATCATTTCTGAAGGATCATGTGACACTGAAGACTGGAATAATGATGCTGAAAATCCAGATTTGATCACATGAATAAATTACAGTTTACTATATATTCACATAGAAAACATCCTTTTACATTGTGAAAATATTTCACTATTTTTACTGTATTTTTGATCAAGTAAATGCAGCCTTGATGAGCAGAAGAGACTTTAAAAGCATACCAAACCTTTGAACGCTGGTGCAGATTGTGTGATTCTGATGATTCACAGTCAGAGGAAGATGTGTGCCAAAAATACCCGCTAAGAAACCGCGTCGGGTCAAACACTGTGGGCTGAAGCTCATTCAGCCGGTTTGTTTCCATCATGATGATCAGCAGCAGCGTCGTCAGGGTTTGAGGGTCCATCTCAGTGTTCATATCCTGACAGTTTCTTTCAGACCCCTGTTAGCGGTGCAGTGTTTTGTTACCAGAACATTATTACTGTATTTTTCTACAGTGTGTTGTGACATAGATCATTTTCTCTTGTGTTATCTGAGGACGTAGTTTCTGCACTGCTCAGCTGTGGTGAATGTGTTTCCCTTTAGGAGGAATTGTGAAATGTAGGACGGGAATATTGTGTAAAATTGCTTTTTAAATTGTTTATTTTATGTGGTCATTTCTTTTACTCATTCAACATGCCATCATTTTTCATCTGACTTCTTTGTAAACTGGATTTTCTTTTCATCAAAAGGACCTGGAGGTTATTGAACGGATTCATACAAATGTACAGTTACAGATTTTCTTTTCTTTGTCCTTTAAGACACCAAAGATACACTAAGGTTTTCATCTGTGATGAGGTATGAATAACCTCTCTGAAAGATGTGTTGATCAAAATACCAGAATAAAACAGCAGATGAGGATGATGATGATGATGATAACTGCTTGAAGCGCCCTCTAAACCAAAACTGGGAGTTCCTCATGTAGTGTGTTTAAGACAGACAGACAGACCCACTTGGAAATTCTAAATTCTATGTAACACATTTCGATGCATTTCAACAATTTATTGTAATTATTATATTGTTATATATTACAAAACTCTGAGATCACTACTGAAAATACAGCTGTTTTGCATTTAATACATTTTTCCATTACAAATTATATTATCAGCATTGCAACTTGAGTGAAAATAGAATTGAGAAATGAATATGAATGTGAGAATGTCTTTGCATTTGGATCGTCTCTTTTGCTTTGTGTGATCTGAGATCTTCAAAAGAGCATCTTGAGCTTCATTAAGAAAATCTGAATGTCTGTATGAAGAGTCACATGATCAATTCAATGTCACTTATTTACCTACTATATATATTTTTTTTATTACTATATATATATATATACAAATAAATACAATTAGATTATTTAATTTTTATATTTTATATATGTAATACATTTTGTATATATAATTTCATTTATATTAATATATATATATATAATGTTTGTATATATTAATACAAATAAATTACAATTATATATATATATATTTATTAAATTTTATATTTTATATATGTAATATACTACATTATATATATATAATAAAAACAATTATATTATTATTATTTATATTATTTTTTAATATACTGTAGTTTACATCACAACATTGTTTAACATAAAATCCTAAAACTTTGTTTGTTTCCATGTTTACATTTCATTTTGAAAAAGACAGATTTTCAATGTGGTCTCAGACTTTTGAATTCTGTTAGTATGTGAATATTGATAGTTTTCTGAGTTCAACACATTTTACAACATATTTTTTACATGTTTAAATCCATGTTTTTCTTCAAAATCAGCAGAGAAAATGTGAAAGGTTGCATCTTCTGTCTGGGTCTGTTCGTCGGTCACTCGATGTCTTCTACCTCACAGTGTGTGAAGGTTTCACTCGCGTCCAGTGTTGTACGATGGGTCATGCTTGTGTTTTATTATTTTTTTCTTTTATTTTTTAAATAAGAATCATCTGTCATTGCAGATCCCCATCTGTCTGAAAGAAGGCCACAGGGGTGTGTGTGTGTGTGTGTGTGTGTGTGTGTGTTTGTCATCTGAATGTATTGATTGTCTGAATGTCTGAGGTGAGTGTTTTCTCCATGAAGCTGCTCTCAGGTCAGTTTTTGTGCTCAGTGCTGTTTGCTGAAGGTTATAAACTGATCTGAGATCTGCTCCATGAGAACCTGTGGAAACGTGGGAACAGCCGCTGTGATCCGTCAGCGGCGAGCGTCACAGACTCTGTAGGACGTTACTCGTGGCTGTGTAGTGAAGGATCTCCCTTTAAGTGAAATTCGTGCCTCTGAGTAATTTAAATAAAAGTGCTACATCATTTGGATGCGTTCTGATTCATTTCATTTCTTTTCTACTGAGGAAGTAGATCCAGGAATGATGCAAGAGTGGAACATTTGTGTAGGTGGAGAGATGAGAAATGTCAACCTCTGACATGCTAAACTCTTCTAAAACTATTTTAAACTTTTTTGAGTTTGAGTATGAGCTCAAATTAATTTAAAATGAACTAATAAAGGCAAAATTATGATTTTAATGTTGTAAAACAAAATTGTGAGCAGTTACAGCTCTTAAAATACAGTTTTCATATTATACATTGATAATAATCATAAATGTTTCTTGAGCAGCAAATCATCATATTAGAATGATTTCTGAAGGATCATGTGACACTGAAGACTGGAGTAATGATGCTGAAAATTCAGCTTTAATCACAGAAATAAATTATATTTTACAATATATTACAATAGGAAACAGTTATTATAAATTGTAATAATATTTCACATTTTTACTGTATTTTGATCAAATAAATGCAGCCTTGGTGAGCAGAAGAGACTCTTTAAAAAACATTAAAAAACCTTAATGTTTCCAAATGTTTGAATAATGTTTCCAATTGTGACCCTGGAGCACAAAACCAGTCATAAGCCAACAATACATTGTATGGGTCAAAATTATTGATTTTTCTTTTATGCCAAAATTCATATGGATAATAAGTATTTTGTAAATTTCCTACCGTTAATATATCAAAAAATGTATTTTTGTGAGTGCATATGCATTGCTAAGGACTTAATTTGCACAACTTTATTGGTGATTTTCTCAATATTTTGATTTTTTTGCACCCTCAGATTCCAGATTTTCAAATAGTTGTATCTCGACCAAATATTGTCCTATCCTAAAAAAATGGAAAGCTTATTTATTCATCTTTCAGGTGATGTATATATCTCAATTTGAAAAAAAAAAAAATGACACTTATGACTGGTTTTGTGGTTCATAATGTATGTATATATATATATATATATATATATATATATATATATATATATATATATTTAACATGCAATAGCTAATATTTAAGGAAGTAAGAAGGAAAAGAAAAGATATACAATATATGAGAATATATAAGAATCGTGGTTTGCATATATCCAACACCAGGTGGCGCCTTAAAAAGTGACCTTAAAGTCAAAGTCAAATTTTGACACTGATAAACTGAGAATCATGATGAGAGAGAGAGTTCAGCAGCTGCAGATACAGACCTGTTTTACTGTGTCTTGGTTCAGTAAACGAACAGTTATTTTCAATTCAAATGCATTCAGTGAGGTGTGACGTCTGAGGTCAAGAACCTTCAGCCAAATCAATATTTGGTTTCAGTATACATGAATAAACGATGAGAATCTGCCCTTCACTTACAAACACACCATCTTATTCTTAAAGAATAGTTGTTTAATTCTATTAGGATTCATTCCAGATTAAGATTCCATTAGAATTCTTTTATTATGATCGTTTTCTAAAGCAAATCTTCACCTCAACAAGAATTATTAAAAGAAATAAGTATTACAAGTAACATATTAGTCAAGGAGGTTTGCTGTGTTATGATCATATTCCTCTCCCACATTCCAGGGTGTTTTAGGATCTGTGATCACATGCACGTCACATGATCAGATCAGAGACACGAGCGTCTGATTAAATCATTATCAGAGACAAACTTCTGGGTGGAAAGTCATTTGACAACCGCAAGGGTTCAAAAGAGCGCATATATTGTATAATCTAAACACTTTTTACAATGCATTTCTGAGATGTGATCAGAAGTGTAGCATAATGTGTTTCTGAATCAGTGATCAATCATAATTCTCCTCCATTCTGCCATATAAGCAAGTTCAGGAAAAACCCCAGCAGCAGAAACAAGGCAGTTATTGACTCACTGCTACTGTATTTTCCATCTGAACATTGACTCATGCTCTGAACAGATTTGAACACATCATGATGAGGAGGAGGAGGTTTGTGTTTCCTTTGGAAACAATGATGCAGTAGTGCTTGTGATAACTTATTCTTAAGCAGCCTATTAAATATCTTATTAAACAAACTATTCTAACAACTTAAATATATGCACATAAATATTTATTATTAAAATGTATTGTTTTTACAACAGCAAATTCTGTCTCTTCATCATTTTGTTGCTCTATTATGGAATGTAATCTTCAGTGGCATTTATTAAATGATTTTGAACCTCTCAGTGACTCATTTGTCATCTCCTCACAGGGTTATTGTGTTTCCGTTCACTGCAGTCACTGTCTCCCGCTGTGATCAAACACAATTCTCCAATCCTACTACCGCGCAGGCTTTGCTTATGAATATTAAGCGTTTAACCATTCCGACGTTGCTTGGTAACCCTCTCGGCGTCCTATTACGTAACCTAGTTAATATTCATGACCACGCCTTCAGAGCTGTATGATTCGCCAGCATACCCAGCGCCCACCTGCCTGCCAGCCAATCAGAAAGTCTTCTTTATCCAACGTCACGCTGCGTAATTAATATTTACGCAGCAAGCCTCCGCCATAGTAGGATTGGTTGATTCTGTCTCCGGGTGTGAAGGGGTTAACAGGGAGGGCGGAACTCCGCACCGGCCGCAGTAGATGATCGCAATATTGATAGCGAGAGGTGTGGAGACACTGACGCTACTCGGAGACGCGTTTTAGGAATGTTATTTGGATTTCTTTTGCATGACTACGGGATCGTGACGCGCGCGTATTGACCTCTTGGATGATACAGAGTGGACGCGACGCGAGTGTTGCGCGTCGCACGGATACCGAAGCGGATACAAATCCATTTGTGAATGTAATATTAAATCATAGCGTGTATATTCAGCCAGGGGAGCGTTTAGAGATGCGCAGACGCGGGTGTGCAGGTGGATGATGATGATGATGATGATGAGGAATCCATATCAGCTTTCTCTTTTCAATGAATAGTTATTGATTACTCTAATTCACAGTAGATTTAACACAGGGAGGAGTAACCCGAGGCGCAATGGTCGTAGTTCATGGATGCACCCTGCTCGGGTTCGAACCTGCACCCGCCGGGTCACCCGCCTCAGGTGTGTGAGCATCAGCGGTCAGCCGTCATGTTGCCCGGGGTGGGTGTGTTCGGCACGAGTCTGACGGCCCGGGTCATCATCCCTCTGCTGAAGAACGAGGGCTTCTCGGTGAAGGCGCTGTGGGGTCGCACGCAGGAGGAGGCGGAGGAGCTCGCGCGCGACATGAATGTGCCCTTCTACACTAACCGGATCGATGACGTGCTGCTGCATCCGGATGTGGATCTGGTGTGCATCAACCTGCCGCCGCCGCTCACGAGACAGATCGCCGTCAAGACACTGGGTGAGTGAGACTCAGAGATGGGTGGAGGCTCGGTTTGTCAAAATATAATTGCGACTATTTATCTCACAATTCTGACTCCCCAATTCTGAGTTCATATCTGACCGTTCAGACAGTTTTCTCTCAGTTTTCAAGTTTTTCTTCAATTTTGAGAAAAAAAAATAAAAGCTTGAAATTGAGAAAAAAGTCAGCGACTGTTATAACTTGCAGTTGCAATATATAAACTCACAATTCTGAGAAGAAATGCAGTTCTGAGGAAAAAAGTGTATTCATTTTTATATCTCAGAAATGCGAACTTTAAACTCAGAATTGCAAGATAAAAACTTCCAGTTCCTTGAGGAAAAGTCAGAATTGTGAGATAACATTGCAATTACCTTTTTTTTTTTTTTTTTTTGTATTTTTTATTATTATTATTTTGTGGTGGAGACAAGAAAAACAAACAAAGGAAAACAATTGCGAGATGTAAACTCAGAATTCTTAGAAATGTCAAAATTGCGAGATGTAAACTCGGAATTCCGAGAAACGTGTCAAAGTTGCGAGATGTAAACTCGGAATTCCGAGAAACGTGTCAAAGTTGCGAGATGTAAACTCGGAATTCCGAGAAACGTGTCAAAGTTGCGAGATGTAAACTCGGAATTCCGAGAAACGTCTAAAAATTGTGAGATGTAAACTCAGAATTCCGAGAAACGTGTCAAAATTGCGAGATGTAAACTCGGAATTCCGAGAAACGTGTCAAAGTTGCGAGATGTAAACTCGGAATTCCGAGAAACGTGTCAAAATTGCGAGAGGTAAACTCGGAATTCCGAGAAACGTTTAAAAATTGTGAGATGTAAACTCAGAATTCCGAGAAATGTGTCAAAATTGCGAGATGTAAACTCAGAATTCCGAGAAACGTGTCAAAGTTGCGAGATGTAAACTCGGAATTCCGAGAAACGTCTAAAAATTGTGAGATGTAAACTCAGAATTCCGAGAAACGTGTCAAAATTGCGAGATGTAAACTCAGAATTCCGAGAAACGTGTCAAAGTTGCGAGATGTAAACTCGGAATTCCGAGAAACGTCTAAAAATTGTGAGATGTAAACTCAGAATTCCGAGAAACATGTCAAAATTGAGAGATGTAAACTCAGAATTTCTGACAAACGTCAAAATTGTGAGATATAAACTCAGAATTCTGAGAAATGTCTAAATTGCGAGATGTAAACTCAGAATTCCGAGAAACGTCTAAAAATTGAGAGATGTAAATTCAGAATTTCGAGAAACGTGTCAAAATTGTGAGATGTAAACTCGGAATTCCGAGAAACATCTCAAAATTGTGAGGTGTAAACTCGGAATTCTGAGAAACGTGTCAAAATTGAGAGATGTAAACTCAGAATTCAGAGAAACGTCTCAAAATTGTGAGATGTAAACTTGGAATTCCGAGAAACGTGTCAAAATTGCGAGATATAAACTCGGAATTCTAAGAAACATCAAAATGAAGAGATATAAAGTCAGAATTCCAAGAAACGTCAAAATTGCGAGATGTAAACTCAGAATTCTTAGTAATGTCAAAATTGCAAGATATAAACTCAGAATTCCGAGAAATGTCAAAATTGCGAGATGTAAACTCGGAATTCTGAGAAACATGTCAAAGTTGCGAGATATAAACTCAGAATTATGAGAAATGTCTAAATTGTGAGATGTAAACTCAGAATTCCGAGAAACGTCAAAATTACAAGATGTAAACTCAGAATTCTTAGTAATGTCAAAATTTTGCGATGTAAACTCAAAATTCTGAGAAACGTCTCAAAAGTGCGAGATGTAAACTCAGAATTGTAAAAAAGTCTGAATTCTGAAAAAAAATGTATTCTGTGGTGTAAACAAGCTGCCATATAGATTTCATAGTTGTTTTGATAATATTTCATTTTAGCCTTCACAGCATGTGAAATGTATCTAATACGCTTCATTTGGATGAATTGCTCAATGTTCCTCTGATGGTTCTCATAAGCAGAACGCGTGTCAAATCTTGTCCCTGTCAGGTTAGGTGTGGCTTTAATATATGACTACATCAGACTGACTTGCATCTCCAGCCATTGCATCAGAATTGTCTTTTCTGGTCAGTAAAGCTCCATTGAGAAACACACCGTGTTTGTGCAGACTGAAGGCCATATTTGTAACCAGAAGCTTCATTCGCACAAAAACTGAGCTATCACTTTATTACAATGTCATTACATTCAGTGTGAAAAGACTCTTACTGGATGATGACTAGTGACTCATTTGTGTTTTAATCTCCAAAGAAATTTCAGGAGAAACAAAGTCAAAGTTAATGCTAGTTTTCACTGTTAAATCTCCTGAGCTTTGAAAGAGCATCTCTGAGCAAAAATATTGTCCTCTGAGGATGCATTCATAAGTTCATCACTGAGACAGAGATCTTCTAGAGGTCAAAACTAGTGCTTTAGGATCTCCAGAACATCTCAGGCCTGTGTTTTTGTCCGTCGCTCACTCGTGTTTTGGTTGGCGTCTGTTGTTTAGTCAGTAGAGACGGGCAGACTGACGTGTGCAGGTGTCCAATAACAGTCAGAAATAACCTGGGAGAATTATTCATCTCTGGGGATCAGGATCATGACCCCGAAATAACCCCAGACGGGAACCTTCGACAGACTGGAGTATTATCCTCTCTCCTTCTTCTGGCAAGTCTCTCCATGCTGAAATACTTACATTTAGAAAGAGCATTGTGCTGTAGGAGGTTGCTAGTAAATGAGAGAAATATTGTTGATGTATTTCCTGTCAGGTCACGTGACCTCAGCTCAAGTCATGTTAGTCAGATTCACATCATGCAGACTGTACACTAGCTGTGATTTATCATGATAAGAAGCTCATAATCTGTAGACTGTTTATCTGTCGAGTTCATTACGATCATAAAATCGCGTCACACGAGTTTCCACATGCTGATAAATGAACATGTTTACATTGTGCTTTTAAAGCTGAACAGACAAGGTTTCTCTGGCCTGATGTGTTGTAGGATTAGTAAGCACTCAAAGTTTACTCTGGTCAACTTGTGAAATGTGTCAATAAACGAGGTAAAAGAGCATTGTGTGTGTTCAGCTCTGAGTAAACATGTACTTTAGGGCAAATATTGAAATTGTGCTTGTGTCAGTGTGTTCCAGCTAATCCATTTAAGAAGATGATTGATTTTTCTGCTGTTTTTCTCTTTAAGATCATGTTAAAGCAAGGACAGAGGATCTGTTTTGGTGCACACACGTTAGCTTTCTGCCTTCCTAGACTACATTATACGACACTCTCCAGGTTGTTGTGATGAGATGATCACAAGCATTATCAGCAGTTGCATTACAAAAGCAGTTATTTCTAATTTTGAAAGCTCACTTCCTCTTTTGAAGGTGTGGGTGACGGTTATCACCTCACGCTCTGCTTGTTTACTCTGTGCGTCGATAAGGATAATGAGCTGGAATGTGATCTGGGCGGGAGTTTGGAATGATGAAGTGACAGAAATGCTTTTAAAGTCACTCAAGAACAGCCTGATGCTACGTGATTGCGAATGTGTGTGATACGTTTGGTCACATGACAGCGTTCCTGTCTGTCCTGCAGGGCTGCATTTCAGTGGAGAGTTGAAGGGAATTCTAGGGTTACGCCATTTTTCTTAAGGCATTTATCCTAGTCATCTTAGAGCTGCACAATTTGGGGGGAATTCTAATTGTGATTGCAATTTAAAATGGTATTATTATTATTTATTTTTTATTTTTTTACAAATAAGCACAGGTTTTCTGTGCTTGTTTGCAGCGCTGCACAATTTGGCTAAAAAATCTGTGATTATATATCAAATTGACTATAATAATAATAATATTAATAATTATTATTTTAACAATGATAATAATTATAATTATTATTAATTTAATTATTATTATTATTTTAAAAAAGCTCCAGGTTTGCTGTGCTTGTTTGTAGCGCTGCACAATTTGGCCCAAAAAATCTGATTATATATCAATTTGACTATAATAATAATAATAATTATTATTATTAATTTTATTATTATTATTATTGTTATTATTTAAAAAAAAAAAAAAAAGCTCCAGGTTTGCTGTGCTTGTTTGCAGTGCTGCACAATTTGGCCAAAAATTTTGTGATTATATATAAAATTCACTATAATAATACTAATAACAGTGATTATAATAATGGCAATAATAATAATTATTATTATTATTATTTTAAAAAAGCTCCATGTTTGATGTGATTGTTTGTACGGCTGCACAATTTGGCCAAACATTTTGTTATAATATTTGACTATTGTAATAATAATAATTATTATTAACTATAATAACAATAATAATTAATTATTATAATTATTAATAATAATAATAATATTATTATTTTCTCTAAATAAAATTATAAAAAAATATAATTGTAATATTTTACTATAAATTAAAAAATATTTAAGAAAAAAAAATTTGAAAGTGTATTTTTTCCATGCATTTTTCATGCATTTGAACTCTAAGTTTACACTGGGTTCAGATTTGTAATTTTAATTTATGAAGAAAAAAAGTATTATTATTATACATTTTTCATGTTTGCATTTTATCAGATCTTGTGCACACATACTGCATATTTAGTCTGAAGAAAATAATAAGACAATGAGCAAGTCTGAGTTGTGTTTATATTCGTCCTCCATTTTGGCTGTTGAATAATGTGGCAGCGCTGTCCTCTATCAGGTCCTCTGGTTTTCAGGGCCTCTGCTGGCGCTTAGCATTTCACGAGCGGCGGATTATGAAAGTGGAGCTCTAGCGGTGATTTGCCACTCGACTCCAGTGGAATACATTAGCATTTCCAGTGCGTGTCCCTGCTGTCCCTGCGGCGTCACTGTGTGTGCTTTAAAGAAACAGCGTCTCTGAATCCATTATCGTCTCTACAATCACTGTCTGTCCTGATTCTCACATACGACAATATGTATTCCCTTTAGGCCTTTATTATTGCTTGCTGAGGGGTTATTATTTATAATCTGACATGAATGAATAGATGTGCATATATAGTCTTGTTCTTTCGATCAGTGCAGCATCACAAATGCATCTTTCCACAAAACTCCCAATGGTTTAGTGTTTGAAAATTAAACATGACTTTTGAACGCATTGTGCACAGTGCAAAGACCCGCAACAATAACAACACAAGCACGGCAGCATCACGGCGGTGAGTTTTGCACTGGCAGACATCACTAGTTTATAATATAGTCCCAAACTCAAGCTCGTGGAAGTGTCGTGTTGTTGTTGGGATTAAAGAGGCGCTGTGGAAACTGACTGATGGAGCAGATGATACCGGCGCGGTCAGTGTGTCCTTTGGTTGTGATTTGCCGCGTCTGATGTGATTGTGTGTGTGGGTCAGCCGGTGATCCGGCGGTCCTGCGGAGTATCGGATGGCAGTCTGGCTGCAGTCCACCGGCTCAAACAGACGCTTGCTCATCTTCATGAACTGGAGGGAGCGGCTAAGAATAGACGAGATCCTGAGTGAGTCTCTGATGAAGTACAGTACGGGACTCATTATACTGTGTCAAAAAGGCTAAGGATGTCACAGCAGTGTGTATGTAAGGCCCTGTTACATTTCTGTATTTTTTTTTTTGGTATTTCCATTTTATTTTTTCTAGTGCTGTCAAATCGATTAATCGTGATTAATCGCATCTAACATAAAAGTTTATTATTTATTAAACGTTTAACAATAAGTAATTTTGAAATTCATTTATTTTTCCCTATTTCAATTTTTTTTCTATTTTAGTTTTCCTGTTGCTGAGTGACTTACATTTTAATAGTTAAAATAAATTTTAAAAGCATGTCTAATTAATTAAAATCAAGAAACTTTTACAATTTAGCAACAATTTATTAAAAGTTTAACAGATTAAATTTTAGGACATTATGAAATTATTTATTTTTCCCAAATTCCATTTTTTCAATTTTAATATTTCGTTTTAGTTGTCCAAATAATTTTCAACAATCAAAAAGCATGTCAAAATTAATTATAATCAATTAAACTTTTACAGTTTAAGAACAATTTATTAAAATTTTTAAATTTAATTTTTTAAAAAGTTTTAATGGTTCAATCAAAAAGCATGTCTAATTAATTAAAATCAATAAACTTTTACAATTTACCTACACTTTATTAAAAGTTTAATAGATTGCTATTAAAATTAATTTATTTTTCCATATTCTGCATTTTTTGTTTTAAATTTTCTGGATTCTGTTTTATAATTAATTAAATAGCATGTCTAATCAAATGACTTCATAAAACGTTAGCAATTTAAATAATTTATTAACATTTTTACAATAATTGAGCCTTATGAAATGTTTTATTTTTTCAGAAATTCTGTATGTTTTTTTCTGATTTTTTTGTTTTATTATCAAAAATGGCTTTAATCAAATGAAGGTGTAAAAAACATGAACAGTTTCATTAATTTTTAAAAATGCAATCAAATGAAAATGCAACAGTTCATTTTTATTTTTGCACAAAAAATTAAAACATTGAAGAGTTAATAATTTTTGAAAAGTACAAACTGTACGATAATAATATATTTCAGTCACAATTTCTTCAAGTTAAACCAAACTTTTATTTTGACATGCTGTTGATTCTGTGTGTATTATGATATGACCAATAAATCTCGAATTACTGAACACCTTAATAAGGCCTTTCAGTCGTTCACAGCAAGGCCTCATCTGCGTATGGTCTATACGGTCAGCGAGTCGTCTGAGACCCCGGAGACTCCGGCGCGGCGGCCCCGTTCCCATGCTTCCGCTGAATACCGCCACTTGTTTCGGGAGTCCCCCGGCCCGCCACCTTAAGCCTTCTGGACCACCATTTACATGCTAATGTCTGCTGGGAGAGTGACTGCGAGAGAAACGCTCTCTGAGTCCTGTGAAATTCTCTTTGTTGGCTCAGATGAATCGCTCGGCGAGGCTCTTTCAGCCGGCTTTCTCTGAGCCCTGACAAGTGAGCATTCCTGAGCATATGTGTGGACGGAAGAGAGCGTCTGCGCGAGCCTCTCGCTCTTCATACGCTGTTTATCCGTCTCTATAAGCATGACTAAACTCACACTGATGTTCATTTCTCCACTGCAGTAGTGTTGATGCGTCTGTGCTTAATGCGTTTGAGCTCGTCACACTCAGTAAATAAAGTCTTTTTCACCTTTTTTTGATGAGGTGAAGTGTGCTTATATTCTTACTTGATATCTCCATTGCCAGGAGATGTTTTATAAGGGAACACAGTGATAATGCTAACTTTAACTTTTGAATGTGTTTGATAGTAAAAAATGTGTCGTAGCAAATACTGGAGGATAAATGATGCTATTTTACACTAGCATTTGTTTTTAGGTGTTTGATCATCAACAGAATTATTTACCATGTTTTACACTCTCGTCTCTGCAAACGTTATCATGCAATATAGGAAATTTGACTTTATTTAGTTGAAATTGAAAGTTAATTATGATCCACATATGTCTGTCTGTGTCTCCATGTTCACGTGATGTCAAACTAAAACCTGTAATACTTTAATTAAATTTTAGCAATCAGAAAGCATGTCTAATTGCTTAATTAATTAATTTTTAGGGCACTTTGGATTTTTTTTCCCCCCAAAATAAGTTTTTTTTTTTTTTCATTTTTTTTTTTCTGGATTACATTTTAATGGTTCAAATTAATTTTAAATTAAAAATAAAATAAAATTAAAAATCTGTTAAAGTAAAAAATTCTGTTACTTTAAATTAAATAAACATTATCTGAAATAAATTAAAATAAAATATTAAAATATTTTCATCTAGTAACTGAAAAATAACTGAAAATAGTTTGTAATGATATAAAAATTAATAAAAACTATAAAGTATAAAAATAAAAAGTGTTAAATTGAAAACTTTTCATAATAAATTTGTATTTTATATTTAATCATAAATAAACAGAACAGAATTTCACATAATTTCTGGAAAAAAAAACATTTCATAGGGCTCTATTATTGTAAAAATTGAAATAAATTGTTACATTTTATGCATTCAGTTAATTAGATATCTTTTTTTTTTTGGTTATTAAAAATTAATTAAACTGTTAAAATAGAATCCTGAAAAATTAAGATGGAAAACATGAAATTTGGGTTAAAATAAAATAAAATAATAAAATAAAAATGGCAAAAACATACAACAAATTTACTAAAACTTTAACTAAAATTAAATTGAAAACAGAAATAATAAAAAAATAAAAATGAACTCAAACTAAAACTAAAATAACACTGATGTTGACGCAATAATCTAGTCAGTGCAAAAACACACATATATATATATATATATATAGTAAAATTGAAAACTGAAAGCACAAGATGCCAGGTTCATGTATAGAGAAGCCACATGCACTCTCACTTCCTGTGGTTTGTGACTACATCCTGTCCTCGGAGCCTGGAGAAGGGTCTGCGTGTGGGTGGACTTCTGCTACCTTTTCATAAATGGTTAAAAGTTGCTCTACTATCCTGGTAACATGGTGTGATGTCACAGGAAATAAGAAACAGGAAGTGTTCAGGGGCAACGGCGGTAATGTGAAGTGCAGACTCTCAGAATGCTGTCATTGTCTTAATAAGGCAAGAAGGTCAAACCACAATGTCTGATAACATCCTTCCTTTTCACTGCACTCCCTTTTATGGAACTTATGCAAAAATGGAAAAAGACTGTTTTTATTTTATTTTATTTTATGATTTTTTTTCATTTGATTTTTTACATTTATTTTATTATATTTTTATTTTAAATTTTTTTATGAATTATTTAATTTCATTTAAATTTTTTTTTTATTATTATTATTATTTTATTTGATTTTAGTGTTTTTTTTATTTTTTATTTTTTTAATTTTAATTTAATTTTTATTTTTATTTATTTATTTTTTTTTGGTATGCCTGAGCCGCAACTGCACTATATGTCGGTGCTGCACACGAGGCTATTGGCGCAGACATAAATGTATATTTTTATATAAATGTTTTAAAATATCTAAAACAATTTGTTAAAACTGAATTTAAAAGACTGTTGGATATTAGTGAGTTCAGTAAAGAACAGAGGATTACCATTAAGCCGGTATATAGTCAGTCATTATCATGTCAGTTGTGTGTTTTCTCTTTACTCCAGCAGTTCAATGTTTCAGGCTTAGATTAGATTTACTGTGAGGCCTTTAAAATCACTAAATGTCCTGTTATATTACCCATAATTCTTCATGATATATGCTCTTTCTTGCACTATAATAGCATGCAGTATGTATACTAGGCGCAGTATATGAAGTTCCGTATGTTAATGGGGTCATGTGACAACAACATGGAACATTGTTTCACATTCTATTTTTTAAATATTTGGAATGTTTGGAATGGAATACTAGCTTGATACCACACAGTATTCAGTTAGTATCTAGTATTCCATTCCAAACAAAGCCAAATGTTCTAATTCTGTGCTACTTTGTTGTCACATGACCTTGTTTACATGCATTTACATGTTCCAGGTTTTACTCAGCATCATCTCAGAAATAAATACTGATTCACACTGCAATTCTATTGCAATTCTGTGTAAAAGTGTGTTGATGTTTGCCAGCAAAACTAGTATGAGTAGCATAGTCTGAATGAGATGTCACATGTCACATTTGTACAAACTTTCCAGACATGTCTAAAATATACTGTCTGGTTTTGTACCAAATATAGTGAGACCTGGAAGAAAAACGTTCTGGTTGATTTAGCCAAAAGCGCTCACTCCTGACAATTTCAGTGTTGAAGCGCTTTGCAATTAAGTTCAGTAATGAAGGTTTGACTCCTACAGTCTCAGCAGCTCTGCCAATCAAATGACAACATACTCAGGCTGCCCGCAGTGACCTTTGACCTCTGCATGCTCTGATAAAGTGTCATTTCAGCTGGACTATGCAAATATTTGGCTTTGCATATGACGAAAACAGACGTGATAGTCAAATATACAGCGAACGTTATCAACAATACAGCGAGTCTTTTGAAGAACTGATGAACACTTCAGCAATGGAATAATAATCTGGCTTTGTGTTTAGTGCATAAATAATGTTTAAAGGGATGGTTCTCCCAAAAGTGAAAATGAAAATACCAAGCAAATGACTCATAATGCATATTCCTATTCCTCCAAAGTTACATGATAGATTTATGTGAAGAAATATAAGTTGTTAAAAGAGTAAAATTTAAGTTGTTATTCGCTAAAAAGCTTAAGCTTAAGGTTCATATGAGTGAATCATTCAGTGAATCAATCAGTGAGTCATACTTTTGACTCAGATCCTGGTTAAACCAGTATGTCCCTGTCCATTAAAAAAAAAAAATGCATGGAAAATAAAGATCAGCACATTCTTCAGAGCATGAGGCTGAGTAAATAATGGCAGAACTTTCCTTTAATATACAGTATATAGCATCTTTTTGCATCCCTTTATTATAATTACAAACATGCATTTCATAACATCTTGCATTTGACTCAGAATTGTTCATTTGACTGACTGGATGTTTTTGGATTTAGAGTTGCATGTCACTTTAAATTTTCTGAAGAGTGGTGTTTGCTCACACTGAGTGTTGTGGGTGGTTGCCATGACGTTGTTAGGCGGTTGCTACACTGTAAAAAAAAATTTGCTGCGAAAACGTAAAAAAGTGAGTCAACCTGATGCATTAAGACTTTTGCGTTGTCTCAATGTATTTTAAATAATTACACATAGTAATGATACAATGTTCAGCCAACTAACACTTGCTTGTTTTTGCAATTCTGATTTTCATATTTTCCCAATTAAGATTTTTGTTTTACACCAACTACTGTTGTTCAGTTAATTTGCTTTTTTATGTTCTGTGGATGAAGAATTTTCAATTGGCAAAATTATTATGCATGTTAGCCAACTAACACTTGCTTGTTTACGCAATTCTGATTTTTTAATTTTCCTAATAATGATATTTATGTCACCGCAATTGCTGTTGTTCAGTTAATTAGCTTTTTTATGTTTGGTGGATGAGAAATGTTCAATTGGCAAAATAAAAACAGGTCATAAAACATTTACTTTATTATTTATTTCAATTAGAAATAAGATGCTACACAAGCACAAACTCGGTTCACAATATTTAACTTTTTTTTTTTTTAAAGTTGTGACACAACAGCTGCACTTTAAAGAAAAAGTCCAGATTCCATCTTCAGTAGGAACTTAAATTTTGCATACACTAAGCATACAGACAATTTTTAACACCAACAAAAATCAGTGCAATACAATTTCTCATTAAATCACTTAACTGTACACAAAAACAGCATAAAACTTGTTGGTATCAATTTAGGATTTTTCTTTGTATCCAACAATAAAATGTTTTTAATGTCTTGACATGTTCCGTAATCTAAACCTTTTCAAATTACCACATTTAAACCAACATTTTAAACACTTTTTTACAGTTTTATTTAAAAGGATAGTTCACCCAAAAATGAAAATCGTGTCATTTTCTTATTCCCATGTTGTTACAAACCTGTATAAATGTATTTGTTCTGATGAACATAAGATATTTTGAGGAATGTTTGTAACCAAACAGATCACGAGCCCCATTCGTTTCTATAGTATTCTTTTTTCCTACTATAAAAGTGAATGGGGCTCATGAACGGTTTGGTTACAAACATTCCTCAAAGCATCTTTCTTCATGTTCCTCGGAACAAAGACATTTATACAGGTTTGTAACAAAATAAGAGTGACAAAATGTGACAATTTTCATTTTTGGATGAACTATCCCTCAATTTTAAACAACCATTTATAAGAACAGACATGCTTACTGCAACCACTAACCTGGTATGGTATGCTGTACTGTACACTTTAAGAACAGTCTGACATCTGATGACAAGAAAAAGAGATGCCAACTAAAAGAATCACCTTGTATCCAAGCTGCACTTTAGGTCTTGTAACAAATGAACGCCAAAAATGATCCCAAAACACTGTTCTGATTTTCTTTACAACAGTTTGTTCTTCAGAGAAAGTACACGTTTGGTGCATCCAGATCCCAGCTCCATGAAAACATTCTGAATGGTGTCAAAAGTGTACTTAAGAGCTTGAGGATAGGACATGTTTAATGCATACAGAAGGCCAAAAAGGTATGCAAGAGCAGTAGAAATATCTGGGAGATCTTTCAAAACGACGACCTGCTCCAACACAACAGCAATGTTCACAACCTCGGGTGATGTCGCCTGGGTGTCATCTTCCAAAACACACAGAATGGCAATAGACACTCCTTTTGCCCCATCTTCGGTGTCCTGTTACACAAACAATAATCTACTAGAACAGATATTTTGTAGTTGCATTCTATCCATAATAGACTGTAAAAGTCAATAGTCATTAAACAGTCAACACTTGCAGACTGACAAACATAAGACTAGAACAAGTAAATATTCACTTTTTTTAAACAAACCTAATGAACAAAAATAATCAAATCTAAAAACTGTAAGCCTTTTGAAGTATTTACTACTTACTTTGCATTTCTTGAACAGCTTGTTTGGGTCCTCTCGAAGAAACAAAGGCAGGCCTTTCAAAGCAGTAGTCCTTCTGTGATTAACAACATCGGTCACCTTCAAAACATACAGAGGTAACAAACAATTAGCCAAAGTAAGAAAACTGTTCATATCAGCCAACCTAATGTGAAAAAACCTCCACAACATTTAAGTTATGAAACTAAACTTGCCCTTTCATCAAGTCTTTCTAGGAGCTGTTCCATGTCCTCTCCAAATGCAGCTTTTCTAGCTCTGTATAATTTCAAGAGCTTAGGTGTAAATCTGTCCATAGCTGCCCTGAAGACATCAAGAAGGTCTTTATTCGTGATTCTGAAGAATTCCTCAGCAATCTGTTTATAACAAAAACATATTGTAGTAACAGTAACAAAACTTAAAGCATAAACCGGATTAAAAAAAAAAAACATTTGTCTAAACTTGAAATGCTATTCATGCAGAAACACTACTTCTTGTAGCAATATCAGCGTGAATCTAATGTCAAGTTTTCACAAGTCAGTCAGGATGTCCTTTAATACAGTCAGTCCTCATGACCCCCTCCCAGAACATTTTTGTTTTCTTTCTATGTAAGAAATGGACAATTCTGACACAAGGTTAACTGATTTATGATAAAATTATCATTTTGGGGTGAACTAACCCTTTAAGTAATAAAAACATTTCATGGGTTTCTAACAAATTTAGGATAATAAACAAACAATACAAAATCATTTAAATTAGCCTTTTTAACAAAGAAAAACCTGACATAATTACCTGTTCCTGGAGAAAAAGTGCAGGCCACCTCTGCTGCACGTCTACAACCATTGGTTGATCTTCTACTACTTCTTTTCTCCTCAGGGAAAAAGTTATCATCATCTCCAATTTCGACTTCTGAAGAGATCTGTGAGATAGATGGCACTTCATTATCAATCCTCTCGAAGACCGTCTGTATTGCAGTTCTAAAGTCTTTTAGTGTATGCTTTCTGTGTA
Source organism: Ancherythroculter nigrocauda (assembly GCA_036281575.1). Classification (NCBI taxonomy): domain Eukaryota; kingdom Metazoa; phylum Chordata; class Actinopteri; order Cypriniformes; family Xenocyprididae; genus Ancherythroculter; species Ancherythroculter nigrocauda. Next base: position 30,168,799 of record VTFQ01000024.1, on the reverse strand, counting down.
TTCTGCTTCTATGAGAGCTGAACGTTGGCCGATTGTTTGTTTTAAATCCACATCCTTTAAAGGGACAATTAATTGTTTCTTTTCGTTTAAGATGATTTCCAAGGTGAATGAAGAAACGTTTCTCACTGCAAATCTCTTGGAATTCACAAAGTTCACAACTTATTGTTGAAAGTTCTTGACTGACTCTGTGACGGTTTTGGTGTGATTTAGAAAGGTGGGATTTTAAAGCACCTGCTGTCCTGAAGACACAAACACACCCCATATGAATACAAGGCCAGCTGGAAATGCTTGGGTGATGCAGCCGATAGTGCTTTAGAAGGACGTCTTCACTCGAACTGCTGAATTTGCAGTTTTTACACTGCATTAAGTATTTTTATAATCCTGTCAAATAGAAAAATGAATGAGTTACAACCTTATTTCAAAACATATTTGAAAATCAATTTGAAAATGTATTGCACTTAAAATGGTAATATTCTTCAGCATTTTTAACTAATGTCAAACATGATAATGATCTTGTTCCAATTTATATATTTATTTTATACATTTTATTATTTCGATTTCATTATACCTTTTATTTGATGCAGAAATAATAATGTATTATGCCACTTTTAATAAATGTGATGTTCTTTATTGTCTTACATTCACTATGGAAACCAAAATGGGTTAAGGTTTACTGCTTAAGACATAATAGTCATTTGGTGACAACTAATTACAAAAGTGCTAACTAAAATAGTGTGCATTGATACAGACAGACAAAATATATTATCAAATGAGTACTTTAAGTCAATGTCAGTACATTTTATAAACTGATATTTAAGCAAGTACAGCAAATAACACTGTAGTCTGTTCACCTTGGAACAAATTCGACTTCTTTTCGCGAGTAACAGTTAGTCTCATCTATTGCGTAGTCAGTGAACTTACGATGCCTTCCAAATGGCGCTTCGGTCACACACAACAAACCCACGTGATAGTCGGATAGTCGAATTTTATCTCGAAGTTGTTAATGTAAACTGCTTTTTCCAGACTTTGGAAAGAGGTCGATTACGACGTGGGTTTCGTGTGACGTCGACAAGGACACAGATACGACGGATAGATTGAATATACATAATATGCATACAGCGCTGCGCAGACTTGAACGGCGTATGACGTCAAAGTACAGCGAGAGCACAAAGCAGACTGTTCTAGAATCAGTATTGATGTACAGCGTACATCTGTGTCTCGACTACCACTAACGGTAACTGGCCACAGACTGGATAACATTATTATAAAAATCCGGTTTAACATTATGAAAAATATCTTTACATTTGTTAATGAGTACAACCACCTTAAACATCACAATAGCGCCACATTGAGACTTAACCTGGACTAACAATAGCCTAACAAAAAGCCTTCAATATTAACTTTGGACATTTTTTGCTGAAACCATATTTTAATTACGTACGCTAATATAACAGCGTAAGTTAACATTAATATTTAATTTGCTTCGAGGTCCTGATTGGATTGCTTTATTGATTCCGAATCACTGGTTCATATTCAATTGCAACATATTTAACGTTACATCTCATTTTAAATTTCAAAGATAAATATTAGTATCAACATTATAACTTAGCCTATCATTTTAAGATGAAAATGATAAATACCTGCCACAATAAGTCTTTATGAAAACTATGCACCCACTGCGCAAACATATTTGCATCACTGACAGACGTCGTTTGTTAAAAAAAAAAAAAAGAAGAAGAAGAAAAACAACTCATGTCCACTTTTCATTTCAAGTGCCTAAAATTAATTAACGTTAATTACTCACCTGAAACCTGTTTCTCCCCGCTCCAAGTCCAAAATGGCAGCAAGAAAACGTGGCGATGCTGATAATGAGAAGGGAAACCCCGTAGATGCATGCGCGCGCAATTCAATTAAAAAATGTTTGTTCATTCAACTTGGTTAATGATGTTGCTATAATATTTTGCAAAATATTGTTGGACTAACATGCATTTTTACATAGACTCACAATATTCACAATTCATATTATCTGTAACTAAAAAAAAACTGTTTGCTGAACAAAGGGTCGTTTTATTTTTTACAGTGTAGGGTGTTCTGGGTGGTTGTTTACAGGCTGTTTAATAAAATTGATGTTCTCTTTTCTATAGTACTGTAGATATGCTCCTTCAGTGCAAATCTGTGGGATTTTTTGCTGTACATCTGGTAAAAACCTTCTGGAAGTCTGAATATATTTACTATAAAATACAGCCTCTTATAGCTTTTTGCTTAAAAACAATTACAGACATTAATTAAAATCAGACACTGGAATTCTATTGTTGATTCGTTTTGATGAATCAAAGGATAATGGAATGATTCTTTTCCACGAATGTGCATGTCATAACACATTTCAGCAGGATCAGATAATCCAGATATTCATAGCTCTTGCAGTCCTTCAGTCTGCTGTGTCATCATCATATCAGGAAGAAATGAGATTAGGATTCCAGGGAGGAATTCAGGGCGGAGTCATCATGACTGATCCATTCATGAGCCGGTTCTGTGCCTCATAAACACAAGATCCAACGTGTCAATCTTTGCCATCACTGCGAACCGTCAAATCACAATTGACCCTGTTTACATTCCTGTGGCTGGTTGCATAAACTGCAAAAGTTAGTCATCAAATATTTTTCTGCAAGACTGTTCAAAACTTTTTTTATGTTACATAAAAACATAGATTGGTCTAATCTGATACCGAAAGGTAAGACTGAGTACCTCTAACTAACTGCTATTGGTCAAATTAGTTCTTAAGACACGGTCTTAATATAATGCAGCTGACCCCTAGTCTTATTGTGAACGATTAATTTGTGCACATTATTCTAAATTATATATATTTATATAACAATATATTTATTTTTACATAAATATATGAATGTATATAAATATATGTATATAAATGTATATTTGTGTATTTATTTTTTATTTATTTATTTGTTATAAATTTTATTTTTATCATAAATATCTATCATACATTATATATATAATTTATTTCCAAAACATTTTTATTATAGAATTTTTTATTATCTTATATAAAATGTATATAATTATTTTATTTATAAATATGTAGAATTATTATAAATTATATAATACTATATTATTATATATTAAATATTTTAATATTTTATATATTTATTTATTTATATATTATATATATGTAAAAAATATGCATCTAATTATTTATATATATATATATATATATATATATATATATAAAATTATTTATTTGCAAAACATTTAATTCTATTACGTTATTTATTAAAATTATGTTACAAATTATTATCATTAATTATATCATTTTTTATATTATTTTATATAAAATGTATATAATTATTTTATTTATAAATTTGTAGCATTATTATAAATTATATAACTAAACAATATATTTATATATATACATATATATTTATAATATGTGTGTGTGTGTATATATATATATATATATATATATATATATATATATATATATTTAGCATTTATATAGCATATATAGCATTTATATTTATTTTTTTACTTAAAATTATTTAATATATATTATATATTTACTAATAAAAATGCCAAAACGCACAACAAATATGATAGATGATATATATATATATATATATATATATATATATATATATATATATATATATATATATAATATGATCATATTTGTTCAATATATATTTGTTCAATATGATCATATATATATATATATATATATATATATATATACATATATGATATGATCATATTTGTTGTGCGTTTTGGCATTTATACATATATAAATATATTTGTTTATCTCATACAACATGCTGTACATTTGTCCGTTGGATTCCCTTTCAGCGTGTCCTGAAAGGGAATGCCGCTCTCGGCTCTGAGCCTGGGGACGCTGCCTTCCCGCTTTATTAGCTTGAGGCGTTTGGCTTAGAAAATCACAATGACGAGGAATTCACCCAGACACAATAGAGTGAGGCGCACTACATCATGACAAGAGATGACGGAGTCAAATAACCGTCCACTGGGACGCAGCAATGCCATTATGTCCTCAGACAGACACTGTACACGTGCCAGCGACATGTTCTTCAGTTATTATGAGGCTTTCCAATAGAATGTCCTGTAATTGTTTCGACAGATTAATTAGAGACGGATGGCTAATTGTGTGTCCGTGCATTTGCATGAAAAAGAAATACAAGGACGTCTAGAATAACAATCCATTTATGTGTCACTCCAGTGATTTATGAATGCAATCTGCAAGGCTCCTTTGTAAGTCCGGCTGATGTTTTATTGCAGTAAGCATGTCGATTTAATGCAGTTTGTGTGTGGTTTAATAAGATGAAGGTGAGGCTGTGGTTAACTGGCCCGTAGAGACTCAGAGGAGCATTCGGTGCCCTTCGACAGCAGATCAATGTCTTTTGTTTTCCTTCTGCGGAGGAGAACGAGGAGGCAGTTTATGACAGCGCAGCAACGACAAACATCATGTTTTATATCCTATTTTGCAATTATATGTGGTGTTGACTTGGTAGTTCACCACTTTTTGACTGCACTGAGACTATATATAGATGTGTAGATATAAAAGTTTGGAATAATTAGGATTTTTAGAATGATTTCTGAAGGATCATGTGACACAGAAGACTGGAGTAAATTCAGCTTTGCATCACAGGAATAAAATCCATTTTAAAAGATATTCAAATAAAAAACAGTTCTTATAAATTTTAATAGTTTTTCACAATTTTACTGCTCTGCCAACAGAAAAACCTGTTTGAAAACAGTCACTATTTTTGCCGTTTCATTTGGTGACGCCAAAAATGTCCCTCTTTTCGGCATCATGACTGTCTCAAGAAACAGTCTTCCAGTTGAGATCAAATTTAGAAAGGGAGGTTGTTGTCTGGAGTGTTTGTACGCCTGGTTTGGTGTAAGCCTCTGAATCCACAGAACAAACATTGCAGCAGTGTTGGAGACAGACTCATCCATCACAGCACATTCACATGCTAATGCTAATGTTGGCTTCAGTCGGCAGAAAACGTCTCGGGTTACGTCTGTAACCCTGGTTCCCTGAATAAGGGAACGAGACGCTGCGTAGTCGCTTTGGGAACGCCTCTGCGCGTTTTGTCTTGAAGCACTCGTGAAATCGAACCAATAGTGTGACGGGACGTCAGTGCGGGTGACGTCACGGACCAGGAAACTATAAAGCACTCCTGAGAACAAAGAACGCCAGCTTCTGATATGGATGAAGCAGACGCTCACAGGCGTGCAGGGAGTATGGCTAAGCTACGCAGCGTCTCGTTCCCTTATTCAGGGAACCAGGGTTACAGACGTAACCCGAGACGTTCCCTTTCATGGGAACATCGACGCTGCGTAGTCGCTTTGGGAACGCTATCCCAACTAGGCCATAAGACCAAGTGCCTGTCTGTTATCTTACGACGAGAGCACCGAGGACCCTGGAGTGGAGCCCAAATCAAGGTTATACAACCTAATGAAGGTATGCTGAGATGACCACCCAGCCGCATCACATATCTCGTTAATGGGAACCCCCGAGATCAAAGCCTTTGAGGCAGCCATACCCCTAGTAGAGTGTGCCCGGACAGCCAAAGGTGAAGGCTGCCCGTATGACTCATAGGCAAGAGAGATGGCCTCAACCACCCACTTGCTCATTCTTCCTGATCCGGATTAATCAAAGGAGGAGGACAAAAGGCCTGCAGTACAATCGGTCCTGGGACGTTGGTGGGGACCTTGGATTTATAACCAGGTCTAGGATGAAGGAAAGCCCTGAACATACCAGGCGCAAATTCCAAACATGAGGGAGCAACCGAAAGTGCTTGAAGATCTCCAATTCTCTTGAGAGATGAAATTGCCAACAGGTGGACAGCTTTGAGAGGAATCTTCCAGACACCTCCTCTAATGGTTCAAAGGGAGCCTCAGCTAACCCTTCCAACACAATAGCCCAGTCCCAGGCCGGAGTTTTGTACGCACAGAAGGCCTCAGCCTCTGGGTACCATAGAGAAAGCGTATAAATAGGGGGTCTCTTCCACAGAAGAGTCCCCAAACAGAGCATGATAAGTGGAAATAGCCACTATATAAACCTTCAAGGTAGAAGGAGATAAACCATCCAAGTTTTATACTTGGAGAAATTGCAGCACAAGACTGATAGAAGAGTGGAACAGGTCCAGCTGACGTTGTCTACAGCAAGTAGAAACCAACTTCCATTTATTTGTCTGTATAGCTTTCTCGTGGAAGGAGCTCTGGGGTGGAGTATGGTCTCGACAACCTCAGTTGGGAGACCGGATTCTATGAGCCTAGCCCCCTCAGAGGCCAAGCTCAGAGTTTCCACAACTCCAGGCGGGGGTAAATTATCATGCCGCCCGCTTGAGACAGAAAGTCCTGTCTGATGGGGATCTCCACGGGGGAGCCGTCTAGAAGAGACACTAGGTCTGCAAATCAAACTCGGGTTGGCCGGAATGGGGCTATCAGTATGAGATAGACCCTCTCTAGGCAAACCCTCTCCAGAACTCCTGGGAACAGAGCGATCGGGGAAAAGTGTGTACAGACGTAACCTCGGCCACGTCTGCACCATGGCATCCAACCCCAGAGGGGTGGATTAGTCAGAGAGCACCACAGTGGGCAAAGAGATGTTCTTTCGAAGCAAATAGGTCAACTTCTGCACGACCGAAGTTCTCAAATGAGCTCCACCACCTCAGGGTGGAGACTCCATTCCCCGGGCCTCGGCCCCTGCCTCAACAGGATGTCTGCCCCCACATTTTGATGGCCCCTCGGGTCTGGGAGGAAGTATTTGAGTACTCGAAATACCGCCATCATTTCCAGATGATTTATGTGCCAGGAAAGTAGATGGTCCTCCCAAAGACCCTGAGCCGAGCGACCACTCATGATCGCCCCCCCAGCCTGTGAGGGAAGCATCCGTCGTTAGCATTACACGACGACAATGAGCCCCCAACACAGGTCCCTGGGACAGGAACCAAGGCTTCTTCCACATGACTAAGGCACGAAGGCATCGCCGCGTGACCTTAATCATGCGAAAAGGATTTCTTCTCGGAGAAAACCCCTTGGTCCTGAGCCACCACTGTAAGGGTCTCATGTGCAGCAGGCCAAAAGGTATCACGTTGGACGCAGCTGCCGTAAGACCCAACAGTCTCTGAAACTGTTTTGCAGTGTGTGACTGGCCTAATTTCACCCCATTCACGGCCGAGAGAATGGAACGCACCAGAGCAGGAGACAGATGTGCCTGCATCGTGATGGAATCCCAGACTACCCCTAGATAGTTGGTAGTTTAAGCTGGAAGAAGCACACTCTTCTTGGCATTAATTCTCAGCCCTAGCCTTCTGATGTGAGACAGAACAACATCTCAATGTTGGACTGCCATATGCTCAAACTGAGCTAAATTCAACCAATTGTTGATATAATTCAACACGCGAATGCCCTGGAGTCTCAGAGGAGCCAGAGCTGCATCCACGCATTTTGTGAAGGTGTGGGGTGAAAGCTAGGCAGAAAGGAAGAACCCTGTATTGGTAAGCTTCGCCCCCGAAAGCAAATCTGAGGAACCTCCTGTGCTGAGGATGGATGGATACATGAAAGTACCCTCCAACCCTCTTTGGAACAAAGTACAGACTGTAAAACCCTGACAGCTTGCTGGGAGGAGAAACCCTTCTATAGCTCCTTTTTGCAAGAGCGTCAGAACTATGTGTTCCAATACCAGAGACTGCAAGGGGTCCACCACTATAGGGAAGACCCTGTTAAATTGGGGTGGGCGAGACCCGAATTCTGTAACCCTTTCTTTGTGAGCAGTACCCATTGAGAAATACTTGGAAGAAGTTTCCATTCTACCAGAAATCTACTAAGGGAACCAGTCTCTCAAGACTGGCCTCTGGTGTTTTTTTTTTTTTTTGTTTTTTGTTTTTTTTTTGAACATTTGACTCGGTGCCCTGAAGCGGCGAACCGGCAGGGAACAACCAAATCAAATGTCGACCGGCCCTCCTCAGAGGGTCAGTGGAGACCGCTGCACCCTGAAGCACACGAGGTGGCAGGGTTGGCAGAACGGCCCCCTGAGGGCACCGAGGAGGGGCGGATACCATATAGTGTGGTAAAGAACCCTCTTCGGAAGGGGGCTACCCTCGAATGTCCTATGCCACTGGCGTCAGGACCTTTTCGAAGTCTTCTTGGTGATAACAGTCCGCAGATCTGTCTTACCCCACAAAGACTTCAGCTGTGTTGCCTGTCCCGGTCCCCAAGCTTTCTGCGGGGGAGCACGGGTGACGACACTTTTTTTTTTTTTTTTTCAGTGCCCTGAAACGGCGAACCGGCAAGGAACAACTGAACTGACAACTCTATGACCCTCCTCTTCTTAGAGGATCACTGGAAACCGCTGCACCCTGAAGCACACGAGGTGGCAGGGTTAGCAGACCGGCCTCTCTTCTTTTAAATTCCTCAGAATTTAATGTATTCAATATTTCATTTAATCCTTAAATTAAATGCAGCCAAAAACAAACAGTCAAAAAAGACAGGCTGAATATATTGGAATACAAAAGAATTATAGCTCGTAATAGTTTGCAAGATATTATAGGGAAAAAGAGAAAGGGAACTCCCGTCTACTCAGTTCCCTCCAAATATATATAAACATTTTATATATAATCGGCTATATATTACGGGCACGATATCTATGCGCAGCCTCGGCAAACGCGAGATCCGAGCCGTATATTCTTTATTGCAGACTTAATCTGCGCGCTGCCTCGGCAAACGCGAGATCCGAGCTATATATTCTTTATTGCAGACTTAATCTGCGCGCTGCCGCGGCAAACGCGAGATTCGAGCCTTGCGTTGGACTTTTATTCCCTCGAGAATAAAGCCAACAGGAGTGGAGCTAAAAACTCCCGCTAGTGCATACTTCTCTTTACACTTCGGGACATTTTTATGAATGAACACTGTCAGCTGTGAACTGACGTGCATGCTCCACTCTCAGCGTGTGCATCCCTACTCGCTTTGTAGTATAGCACTCAAACTGCTGTTCACTTTCTTTATATATATAAATATATCTTCAATATTTGTAAGTTGACAAATTCAGAAAGATATTTAACTTCTCAGTTAAATCGAGAAAATAATCAGACAAGTCTATCACGGTCTGAATATTTCAGATTAACAAAATAATCATGGCTTTCAAACACAACTGATTTGTTTCTGATGTTAGAATAATAAACGTGTGATTTTGAAACACGTTGTGTGTGAGGTGGCGAGTCCTCAGATCGATATCACAATATCCACCTCCTCAGAGCTGGACATGTGTACCGGTGCCTCAGCCCGGAGGAAGAAACCGCAGAGCGTGCTTCCACCTGGGAGAGGCACTGAACCTGGCAGGTAAGGGCAGAGAAAGGGCAGCGCCCGTCTCTAACCCCTCTGCCAAATTCATCTGCGAACCCCATGATCTGAACCGCCTGTCTGCCTCGGCAGATGCGGGACCCGACCACGAAGAACGCGAGCCGCGGCGCCCTCCTCAAAGAGCGCCCGGCGGGAGTGGAGAGGTTTTATATTACAATGCTCGCGAACAACCCCCTCGAGGGCCGCATGGGCATGCTCCGCTCCCGGACAAACAACACAGAGCTCGTGTGTATCCCCACCCGTGAAGTAATGAAGGTAGGGAGAAGCACACGGTCTGATGCTGTTTGCTCGCCATTATAGTGTCTTTTATATACATATATATGTGGTGTAATACTGATACTCTTGTTCTCAAACAAAAGAGATCGTCTCTGTATATGTAATTGACAGACAACACCAAATAAGACACACGATAACACAGAGCGCTGCTGAAGACACAGAAGCTGGCGTTCTTTGTTCTCAGGAGTGCTTTATAGTTTCCTGGTCCGTGACGTCACCCGCACTGACGTCCCGTCACACTATTGGTTCGATTTCACGAGTGCTTCAAGACAAAACGCGCAGAGGCGTTCCCAAAGCGACTACGCAGCGTCGATGTTCCCATGAAAGGGAACTCTTGTTTATCAGCGTGTGTTTGTGGCTCATCTATTCATCCAACTAAATGGCTGGAATGTCTTCTTTCTCTTTCTCACTGTGACTTATGTCTTGTTTTCTGGTCAGTATTTATCGTGACTCAAAAACACACAGTTAGAAACACTTGTATAACACAGCCTTTGCAGAACTTTAGTCCTGGACTATTACATTTATTAAATACCACTGTAATATAATGTATTACATATGTTTTAATAATATATATTTTTATATTCATTTATTTATTTACTGTGAATTTAATTTGGTTATTTATTATAATCAATTATATTATAAATATTTATATATTTTTTTATCATTATCATTTATATAGAGAGTGAGAGTTTATATATATATATATATATATATATATATATATATATATATATATATATATATAATATTCAATACTGATATACATACAGTATATATATATATATATATATATATATATATATATATATATATATATATATAATTTTATTTATTTAAGTACAATTATTTATGTATTATATATAACTATCATTTAATATATATTTATATATTTGTCACATTTAAGTAATAAAAATGTATTTAATATTCATATACATACAGTATATATATATATATAATATATATATAGAGAAAGAGAGAGAGAGAGAGAGAAATAATTTTATTTATTTAAATAAAATTATTTATTTTATAATGTGAATTTAATTTGGTTATTTATTATAATAAATTATATTAAAAATATTTATATATATTTTTTATCATTATATATAAGTATTTATTTATTATATATAATTATCATTTCATATTTATTTTTATATATTTGTCACATTTATTTTAAAAAATGTTTTTATCATTTATCATATATATATAATTGGAGTAAATTTTATATATATATATATATATATATATATATATATATATATATATATATATATATATATAATTTTATATTTATTTAAATACAATTATTTATTTATTTATTATATTTAATTATCGCTTCATATATATTTATATATTTGTCACATTTATTTTTAAAAATTAATACATTTTTATTTATTATTAATCATATATATAATTTATATTTAATATTAATATACATACAGTATATATAGAGAATTTTATTTATTTAAATAAAATTATTTGTTTATTCTATAATCATTTCATATTATATCATATTTATATTATGTATATTTATATATATTTTATTTACTATGTATTTATTTATTTCTCATACATTTATTTATGTATTTATTATAAATAACGCATTTTTATAAATAATAATTTTCATATATATTTTTAATTTTTGTTATATATTTTTACAATTATATTTACACATTATATTTACAACAAGACACAGCTTTTGCACGTTTAGGACTTTTAATGTCATTAAATAGTTCTGAAACTGTTCATTCATGAATGAAAAGCATGAATGCAGCAGCAGATGATCAGATGATATTTCATAAGCTTTTTAAAAGCCAGAACAGCTCTTGATTCATCGGTCACATGATCACCTGAAACAACCAGCTCATTGTTTTGCTGTGATGAGCCCACATGTACCGAACTGTAAAATTCACCATAGTAATTCCTGTATGTGATGCGTCCGACACTCTTCATGATACAGGACAGCGGGACGCAGCAGTGTGTGTTTGATGAAACGCGCGGCTGAGAGCGTCAGAGGGCAAGTCATTTTATGCAACTTCCTGGTTTTCTGTCCTTGGCGGATGGAAGTAGATGGAGAGCTTGTTCATATAGCATAATAGCACACTGATGAAGGCTATTCCTTGAATGCAGTGGAAGCTGGTTTGGACAAAAGCATCAAGTGCATAAACGGAAATGGAAATATTTCTGCATATAAAGCGGGTTGTGTGCCATTCAGAACTGAATTGAGATGCTTTTAAATTGTGATTCAGTTCCCGAATTTGAGTTGATGTAGCAAACAGGATGCAGATTTGCGATTTGAATTTAAATGTAATGAAGTAACATTCAAAATAATTCAAATACATGCACTTTTTAACTAAACAAAGTCTTATAAGATAATCTTTGACCAAGCTTTGTTTAAACAGTTTAAGATGCCTTAAAGTGTGAACGTTTATATGCCTGGCCTTTAGTAAATTAGTTTTGATCATGTTGTTTGTTTTACCACTATTTGGATTGTGAAGCAAGAGTAACCTGTTTTATTTCCCGGTTGTAATTTCCTGTGCTACACTGTAAAAATTATATTTAACTTTTAAAATTATATTTTTCAAAGTTGTAAATAAAGATTATTAGAGTATGTTTTATTCTAGAAAATACCATTTCAGTCTTTCTACTTCAAAAATTCACATTTAATGCAATGTGCAACTTAATTATTGTGTAAGTGTAATTATTTGTGAAATTTACTGTTTTCAGTGTATACTGAGATATTATTCAGATACGACACACAACATGTGACAGTATTTGCAATATACAGTACTTTAATGTGCAACAAGAAGTGAAGTTTGCAACCCATTTTACTATGTATTTCTGATCAAGGATGTTCGAAATGTAGGATTTGCATTGGTTTTTATTGATCAGGACCTAATGTGATGATGTCAAATGTGTTTTAAATCCACATGGAGTCAGAAGGGAATGTGAGTTTTCAGTGATTGTGTTTTTTGATTTCATGTTGACTATAAAAACAGACCAGAGAACAAACACGTATTTTTGCATCTGTATGACGATACTTTAGCATCTTTGATAGCATCTTTACGATAGCATCTTTGCTGTATAAGATGCATCTGTTTTTGTACGCACTTGTGAGTGAATGTTAGTGGATGTTTTGTGTGTGTGTGTGTGTGTGTGTGTGTGCATGCATGTGTGTGCACTGGCCTAGACTCTCACAGGATTTGTAATTCAACACCTGAAATGGCCTCTGGCTCTCTGTCAGAAGTCTTTCTCTGTGCTGCAGTCGTGATTTGATGCTCTTACAGTCAGTGTCTGTCTATCTATCTATCTATCTATCTATCTATCTATCTATCTATCTATCTATCTATCTATCTATCTATCATTAGGGAAGTTTGATTCATTTCTGTGAATCATTTCGAACTGTCCATTTCAGTGAATCAATTGAAAGCTCTGATTCAGTGATATATTTGTGCATTATTATCATTAAGAAATGCTAATGAAGGAATTAGTGTGGCATTTTACAGTACATGTTAAATATCGAGTATAATTTTCCCTATGTTTATTTTGTGAAAAACAGTAAGAAAACAGTGTGCCTTAATTTGCATTAGTGTCTTTTTAGTATTATTTTTATACTATAATACTATTTATTAATGTTTTTAATAATTAGCTTTTATTTTTATATATTTTTTTTTAATTTTAGTTTAGTAGTTTTATTATGTGCTTTTGTCTTTTTTATGTTTTTTTTTTAAATTCTATTTAGCTCTATTTTTATTTAAATTTTAGTTTTAATAATTTTAGTACTTCATTAAATGCTTTATTTATTTCAGCCAAGGCAACATTTCTAAAAAAAAATAATAATAATATTTAAATTTTATTTCAATTAACAAAAACATTTAGATAAATTCGAAAGGTATAAACACATGCATTATCAGTGGATGTAATATTAAGTGATTAGTGAATATGTCTGTGTGTTTGTCATGTCTGTGTGTGTGTTCACGGACCGAGACACGAGCCGCTCGCTGTGATTGATGTGAGTGTGAGGTCACCCGCATCTCTGCCATAAAGATGCAGCTGTATCCTATCACACACACACACACACACACACACACACTATCTCTCCATTCATCGTTCCAGACGGAGTGGAAACGTGAGATCAAGCCGTTGGAGGAATCTGTTTCCAGCACACATAGCCAATCCTGTTTTACTCGCTTGTTTCTCTGGGCTTGGATGTTTTTTGGACCCTGAGGTAATGGGTCAGGTGTGTGTGTGTGTGTGTGTGTGGGCCAGTGAAACTGTTGATAAGGCAAGTAAACTGGGCCAGCAGAAAAACTCTTTATTGTTGAACCCTGAACTAAATACGGCGTACAGAATAGATTTGATACAGTAAACCTGAACACATGAATCCTTTGACATTCATAACCCATTTTACTTTCATATTGTGTCATATTTCAGAGTGAAAGAGAATATTCAAGGAGTACGAAATGACGTCAGCCAATTTGATGAAACATTTTGAAGGCAGACTTTTGTTTGAAACAATGAATTATTCACAGCGAGAGCAGGAACATGCATTTAAGACAGTAAACAGGGTCAATTGTGACTCTAAACCTGAACAAATTGTCTGTCTCTGGGGGTTTCCTGCTGAAATCATGTTTTTGTGTGTACAGATGAAAATAGAGCCAACCGCTCCTCCATTCATCTTCTCACCTCGGTTTGTGTCTGCTCTTAATTGCAGTCGGACATCAGTTCCTCTCTCTGTGCTTCCCGTAGCAGCTGCTTTGAGTTTCATCATTAGTTGTTTTGTAGTGCAGATTTTTGCTTCACCTTTTAACATCGCTCTCTCTCTCTCTCAGTTAGAAATCTCCATTAGGATGATGGAAGTGTAATTATCTCCTCTCCGCTGCTCTCTAACGCACCAATTAAACTCGGCGCCTGGAAAAGAGCGTTTATGAACTCAACAATGAGGCTGAACATCAGCAAAGCAGATTCAACACATCAGAAAAGATAACAAAGATCTTGCCTTTCGATTCATTTTCTTAGTTATTCAGAAATTAATACATTACTAAAGCACATCCACTAACTAGAATATTGAAAATAATGCAGCCAGAATAATTATAGGAGATTTTATTCTTACCAGTCAGAATTTGATGCCATATTATTCAATGTGAAGCAAATATATTATACTGTTTTAGAGTCATTTGACTGCACTGAAAAAATATCTTCTTAGTATGTTTTTAATTAGCCTTTTTTGACTTGTTTTCCAGTCATTAAAACAAGACAATTTTACTTGAGAAGCAACACTGCGTAAGATATTCAGACTTGTTTGCATCGATGGTCTTGTATTTCGTCTCACTGCACTGGCAGATCTTTTCATGTTTTAAGTGTAAAGTTAAAATGAGTGCAAAATCTTCCTGTGCAGTAAGAAAAATACACTTCAACACAATCTATGAGTCTTAAAGGGGTGGTTGATTATGATTTCACTTTTTTAACTTTAGTTAGTGTGTAATGTTGCTGTTTGAGCATAAACAACATCTGCAAAGTTACGACGCTCAAAGTTCAATGCAAAGGGAAAATTCATTTTTTAAGGACTACAACGAGCTTCTTCCCAGGTTAGTGATATCACAAACCCTAAAATTTACATAAATCCCGCCCCCGAGAACACGCAACAAAGGGGGCGGGGCCATGTTGGGCTGCTTTAGAGAAGAGGAAGAGTTGTTGTAGTAGAGTGTTGTTGTTCATGCCGTCATTTTACGCCGAACTGCTTCACAAACCAGGGTCAATTCAACACAAAAGATGAACATGACGGCACATGCTAGTCGATGAGTTGAATCAACATAAATTTATCCACTAACCATTCAGAAACGTCTAAAAGTTGTAACTTCTTCCTGAGTCTCTCCATCAGTGTCGACTCCGGTTTGAACAATGTAAGGCTGAACACCGTTACTGACAATCCTCATTTTGGCTGTGTGAGATTCTCCAGCTTTGTTGTTGTTGAGCTGTTAAAGCTCCGCCCTCTTCTGGAAAGGGGGCGGGAGCAGCAGCTCATTTGCATTTAAAGGGACACACACAAAAATGGCATGTTTTTGCTCACACCTAAATAGGGGCAAATTTGACAAGCTATAATAAATGATCTGAAACTTCACACACACATTCTGGAGACACCAGAGACTTATATTACATCTTGTGAAAAGGGGCTTCTTTAAAGTCTTAAACAGCGTTGCTTCTCACGTAAATTGTTAGGTATTTTAACTTGCAAACAAGACATTAATTAAAAATAGGCTTTTTATCCTTCTTGTTTTCATTTGTGTCCAATTAAATTGGCACCAAAAGGTGCATTAAATGATAATACACGAGTACAAGAAAACAAATATTGAGATATTATTCTATTAAAACCCTTTCACTCATTACACTCTTATACCAAAGGTTCAAAAACAGGGTTTTCACAGCGATGCCATAGAAGAACCATTTCCATGGATGTTTAAAGTTCTTCATGGAGCCGTCAATCCCAATGAAGAAGCTTTAATGTGTCGTTCTGATGGAGCTGTGACTGTAGAAACAGAGATGCTGATGTGTGTCAGTTCAGAGCTTTGAAGTCTCAGTCTCTGTATTATTCATGACTGGAGAATCAACCACAATCCCACAGATTTTCTCCTCCATAATCCATAAAGGAGACTGTTTGTGATCATTTTTGAAGCTTTTAGATATATAAGATATAACAGCTTTTATTTTCACCAGTGTCTCTTGATTTTCAGATGGTTTGTGTCATGTCGCACAGCTCTAATCTGCTAAATGCAACTGTAACGCATGAAAACATTAGAAACATTTTCTGTAAAGCTGCTTTGAAACGATGTGGTTTGTGAAAAGTGCTATAATAAATAAATTTGGCTTGTCGATGTGAACTAGATGTTTGGGTGTTTTGAGTGGTTGCCAGGGCGATGCTATGTGGTTGCTAGGGTATTCTGGTTGGTTGCTGGGTTTCTAAGCTAGAAGATGCATAATTGTGTGTTGAGAGGATAATGACATGGGATGCAGTGTGTGTGTGTGTGTGTGTGTGTTGTGCAGGTACAATGTGGATTAATGCTGGTCTGATCCCTAGAGAGGAAGGAATTGCAAAGCCTTAGTATCCTCACACTAATGATCTCTCGCTCTCTCACTCTCTCTCTCTCTCTCATGTACCAGAACTGAGTCAGGTTGAAGGGGAGGAGCTAAAAAAATTAAGAGGGACTGATGACATCATCTGAAAGGGAAAGTCGTTTCAGAGGCAGAGCAAGTTATTTTTTTTAATGGAAGATCATGAAGACACTATTTTTTTTCTGCCCAAGAGCGTATATTGAGAAAGTAAAAAGACGGTTTTCATTTCATGTTGACTGAATCATGACGGCTGTTGAACCAACACAGATTTATTTTCTCTTCTCACACACTGGATGTCTAGAAATGGGTCAGTGGATTAATTTTCTGACTCGGATCTTGCCATTGGGAGCTAATGTGAGATTAGCCTGCTAGTTTATTGTGCAGTAAGTCTCAGGGAAATGCCGTTCATCAGACGGGACTCTACAGGACCGATGACGGTACGCAGGGATTCACTGTAACGTCTCAGAGCTGGACACCTGATGCTCTCATTTATCTCAGCTTTTAGAATATGCATTTTTATTAGTTAATATTATATCACAGTCTGTCTGTATACTTGATTCTGATCGACTAGAATGCAAAAGTCAAATTACTTTTGAATAGCTTTTTTTGTGTCATACACCACTGTTCAAAAGTTTGGGGTCAGTAAGATGTAAGGATTTAATGATGTTAGAAATTAATACTTTTATTCAGCAAGGATGCATTAAATTGATCAGAAGTTAAAGTAAAGACTTTATAATGTTACAAATAATGTTACAATAATGTTCTATTCATTAAAAATACTGAAAAATAAAATGCATCACTGTTTACAAAAAACTCTTTTCAACTGATAATAATCAGAAATGTTTCTTTATCAGCAAATCATCATATTAGAATGATTTCTGGAGGATCATGTGACACTGAAGACTGTAGTAATGATGCTGAAAATTCAGCTTTGATCACTGGATATAAATTATATTTTATTATATATCCAAATGGAAAGCAGCTATTTTAAATTGTAATAATATTTCATTTTTTTACTGTATTTTTGATAAATTAAATGCAGCCTTGAGACTTTTTGTATTATTATTTTATCTATTTTTATACATTATTAACTGGAGTTAATAAAAGTTGTATTTTTTATTAATATAATAGGCTCACAGTAGTCTCTGTAAGACATTTCATTGTTTTGAAACCAGCATCACATTGAATTTAATATTTAGGAATCTGCTGCCATCTGCTGGTATCTAGAGGTACTGAAATGAAAGGAAACATAATTAGAGCTTTTAATAAAGTGATTGTTCCACAAAAAAAGCATCTCTTTTCATCTATACTGAAAAAAAAAATACTTTGAAACTATTTTAACTGAATGATTACAAAGAAATGACAACATTGAATTAAACATTTTGAAGCAGAAAGACTGAATTAGCATTTTTCTCCAATAATCTTTTATCTCCAGTATTTTTTACCATGTACTAGATTAGCTCAGCAATTCCCTGATGTCTTTTTATGTCTCTGTGATTGATTTATTTCAGGTGAGTTTGTTTTAATATCATCTACACATCTAACATTCTCTCTCATTTCCTCTTCTAGGTATTGGAAAAAATGTAATATGTGACCGGACGGCGACTCCGCTGGACGCCTTCCGCATGATGTCAGCGGCCCAGTACTACCCGAAGCTGCTCAGCATCATGGGTAACGTGCTGCGCTTCCTCCCCGCCTTCGTCCGCATGAAGGAGCTGCTGGAGGAGGGTTACGCCGGCGAACTCCTGGTCTGCGAGGCGCAGGTTCACGGAGGCAGCCTCCTCGGGAAGAAGTACAACTGGAGCTGCGACGACCTGATGGGCGGCGGCGGACTGCATTCGGTGGGCAGCTACATCATCGATTTACTCACCTTTCTGACCGGCCGGCGGGCGGCGAAGGTGCACGGCTTCCTCAAGACGTTCGTCAAGCAGACCGACCACATCCGAGGAATCCGTCAGATCACCAGCGACGACTTTTGCACCTTCCAGATGGTGCTGGAAGGAGGCACTTGCTGCACGGTTACGCTCAACTTTAACGTCCCCGGCGAGTTTCGACAGGAGGTTGTGGTCGTGGGAACGGCCGGAAGGTTGAAGGTTTGCGGGACGGACCTGTACGGGCAGAAGAACGATGGCGAATGTGGTCAGGAGCTTCTTCTTAAGGACAAAACCCAAGTAGGGGACGCGTCCCTCCCCGACAAGGCTTTCCGGGACATCCCGTCTCCCTACCTCACCGGCACCATCTGCATGGTTCAAGCCGTACGGCAGGCGTTTCAGGACCAAGACGACCGGCGCACTTGGGACGGACGGCCGCTCACGATGGCCGCGACTTTTGAGGACTGTTTGTATGCGCTTTGCGTCGTAGACACGATCAAGAAATCAAATCAGTGTGGAGAGTGGCAGAACATCGTCGTGATGACGGAAGAACCGGAGGTCAGTCCTGCGTACCTGATCAGCGAGGCCATGCGACGCAGCCGGATGTCACTGTACTGCTAACGCGGCTCGTGCATGGACGCAACTGGATTATAGTCCCGAACATCATCTCTTGCTGGAGTTACGAGTTAAGGCGCTGTTCACAGCAAGATGAATGTTTGATGCAAAAATGGTGTAGCTGTTAATGCGACTGTTCAGACCAATGCAATGTTTTGTTTTTTATGGAGAGGTTTGGTAATCTCTTTTCCATCGCATATGCTTTTAGCACAGCATATGAAATTAATTAACTCTTTCCCTGCCAAACACAGAATTTTCCGTTATATATGAGAAAACGATTCCCCGCCATCCGTGTTTTCACTGTTACACCGTTACCTATCCATACGCGAATTAAAATTCCAGCGACAAACAATTTGTCTGTCCACACCAGACTCGACACGACTATGAGACGTGATAAAGTCAATCAAAAATCACAGCCAATCAGAAGAGTGCATGGGCGGGCTCTCTCTGCAAGTTTTCCCGCGGAATCGGGCTACTTCGCGGGTAGTTTTTCATGTCCGTGCGTTTCATCGACCCAAAATTACATGATATTTAGCCCCTGGAATGCGAATTTTACCAGGGGAGCCCTGCCAAAAATGCAAATTTTACCCCCCCAGAAAGCGATTTTTACTGTGGGACCCCCCCTGAAATGCAATGGACTATATGCACGGGTTACTTCCTGGTTGTCGTTAAGCCAGCTCGAGCACTTCCGGTGAACTGTTAGCTGTTCATTCTGTAGTTGACACAAAACCATCTATGGTTGACTTTTTAATGTTGTATTTATATTTTAATGCAGTTATCACATTTACCTTATTTGCCAATAAACCAGTTTTATTGATTGCAATAAAGACGAAGCTATTGGGACTGTTTAAAAACGCCGTGTCTGTAATTAGATACGCACACACATTTTTTCCCCAGCACTTCAAATGTTATTTTTAATGTGATGACCACAAACATTATTTGTTCATCCTTCTGAGATTGCCCCCATTGTAAAACCGAACGTTTAAAAATGTAGGAAATTTAACATTTGATAGAAAACACTTATTTAAAAATGAAAAAGACAGTAATTAGCACTTTAACCAGCAGGTGGCGGCAAAGTAGCATTTATTTGCGCACATATCAGCCATTTCCTCTAAACGTTTTTCACTTAGTTTTTGACTAAATATTAAACATTATAAAATAACTAGGTTTAAAATACATTTTGTCAATGTGAAGTATGAAATACTCACAAAATCTTATGAAAAACAATAACTTTTATTGTGAATTACACAGAAAGCGAGCACCGCTGAGGTACGTCTTTATTTTTTTTTATGCTGTCTTACGTTTGAATAACTAAATTAATGCTATGCCACACTATTTAAGTGACTATATTCTGATTATAAACTAAGTATTAAACTACTGATGCTCAACACACCAGTAAATGACATCTCACCGGAAG
Source organism: Ancherythroculter nigrocauda (assembly GCA_036281575.1). NCBI lineage: Eukaryota > Metazoa > Chordata > Actinopteri > Cypriniformes > Xenocyprididae > Ancherythroculter > Ancherythroculter nigrocauda. The sequence goes on along the minus strand of VTFQ01000024.1, from coordinate 30,148,120 downwards.
TTTTCGAGCTGGCTTATATTAATGCGGAAGTTCTAAAGAACGCTCCGTGCTTATAGTCCATTGGGCTAGTTTTGAGGAGCAATTGTGCGGATTTTGTTGTGAAAACCTGGCAACCCTGTCTGAAATGGCGGCATTCATTGCCATTTTTTGTGTTGTTGTTCCGACGTCGCAGAAAAATAGAAACCGTTTCTAAAATAGATTCATCACGTGTCGCCGTCGCGGCTAGTTAGGACATGTTATTCGCTAGATGGCGCTTTGACACATCTTCTGAAAGAGTACTGAATCTCCTTATCAGAGCACGTGCGAAGAAGTTGAAGAAACGAGTATATGTAAAATAACGCGATCACCAACATTAAACAGCAAATGAATCAAAACTGCCTAATGTTTCTGAATGAAATGTCGACCCAGGATAAGCTACAGGACTGTGCAAGCATTAGGAGTTGATGGACTCCATCTGAACCATCTGTGTTTTGATCATAGTCCTGAATCTGATCCAGATGCAGGCTAGTTTTTGATTAAAAACGTGCTTTTCTCAGCTTTTTGCTCAAAATGTTGCTTTTTTTTTTAATGAAATTTACCCTATTCAAGTGTTGATTAAAAAAAAGGAATGATTAGAACTAGAATAAAACATATGTTTTGTTTGTTTGTTTAAATAGGCTATATTGCATATTCAGATATTCATACAGCTAGATGTTCTGGGGGCCATGAAATTTTTGTGAAAATTAGCAAAAAACATTGATAGTGCCTGGCAACTTTTTTAAAAAAACGCTGGCGGGGAAAGAGGTAAAAATTTGAGCTCAAACGCATGAGTGCTAAAACATGAATGTGTTCAAATCTAAAAATTACGATTTAAAGCCTGTTTACAGCGAGATGAAAATTTGGTGCAAAAAAAATGTGATGCATTAAACGAGCGAACATTTGCATGCCGAGATGCAAAAAAAAGTATTTCTGCTTTTCTAAAAGCGCCACCTACTGTCATTGAGTGAATCTGCATTTCATTCAGCACTGGTCTGTACAGACAAATTGCACGCGGAAATCATTTGTGCCGAACACTCGTGTTGGTGTGAACAGGCCTTTAGGGAGGCTGGATTCTGGGAATACCGGGATACTTCACCTTGAGGACGTGCAGCTGGAGGAAACATTGTGCCTCTTGAGTTGAACTTTCAGCTGACGGACTTGACTTGTGTTAAAACATCAGCTGCTGGGACTTTTGGTGTCCAAGCGCTGGTCAAGTATGCAATAAAAATCTGCTGTCGGAAGAAAAACAAACAAGGCCACGCTTCGCTGAAATGCCTTTGTTCCTGCGACGTGTTTGTAATTCAAGGATAGCGCAAAAAACAAACATGCACTTTTGCTTTTCAGTCTGACTTCACTTTGAAGGTCCCGATTGTTTATTCGTGTAAGTGCAACCCAGACAAGGTCATCTGGCATCTGTCGGCACGTGTTTGCATGCTAGTGTGAGTGTGTTTAATGTGCACATGGACTCCAGCAGTAAAAACAATGACTGCAAATGCATGAAATCTCCACTGACGCCATAAACTAGAGGATTTGCTGTGTATTACGAGCTCTGGACAAAACACAAAGAATGTCAGATGTTTGTTTCAGGCGTGTGTATTTATAATCCCGATGTTTGTGTGGTATCTTGATCATTATTGCTGTAAGTCTGAAAGATTTTGAAATGTAAACCAGTTTTAGTCAGGTCTGAACAGGTGTTTTAGGAGGCCGTCACATCCACCATCAGTGCTTCTCAGCTGGTTTTGCTTTAGGATCCAGATTTTATATTAGAAATCACGTGGTGACCCGAAAATAAACAAATATCTGAGATAATATATAAACTAATGGTCAAAATGTTTTAAAACATTAATGTTTTTGCTCTTCTGCTCACCAAGGCTGCATTTATTTGATCAAAAATACAGCAATATTCTGAAATATTATTACAATTTAAAATAACCATTTTCTACTTTTATTCCTGTGATGCAAAGCTGAATTTCCAGCATCATTACTCCAGTCTTCAGTGTCACATGATCCTTCAGAAATCATTCTAAACTGTTCTAATGCTAAGAATATTAATATTATCATGAACTGTTTAGGCTCAAATATATGCAAAGTTAATAGACTAAATAGGAAAACATTTTTGCATAAATAATGTACACATCTGGGTCGCATTTCCTTATTTTCAGTGTAATTTGATTCTTCTCTACCAAATGACAGATGAATTTGTGCTGAAATACTGTAAAGTTTGGTTGGACGAATGACAAAATGATGCATTTCTCCTTCCTTTTAAAATTTAAGCCCATTTGACTGTTGTTTTTATTTATTATTTTTCGCTCTTCAGGCCCAATTTCCTGGTTGAGAACAGACTGTTGCTGAACGTTGCACTTCCTCGAGGGTTAGTTAATGCAAAGTCATTTTTTAAGCCTGAAAAATATAAACCAAAATATCTTTCAGACATGCTAAAGGTGCTAGAGATCTTTCGCTCTAAACATATGATGCCTGTATTGGTCAATTTTAATAATGCATCTCTAGTTTAAGGTTTATAGTTTGATGCCGTTGTAAACTTTACAGGCTGGAGATGCTTATAAAACTGTTATAAAAAGGTAGGAAATAATGATTAACGTACAGAAAGCTTGGATGCATGCGCCGGCTGTCGTCCATCACTGTGCAGCTGCTCACTGTGTCATCTTCCTGATGAAACACTGTAGAGTCGAACCGTACGTGGCTGTATTTTATGTGTATTGACCTGCTGTACATTACTGGAAAAACATGCTCTGTGTAGTTTATGAATGGTATTTATTTTTTATCCTGAGTGTTTCATATTAAATCTGGAAGTGTATTAATTGTGATACAGGAAATAGAGGCCTTTTTTTGTGCATTTCTACAGGAAGTGTGATGTCAGCGTTTAAGAGTCCCACACAAAACCTGTCCCGGTTTGTCTCAGAAATGTGATTAGTCTCTCTACTGAAACACCGAACACTTGATCATCAAGGTAATGGAAATGTCTCTTCAAGGAAAAATCATCTCTGTAGGACGGGAGAATGTTTAATATCATCCTCTCTCAGGTCTATAAAGCTATTAAATTGACTGCTAAACTGTTGAGGCATAAATTATAAAATTAACATTTTGAGTGAGCCATTGAAAAATATTGATTATCATGAAGCTTAATTGACATGAGGAGGTGGATCACATTTACATAACCAGAAACCAAAGAAACAAACTGAATCATTTGGATTTGGTTGAATAAATATGGTGTGATCAAATTCGCACATGGATCCATTTTGTCATTCTGAATGTCGCCGTGGACACAAATAATTCATATTCTGAGGAGGCTTAAAGCTTTCAAAGGCTGCCATCTCGTAAATTATGATAATTATGGTAATTATGACACAAAATGAATGCAGCATAAGCTACACTATATGGAAGCCCATTTCCACCACACAAGAAAAAAATGCTTTAGGAATTATGAAATATCAAAATTTACAAAAAGTCAAAATTATGAGATACTAAGCCTTAATTATTAAACAAAAAGTTGAAATGTCATAATTATGACGAAAGTAAAAAAAAAACTGACTTGTCATCATTTTAACCATCATATAAATTAAATTTTATGAAATTGACAAAAAGTCATAATTATGACAAAAAAAATCTATATCTAATATTTGTGATCTTGCCAGTTTCAACTTTTTCTGATTATTGACTTTTTGTCATAATTTTTTTTCTTTTAATTTAGACTTAGAATGTCATAATTTTGAGTCATAATTTCAACTTTTTGTTATAATTTTGGATTTTATGTGATCATTATGATTTCCTAGACCTCCAGAGATGATTTTTCTAAGAACGATGTGAGACATTAAGGCTGCAATAAAAATAGGGCTTGATTTTTATTCATTTTAAAAGACTTTCTCCATCATCTATGAGACTTGTCTTAATGGAATGATCTGGGATCAGTAAAAGTTAAGCTCTGTTGCCACAATTTGCTAAATACCGTATAAATATCTTTTGCTCACAGATGAAAGTTGACATTGGGGTCAGTAACTGATGACAGAATATTCGTTTTTGGAGTGTACTGTTCCTTTAAGTTGATTGAAATGACTTTAGACAAAGGTTAAAAACTTGTATTGAACCCAGAAGATTCCTCAGATATTCTCATTGCATCACTGACGGCGATAAAAATCTGTGCAATTCTCCGAGACTCGTTTTTCAGTGTTCCTTCAGTGAGTCTCAGTGATGTTGAGAATGAAAACGCTGTCGTAATGTCAGTCTGCAGACGTGAGAGGAACGTTTGGTCATCATCAGAACTGTTTATCCCAGAATTAACATGGACAAACTGGAGTCGAATGTGATGACTGTATGCTTGAGCTCGCCTGTTTCTGAACAAAACTCAACGATACTTCAACTGCAAACATGAACCTGTGAAAACACATGTTACAACTGGAAACGTTTCAATGTAAGATAAGGCTTGTTCTCTGTGTATGTGAATATCTACTGTATCCTCGTCCTGCTGGGCAGCATGTGCAAACACACGGTGTGTGTGAGTGATGGAGACTCATTAAAGAAGGGATTCAGCAGTAAAATGTGCTCTGGGTCTGTTATTTTCTCTCTATTACACAATTCATAGACAAACCGGATGGCAACAGTTTAGGATTGGTTAATAAATGTTTAAAGCAAGAAAAAAATATCTGCCAGAAAAATCAACTTAATTCAAAAGAAAATGAAGCAGATATTTTGTCTTGTTTTTAATTCTGTATTTATTTATTTTTTTAGAAAACATAACTTATTATCTTATGTAATTTTGCTTTAGTAAATGTATCTTGTTATATGAATGTTAAGATATTTGTACTGGAAAACAAGACAAAAACACTAAGAAAATCCCCTTTTGCAGTGCATCTTATTATGGTTGGAGATGTGAATGAATATCAGACGTCTGAAAGAAAGTAATTATAATGTAGTGAAATAAAGCAAACATACCAATGTGTAATAGCTTTATTTATAAAGAAAACCAAGCCCCAAAAAAATCCAAAATAGTGTATATATAATCCATCATGAAAATTAAAACTGTAAATCACATGAAGCTATAACAAATTTCTAATGTCATTAACAAAAATGTGCAAATGTTACAAAAATGAATTACAGCTCCCTCAACTATAGCAAATATCATCACACCACACTATTCACAGTGAATATGTCTGCATTTTGTGACAAGAAAAAAAATGAAATAAGTTTGAAAAACTAGGAGAATCTGAACCCAAACTACTGAGAACATCAAGACAAGCACTTCACCATCCCACACCTTTAACCCACAAACATATAAACACACACTGGGTTTTCGTAGACATGATGATTTTAATACCGTACAGACCATATATTCTATCCCTACACCTAAATACAAACTTTCTGCATTTTTACATTATCAAAAGAAAAAAGAAAACCCATCTAGTGTGATATTTAAACTGTTTTCCTCATGGGGACCAAAATATGTCCCCGCAATGCCAAAGATTTCAGGTTTTACTATCCCTGTGAGGACATTCAGTTTTACTCAGATACACAAATCTTCTATTTCTTCTCAGCATTCCTCCCTCTTTGGCTTGTTTCTTAATCTAGATGTCTAATAAACCTGGCATTGTATATTACAAATGTTATTGGCTCTCTGACAGGCTTCATCTTTTGTAGGCCACTTTGGATAAAAGCGTCTGCTAAATGCATAAAAAAAAAAATCACATTTCATGAAGCCAAACTAAAACACAAAATTTCAGTATCTGTGATTTTTCTTGTTTCTGTAAAAAACGTCAACTTAAAAACTTAAGTATAATCAATTTGGCTCTACAAGTACTGTAATTATTTTGAACTAACTTAAAAATGGAGTTGAATCTTGTATAACATTTAAAAACAGCTGAAATTGCTTCAGTTGTTTTGATGAGTTATGTAAAACAAGTAATGTAAAAACATATGTTGCCAAGACTTATTGATCACATTTTTTACAGTATAGGCTAGTATATGTCATAGGGATTTGTCAAAGCACACTGTTACTGTAAAAAGAGAGTCAGAGTTAAATATAAATTTGTAATCTTGTTAAGAAATATTAACGACAACAAATATGATATCCAGCTGGTATTGCGAACCTGGTTTTTGCTTTAAGGATTGTTCTCCTTCCTCTCCACCCACTTTAGCTTCCAGTAGACATTTTCCTGAAGTTTTCCTTTAAATATACCATTTAGCTGAAAGACAGAATGGAAATTTTAGTTTACTTTTCCAGCTGATTTTAGTCATTTGCATGTCATATGTTATATCTTTAAATTGGGCCTTCAAAGATTTAATTTAAACATATTGTTCAATTTTAAAACAAGCTTGTGAAATCAATATAATAGTGCAAATGTATTGATTTCCAAATAAATAATCAATCAAAAAGTGTTGGGCAGTGATCAGGTTGATCACTGTATTTCTTTAATCATCATCTTTATTTCTTGTGTACACTCATTCCATGATAATTTTGTAGTCAAACATCTCCTCACCTTATCTAATAGCTCAGTCTGAGTTTCATTTTTTTCACACTGAAGTGCCGTTTGAGAGGAGCACAACATTGAGAGGGTCAGTGTCTTCTTCTCAGGCTCTGGAAACAAACAGACAGGTTTAAAACACAAGAAATATGCAAAAAATACAGCTCAACAAAGCAAATCATTTTAATAACATGCTAAAAAATCATAATCATAATTCATAATCATGAAATGCAATAGACGTAAATAACAAAGCCAAATGTTTGCTTCATAAACAAACAAAATGTTGTCTCTTTACCTGTGTCTGCATAAGTAGGGACTTCTGGACTCTCATCATTTCCTGCCAAAACTCTGACATTAAAGTTATATCTTGTTCCTGGTTTTAAATTAGGAAAGGTGTACACTCTCTGGTTTGTATTTGCTTTATCTCTGTCACCCCAAAAAGGAGCATGATAGTCCACCTTATACAAAATTGTGGCCCCCTTTGACGCGGCAGGTTCTTCCCAGCTTACAGTTATGTTAGTTTTTTTAGAAGTGGCCTTTGCTGGCCCAGGACTAGTAGGCTCTGTGAATTGATTTGTGAGATGTTATACAGCTGTAATGAAAAGCTGACAGTAATTTAAGCTAGTGGACAAATGGTCAGAAAAATAGTAATCACAATGTAATAATTACTCACTGGTGTAAGCTGACTTTGTAGAATTGTGACTTCTCAGATCACCATTAAGAGTGACAACTGTAACGGTGTAGAACACTCCTGCCTTCAGGTTTTTGAAAGTGTACGTCAAGTTGTCAGTAATAGTATTTTCCAGGGTTTTATTAGCCGTTTCAATCATCACATTGAATTTCTCATAATTCCCGTCTATTGACCAGTTGGTGTATATGTATTCGGAGTTGGGGAATAAAAAGAGGCTCACATTTTTTGGGACTGCATGAAAGAAGAGAAGAGAAAATCTTATCAAAATATGTCAGTGCCATAGTTTTGTCTCAAGATGCACACCAGTAATGAGTTTTTGCTAAGGCACATTTATAAAAGCTATTTAAATGTCTTAGTTGAACTAAGGCCTGATGGAAGCTCGTTTCCACCATGGAATAAAAAATAAAAATGGTAATTGTGATTTTTATATCTCACAATTCTACATTTTTTTTTCCTCAACTGTGAGATATAAACTCACAATTGGAGGGAAAAAAAGTCAGATTTGTGAGATATAAACTTGCAATTGTGAGAAAAAATGCCAAGATTGTGAGATTAAAATTGCAATTATCTTTTTTTTAACTCACATTCAGCTTTATCTAATGCGCTAAGCTTACAGCTTGATATTAGAAATTCTCATTTAGAAATTATATGCATGATATAAAATGCCTGAATTATAGCAGTAATGTAATAACTGAGCATGAGACTCACGTGTGTATGCTGGGATTCCAACCATTTTTCCTGATAGGGTGCCATTCTTTGTCAGTGCAGCCACACACAGACAATACTTGGCGCCATCTTTTTTATCTTTCACTTGTATGAACTTGTTTTCTGTAGTATCGCAGTCTATTGAAAAGCTACAGTTTTTTATGATGCTGCAGTTTGTGACAATGTTGCTGTCTGTAGCATAGTTGCAGTTTTCTGTAAAGTTGCGGTTTGTTACATTGTTGCAGTTTTCTGTGATGTTGCTGTTTGTTACATTGTTGCAGTTTTCTGTGATGTTGCTGTTTGTTACATTGTTGCAGTTTTCTGTGATGTGGTTTGTTACATTGTTGCAGTTTTCTGTGATGTTTGTGGTAATGTTGCTGTCTGGTGCATTGTTGCAGTTTTCTGTGATGCTGCAGCTTGTGGTAATTGTGCTGTTTGTTGCATCGTTGCAGTTTTTTGTAATGCATTTTGTTGCAAAGTTGCAGTCAGTACACATGTCTGTGTTACTGACTAATTTAAGACAATAGCGGTAATTTATATTTTGCCCAGAACTAAGTTTCCAATAGGCTGTTATATTTGTGCTATCATTGTTTGCTGATGTTAGGTCTGAGACCATTGGAGGTACTGAAAAATAAATACAAACAAAAGCAGTTAGTTTATCAAAAACATGTAGTTTTAATCAAGATTAGTCTTTTGAAAGCTGTGGTCACAGGAATGTTTGTTACTTTGACAACAGCTATGTTTCCATCCACCTATTTTATGTTTTGTTTTGTTTTGGGTGGTATCGCATTAAAAAAAAAATCTTTAGACGGAAATACCAATATTTACACAAATTGTTGTGCCAGACATTTTTTTTTTTTTTTTTTTATCTGATTAGAGGATATGAACAATAACTACAATGGAAACACATTAACTGATTAAGTCCTTCGATGCTCAACAGAAAACTCAGGTTGCCTCAGCAGAGCATGTGATTGGATAACTGGACTAAACAGTGAACCAATCAGTGTTGGTTCTGAAACGCCTGAGGCAAAGTCTGTCATCAGAAAGCTTTTGATTAATTCCTAGGGGGTCTTACATGATTACAATCCAAAGGAAAGATAACATTATAAGTTTATTTCCCGATTTCAGCTTTCAACTTCAAAATCCCCAGAGTTAAATCAACTCTGCTCAGAGTACATATGGTCCCCCTCTAAAAAGTGTTAAAATAACACTGAAGCAGAGTTAAATTAATGAGATAATTAAGCAATTAAGTAATGATTGTGCATTAGTGATGAACACCTGCTGAATCACTGAAGAAATAAAAAACACAAGAACTACAAGTGACTTAAGTCACAGCCTTATTAATTGCTTAATTATCTCATTAACTTTAACCCTGCATCAGTGTTATATTCTCTACACTATTTAGAGAGGGACCATATGTACTCTGAATAGAGCTGATTTAACTCTGGGGATTTTGCTGTGTGGAAGTGACAATTTTGTTCATGAACACATGGGATGGAAACGCTGATTTATTCACAAAACTGGAAACATAGCTATTGACGTTCTTTCATGATACAGTCAAGCATGAAGATTTCTCCACTTACTGGTGTAATCAGAAACGCTGTTCGGTACACCTTCAGTAGTCTCGTTCACTGTAGCTGTAACTATGAATTCATACTTGTTGCCTGGAGTTAGACCCATAATAGTGCACTCTTTACTTGTATAATTACGAATCATTTCTACTTGACCCAACACGTTTTTGACATATACTTTATAGAAGTCACAGTCTCCTTCTGGTATACTCCATTTGAGGCTGACAGTATCAGTTGTCACGTTCACTACGGTCAGATCTTTCACAGGAGAGGGTACTAAAAGAGGAACAGCATGCTCATTAGTCACCATGATGAAAAATAATAAATTGATTGTTGTTCAAACAAGCCACTGCATAGGTCTACATAATGCTATTTGGATGTGTTAAAGGATTACTTTCTAATTAAAATTTCCTGATAATTTACTCACCCCCATGTCATCCAAGATATTCATGTCTTTATTTCTTCAGTCGAAAAGAAATTAAGGTTTTTGATGAAAACATTCCAGGATTTTCTCCATATAGTGGACTTCAATGGAGCCCAAATGGTTGAAGGTCAAAATTACATTTTTTATTGCAGCTTCAAAATGTTCTACATCGATACCAGATGAGGAATAAGAGTCTTATCTGGAGAAACCATTGCTCATTTTCTGAAAAAAAAAAAAAAAAAAAAAAAAAATATATATATATATATATATAAGTTTTAACAATAAATGCTCATCTTGAACTAGCTCTGATTCCAGCAGTGTAGATGCTGCTAAGTGTATTACTGCCTATACGTCAGAGTTTGAACTAATTGTTATATACTTGCACTAGCATATTGTATATGACAATTTAGTTCAAACTTTGACCAGAGGAGGGCAGTACAACACTCAGCAGTGTCTACACTACCGGAATTCCAATAGAGAAGAAGAAGAGAGCTAGTTCAAGATGAGCATTTATGGTTAAAACGTATAAATTAAAAAAAAAAAAAAAAAAAAAAATAGAAAATGAGCGATGGTTTCTCTAGATAAGACCATTATTTCTCGTCTGGGATCGCTGTAAACTGTAATTTTGACCTTCAACCATTTGGGCTCCATTGAAGTCCACTATAAGGAGAAAAATCCTGGAATGTTTTCATCAGAAACCTTAATTTCTTTTCAACTGAAGAAAGAAAGACATGAACATCTTGGATAACTTGGGGGTGAGTAAATTATCAGGAAATTTTAATTTGAAAGTGAACTAATCCTTTAAAGTGCCCCATTATGCTTTTTCAGATATTACCTTTCATGTATTGTATAATATAGCTGTTTGAGAATGTAGAAGTTTCAAAGATCAAAGATTATTGTCTCCGCCCCCCAAAAAAGAAGCAATCCTGAACTACCTGAAACGAATCGTCAGTCTTACATACAGGAGCCTATGTAGGTTTGGAAACAATTTGCATAATGGTTTTCATTGGCTGCCCACAAAAAACGTCTCTTTTGCCCCGCCCTCAAACACTATAGTTGTAGCTGAGACTGGAAGAGTTTGGTTTGTATTGTTGACATGTCAAGAAGATGCTGTTTTCTGTGCTGCGAATCCACTTTAAAACATATCCAAAGGATGAGGACTCATGCTGGAATTGATCCAGTAAAACCAACATTACTGTTCATATCACTGTGCTGAGGAAGAGCTGAAATTCAGTTATGCTAATCAGCATTTGTTTTTTCCACTCTAGACTCTAGATCACAACCGACTGGGCACTTGACCAATCAGAGCAGAGCAGGCTCTTAGAGAGACCGAATACTTGATCGAACCCTTTCAGACACTATGAAAAAAGAGCTGATGCTGCAATGGATATTATGAGAAAATTAAAGGGTTTTTTAAGCTTGGATGCATGTAAACCTATTGTAGGCGACCTCTAAAACAAAATTAAGAACCTTGAAAATAGCATAATAGGGACACTTTAAATAAGTACAAGTAAAATGTAAATAAATTCATATAAACATAGCAGATCTTACAATAGTCATAAAATGTTGCCCTTATTATTATACGGCTCTCTTCTCATTGGTCAATCTTACAAATGCACTTGGTGCCATCTTGCGGTTATTGTGGTGAAAAAAACCCTCAAAGGATTTGAGTATTAATATTACTTGATTGTTTTAAACTAAAAATTTAAACTCAAATCAATAAATCACATCCATGCAATTATTTATTATGTGAGTAGCCATGTAATAAGTGAGATAATGAACAGTCAGCTGGTCATTATTAGAAAATAAACTCATGGTCATAGACTGTACATTACCCCCTGTTCTGTACTTTGAACACTTGTGCAAGTCCAAGTCTACTTACTGGTATAGAAGGAGATATTTTGCGGATTGAGATCCCTGCCACATTTCACAGGAATCACCTGAACACTGTACAGATTTCCTGGCGTCAGATCATCTATGAATGTATACAGGTGAGTTTTATTATTATTAAATGTCTGGTTTGTTGGGTTCCCAGTGATTCCCACTGTGGAGTGAGTGGTGTTTCCAGGTGCCTCACTCGAGCTCAGTGTTTGGTTCCCAGTGATTCCCACTGTGGAGTGAGTGGTGCTTCCAGGTGCCACACTCGAGCTCAGTGACTGGATCCCAGTGATTCCCACTGTGGAGTAAGTGGTGCTTCCAGGTGCCTCACTCGAGCTCAGTGTCTGGTTTGTCTTGTTCCCAGTTGTTTCCACTGTGGAGTAAGTGGTGTTTCCAGGTGCCTCACTCGAGCTCAGTGTCTGGTTTGTCTTGTTCCCAGTTGTTTCCACTGTGGAGTAAGTGGTGTTTCCAGGTGCCTCACTCGAGCTCAGTGTCTGGTTTGTCTTGTTCCCAGTTGTTTCCACTGTGGAGTAAGTGGTGTTTCCAGGTGCCTCACTCGAGTTCAGTGTCTGGTTCCCAGTGATTCCAGGTACCTCTCTCCAGACCAGTTTCTCTTTTGTCTTGTTCCTAGTTAATTCCACTCTGTAGTGAGTAATGTTACCAGGTGCCTCACTCCAGCTCAGTTTCCACACTCTTGCTGTCACACTGGTAATGGATATTTCACCAATAAAGCGCTCTACGGACAGATAAGTGCAACAATGTATATCGGCAGAAACGTACAGGTTGACTACACTTAAAAGTAAAGGTTTAGAACCTTTCAGTGTCTCAGTATGAAGAACATTTTAATAATCCAAAGAACCTTTTTGCACTTTAAAGAACCTTTTGTGCAATGGAATAAAGAACCTTTATTTTATTTTTAAGTGTGTCAGTCTTAGAAAAAAAGGGTTCTATAGTTCCTGCCAATATCCAGCAACTTCACACAGCCATTGCAGAGGAGTGGACCAACATTCCACAGGCCACAATCAGTAACCTGATCAACTCTATGCGTGTTGCACTGCATGAGGCAAATGGTGGTCACACCAGATACTGACTATTTTTTGGACAAGGAGAAATGCTCACTAACACAGATTTAGACAGATTTGTGAACAATATTTGAGAGAAATAGGCCTTTTGTGTACACAGAAAAAGTCTTAGGTCTTTGAGTTCAGCTCATGAAAAATGGGGGCAAAAACAAAAGTTTATAGCGTTTATAATTTTGTTCAATGTAGAACCCTTGAGTTCTTGGTTCAATTTTAAAGAACACTTTATGCCAAAAAAGGTTCTATATAGAAGACATGTCTTGCATATGAAATTATTGCATAATACTTGTCACATGTAGCAGGTTATTTCACTGGTCACATAATTTTCTAGTGATAATGAGCTGTTTAATTCATGAAATGTTATTAAAATAATAAATTAATTAAAAAAATATATTAGTTAAAACTTTAAATCCATTGAAATACATTAAAACTCTACATCCATGGAGTTTTTCCACTGCACAAAAGGTTTCTTTTAGTCTTTAGATTTTTAAAATGTTCTTAAACTTGAAAAAAAAAAAAGGTTCTTTTAAGAACTGTTTACTGAAAGGTTGTTTGGGGAACAAAAAATGGCTCCTTTATATGGCAAGGGTTTTTCAAACTGTGGGTCGCAGAGAAGAAAACGTCTCAGGTTACGCATGTAACCATGGTTCCCTGAGAGGGAATGAGACGCTGCGTCAAGCGCTTTGGGAACACCTCTGCGTGATTGCGTCATGAAGCACATGTGAAATCTGTCCAATGTCGTGACGGAACGTCATAGGCGGGTGACGTCATGACCAGGAAACTATAAAGCACACCCGAACCAAACAGTGTTAGCTTCTGAAAAGTCAGTCACAGGCATGCTGGGAGTATGGCAACATGACGCAGCGTCTCGTTCCCTCTCAGGGAACCATGGTTACATACGTAACCTGAGACGTTCCCTTTCATGGGAACTCGCGCTACGTCAAGCGCTTTGGGAACGAGATACCCACGCCGCCATAAAACCAAGTGCCTGTCTGTGTGAATCTGGAAGCGCACACTAAGACACCAGCACTCGTGACCCCGGTGTCGAGGCCACATCTAGGTTATAGAACCTAACGAAAGTGTGAGGCGAGGACCACCCCGCCGCATAACAAACTTCCTGGAGGGACACTCCAGATAGTAAAGCCAAAGAGGCAGCCATACTCCGGGTAGAGTGAGCACAGACCTTAAGAGGAGAAGGATGACCGGCTGACTCATACACAAGTGAGATAGCCTCAACTACACACTTGCTCAAGGTTTGCTTGCATGCAGGGTGCCCCTTACGTGGGGCCCCAAAACAAACAAACAACTGATCCGTCTTATGCCACAGGGCAGCTTTGTGGACGTAAGCATCCAAAGCCCTGACAGGGCACAGCAAATTTTCTCCTAATCTGGATCCAGAAATGAAGGAGGACAGAAGGCCTGCAGCATAATCGGGCGCGCCACATTAGTGGGGACCTTAGGAACATAACCGTCCCACGGAAAGAGGAAAGCTTTAACCATTCCTGGTGTGAAGTCCAGGCAAGAGGGAGAGACTGAAAGGGCTTGTAGGTCTCCAATTGTCTTAAGAGATGAAATGGCGAGGATGAAAAGAGTTTTGAGTGTGAGGAACTTTTCATGAACCTCTTCAATGGGCTCAAACGGAGCTGTAGACAGGCCCTCCAACACTATGGCCAAGTCCCAGGTCAGAACTCTCTGACATGCCGCAGGCCTCAGCCTCAAAGTACCACGAAGAAAGCGAGTAACCTATGGCTGTCTACCGAGAGAATCACCCTCTAAAGGAATGTGGTAAGCCGCAATGGCCGCCACATAAACCTTTAGCATAGACAGGCATTACCCTGAAGAGAACCTTTCTTGTAAGAATTCCAGAACTGTACCAACTGGGCAGTTTACAGGATCAAATGTGTGCTCTCTACACCAAGAAGAGAAGACTTTTCACTTCAGGGAATAAAGCCTCTTTGTGGAGGGAGCTGTGGACTGGAGTATGGTCTCCACTGCCTCGGTAGGGAGACCCGAACCTATGAGCTGTGCCCCCTCAGAGGCCACACCCACAGCGTCCTCAACTCCGGGCGGGGGTGAGAGGAGAGACATAAGGTCCGAAAACCACACTTGGCCTGGCCAAAACGGGGCTACTAGTAGCAACTGGACCCCGTCCTGGTGCACTCTCTCCAAAACTCCCGGAAGCAGACAAATCGGGGGAAAGGCGTCATGATCGCCCCCCAGCTGGTGAGGGATGCATCCGTCGCAAGTGTTACGCGACAAGGAGCCCCCAAAACTGGGTCTTGGGAAAGAAACCAAGGTTTTTTTCCACATGACACAAGCACGAAGGCCACGCCGTGTGAACTTGATCATGCAAAATTGATTTCCCCTTGGGGAAAACCTCTAGGTTTTGAGCCAACACTGCAAAGGTCTCGTGTACAGCAGGCCAAAAGGTATCATGTTGGACGCAGCTGCCATCAGACCTAACAGTCTCTGAAACTGTTTCACAGTGAATGACTGGCCTAGCTTCAGCTTTTTTACGGCTGTGAGAATGGCCTCTATGCGAGCTGCCGATAGACGTGCTTGCATCGAAACCGAATCCCAAACTACGCCTAGAAAAGAGGTTCTCTGAGCTGGAGAAAGCACACTCTTCTTTGCGTTTAGCCTTAACCCCAGACGCTTCATATGGGCGAGAACAGCATCTCGATGCTGAACCACCAATTCTTCTGACTGCGCTAGAATCAACTTCTATGGAGTCGCAGAGGAGCCAGAGCTGCATCCACGCATTTTGTGTAGGTGTGGGGATATAAAGCTAGGCTGAAGGGAAGAACCCAATATTGGTACGCTTCGTCAAAAAAAGCAAAACCTCAGGAAAGCAAACCTCAGAAACTTCCTGTGTTGAGGAAGGATGGATATATGAAAGTAAGCGTTTTTCAGATCTGTCGTGACAAACCAGTCCTTGGACTTGATTTGTGACACAATTTGCTTCAGAGTTAAGGCTGATTTTTACTTCTGCGTCGGACCTACGCCAGAGCCTCTACACCGTAGGCTCTGTTTTCATTTAAACATTTATCATTGTTCGCGTCAACATGCAGACCACTAGGAGGCAGTGTCCGCGGTCATGTTGAGTATCAAAACAAAAGCCGAAGAAGAAGCAGCTTGTCATGTACGTTGTCAGAGAAGCTTACATACAGAAGCGGCAAATAGGTAACGACTTTTGTTGCAGTTTGAATGTATGCGTCCCTTGAAACAGTGTTTTTCATTCCTATGGAAGTTGAAAGTGCTCGCTCTTCTCAGAGTGCTCCGCACCAGCTCCGAACCACCCGAAGGAGTGGTTCTAGCAGACCAATCACAGCACTCGCGGTCCGTGTAGAATTGACGCGTTGTTACATTTTTGAAGAGGTGCACGTCAGGCTACATCGTAGGCTACGTGTGGTACAAACAGCCTACGCCGTAGCAACGGCATATACTCGACGCAGAAGTATAAATCAGCCTTTAGCATTCTAGAATGGGACGCAACCATCCACCCTTCTTCGGAACTATGAAGTACCGGCTGTAAAACCCTGACTCCCTGCTGGGATAGGGAACCCTTTCTATAGCTTCTTTTTGCAAGAGAGTCTGTACTTCTTGTTCCATAACCAGAGACTGCTTTCTGATGTGGTGCTCAGGATTCCTGTTTCTCGGCTGGCCAGCTTATGTTTAATCTGGCCACCGCTCTGGTTACAACCTCCACGAACTCCTCATATGCTTGTGTGTGAGGTGGTGAATTCTCAACATCACCAGGGTCGATGCTGACAATGTCTAGTTCCTCAGAACTAGATCGCTGCAGCATCGGCGCTTCACCAGGGGCAGAAGAAACTGCAGAGCGTGCTTCTACCTCCTGAAATGAAGCTCTGGGTCCTGCAGGTAAAGGCAGAGAAAGGGCAGGGCCCGTCATTCCTCGAAAAGCGCCCGGCGGGAACAGAGCGTCTTCATAGATGTGCACGCAGCCAGCCACCTCAAGGGCTGACTGAGCATGCTTCACTCCCAGGCTAACAACACAAAGCTTGTGTCTCCCACCGTGATGTAGCGAGGGCAAAGAGAAGCACACGGGCTGAATTGCTGCACTTTAGTCACCATAATTATGTCTTTGTGTGTGCTTGAATAACGTGGTAGACAAATAACAATAAATAAGACAGTTTCACAGAGAGTGCTTACTGAAGACACAGAAGCTAACACTGTTTGGTTCGGGTGTGCTTTATAGTTTCCTGGTCATGACGTCATCCACCTATGACGTCCCGTCACGCAATTGGACAAATTTTACATGTGCTTCACGACGCAATCATGCAGAGGCGTTCCCAAAGCGTTTGACGCAGCACGAGTTCCCTTGAAAAGGAAAGGTGGGTTGCGCAGTCACTAGATTTACATTTCAGTTAATGACACGTACACAAAAGAACCAGTTAATCTGCACGATATACCAACATTGAATAGATTTTGCAATGTTGCTTAGTGAGATTTTCGAATTGCAAAGGCTGTGATTTGTGTTTCAAAGTGAAGTGCGCACATACGACCTGCAGTGTTTTCACAGGCTCAGAGCACCTTGGTTTATTATTAAGCCTCTCAAAAGGCATTATTAATTATAAACATAATTATATATAAATATAAACTTGATTTCTGTCATATCAAACTTTCTCAAATGTTTTGGTGGGTCTGCTAGTTTAGATGCATAGGTCATGGAGTGGAAAAGTTTGGGAGCCCTTGCTCTATGACATTGCTATGAAAACCCACTTTTGGTACCTTTATTTGAAGAGAGCAAGAGCGCCAACAATATAAATTGAACAATGTGCTCTAAAACAAACAATGTGCCTTACCATCATAACAGATGAAATGTTGACTTTCATTGCAATTTACTTCTTTCCACATGCCATAGCTGAGCAGGACCACGCAAGCATCCTCGATGTACACGTCAGGATCTGGCTCGGGTTCAAAGATGCAGTTGCTGGCTGTGGTGCTCTCTGTAGTGGTGCTCTCTGACGTGGTGCTCTCTAATGTGGTGCTCTCTAACGTGGTGCTTTCTGACGTGGTGCTCTCTAACATTGTTCTCTCTAACGTGGTGCTCTCTGATGTGATGCTTTCTGATGTGGTGCCTTCTGATGTGGTGCTCTCTATCGTAGTGATTTCTGACGTGGTGCTCTCTGACGTGGTGCTCTCTAACGTGGTGCTTTCTGACGTTATGCTTTCTGATGTAGTGCTCTCTGACGTGGTGCTCTCTGACATTGTGCTCTCTGTTGTGGTGCCAGTTGTTGTGGTACTAAAGATGGTGCTAAATATGGTGGCATGAGGGGTGGTGCAATCTGTTGTGGTCTTAGGGGTGACAATCTGGGGTTTCACACATGTGCAATTATGCACTGCATCTTCAAGATCATTATATGTTATATTTAAGCAATTGAGGATTCCAGTCAGTATAGGACATGTATCTTCTGTTGTGTTAGGAGGAGATGTCTCTGGAGATGTTTCTGGAAATGTCTCTGGAGATGTCTCTGGAGATGTTTCTGGAAATGTCTCTGGAGATGTTTCTGGAAATGTCTCTGGAGATGTTTCTGGAAATGTCTCTGGAGATGTCTCTGGAGATGTTTCTGGAAATGTCTCTGGAGATGTTTCTGGAAATGTCTCTGGAGATGTCTCTGGAGATGTTTCTGGAAATGTCTCTGTAGATGTCTCTGGAGAGGTTTCTGGAGATGTTACTGGAGAGGTTTCTGGATATGTTACTGGAGAGGTTAGCTGAGTAGTTACTGGAGATGTTACTGGATATGTTACTGGAGAGGTTAGCTGAGTAGTTACTGGAGAGGTTACTGGAGAGGTTTCTGGAGAGGTTAGCTGATTAATTACTGGAGAGGTTACTGGAGAGGTTTCTGGAGAGGTTACTGGAGCGGTTACTGGAGAGGTTACTGGAGAGGTTACTGGAGAGGTTAGCATAGTGGTCACTGTAGAGGATGTTTCTGGAGAGGTTTCTGGAGATGTTACTGGAGAGGTTAGCTGAGTAGTTACTGGAGAGGTTACTGGAGAGGTTTCTGGAGAGGTTAGCTGATTAATTACTGGAGAGGTTACTGGAGAGGTTTCTGGAGAGGTTACTGGAGCGGTTACTGGAGAGGTTACTGGAGAGGTTACTGGAGCGGTTTCTGGAGAGGTTAGCATAGTGGTCACTGTAGAGGATGTTTCTGGAGAGGTTTCTGGAGATGTTACTGGAGAGGTTAGCTGAGTAGTTACTGGAGAGGTTATCGGAGAGGTTTGCGTTGTAGTAGTTATTAAGGTGCTCAGTGGAGTTTCTGTAGTTGAGAAACATCTAGGAATCATTTTCTTTACTTTATTTGGCACAGGATGACCAGGGTACCAATTCTGATAAGTAACGGGTTTCCCATTGGACCATCTGGACCATGGGACGGTGCCATTGTAACTCCTGCGGAGCCCGATCCAGTAGTCCAAAGAGGCGTCCTCCTGCACAATGAGGTGGACGTTTCTACTGGTGATGGTCGTCAGTTCTTTGAAACATTTCTGGCAGTGGTCCCTGGCCTCATCCCATGTGGTATTTCGGTCAGGGAAAGTGTAGTTGTCCCATTTGGCATTGGGGGAAATATGAAAATAATCCTCCTCTGCCCATATGACTGAGCCTGAATGTGAACAATTAAGTTGTCGTGACATTTGCATACATCTCAAAAATAATACTTCTCTTAACCGTCTGGTGCTCCTCATTTAGGGATCACACTCCTACTCCTCCCAGTCAAAAATGTCTGAATACCTTAAATGTAACTTTTTTTCAATAATGTTTTTTTTTAACTCTTTCCCTGCCATTGATGAGATTTCATGTAATTCATAATAACACTTCCTCACCATTGATGAGTTTTTTTGGATTTCCATGTTTCCGAATTTTCCGAATTAAATGTAGAAGAGGTATAGGACTGTGAAGCTTTGGGGGTGTTGATAAACTCAGTCTACCCCATCTATGATTTGATCATCATCCTGAATCCCATCAGGACAAAGTCTTTGACAAAAGCGATGTTTAAGCTTTTTGCTCAAAATTTAGCTTTTTTTTTTTTTAAGAAATACCCACATTCAAGAATGCATGAAGCTTGAATAAAATGTTCTGCTCTTCCTTCTGATATATATATATATATATATATATATATATATATATATATATATATATATGATTTATATGATTTATAGATGGTGTTCACTTTATTTCACTTTATTTAAATAATTCATAATAATAATTTGATTTAACACCATTGTATCAGGATTTTTATAATTTTGTTCTACAGTTTTTACAATAGAGTTAATTAATCCATACATGTTTTTTTTTTAAAATAATAATAATAATAATTAACCCCATCATTGCTGTGCTTTTTCCTTCATTGTAGTTGATTTGTAGATTGTACCCCACAAAAATTCTCTGTATTTTGATATTTCCCATTCATTTCTATGGAGCTTATTTGTGACCACTGAGAAATACAAGTATGACTGTATGACCATTTAATCTTTTCAAATCATGTCTACAATTGTGTTCACATAGCAAGTGCCACAACCAAGTGTCATAGCATTTTGATGACATAATTTTTCTTAAAAAAAAAAATTGTTAAAAGTAACTGAAGGGCACCAGAGGGTTAAGTAAGTTTGCATTAGTATCCAGGTAAACTATCCAGAAATACGTTCAGAGATTGTATCTTCAATAAAAGTGAAAGTTTTCTTACTGCACTGGCATTACACAGTTGCAACAAAGAACATCTGAAGCTTACAAAACTGTTAATGGTTCACCATTTATGCATGGCACATGTAGAAGGTGATGTTCTCAGGACCTTGTGCAACGCTCTGTAAAAGTTCTCTAAAGGTGACGAAAATTCAGAACCTTTACAGAACATTCAGGACGTTCCTAAAATGTCCTCTTTTGGTATTGAAAGTGCTGCAGTTCAAGGTTCCTTATATGACTTCAGGAGGACGTTCCATTTTGGTTATTTTATGGTCAGAAATAAACGTTACAAAGAGGATATTTGGGACATTAACAGAACCTCTGTTGGTCATTTAATAATGTTCCCAATATGAGTTTGATGTTCTATTTTGGTTATTTTTTGGTCGCATGAGAATGTTACAAAGAGGACATTTGGGAAGTTAACAGAACGTCCTATAGTAATAGTCCCGTAAACATGAATGTTCCCTGAAGGTCCACCAAATAATGCCCCCCTAACCTTAAAAGAACATTGTGATCGTCTCTGAACATACTGGGAATGTCCGTAACACCAGTGGGCAAGTTCTGAGAATGTTCTGGGAATGTAACATTTCTAGTGGGGGTTTACTGTGAAATCAATCCAAGTATAAGGAACAAAGCTCATTATTTAGGCTTGGTTATGCAAACTTTATGCGACCCAGGGGTTTTTTTTCCAGGAAACTTTTGAGGATGTAAATTCAAATTGTGGGAGTGGATTTGAAAAGGAACGGTTGCACAACTGTCCACACATGATATTAAATGAATACATGTACTTGTAACCTTACAAAAGTCTTAAGAAACATGCAAGATGTCCTCTTGATATTTAATAGTCTTCAAAAAGGCATTATATATACACTACCGGTCAAACATTTGGATAATTAACATATTCTTTATGTTTTTGAAATAAGTCTTTTAAGACTTGTGCTGCTTCATTCAAAAATATGAAACAGCACAACTGTTTTCAACATTGATAATAATCATAAATGTTCTTGAGCAGCAAATCATCATATTAGAATGATTTCTGAAGGATCATGTGACACTGAAGACTGGAGTAAATCAGCTTTGCATCAAATACATTTTTAAATTGTAAACATATTTCACAATAATTTTGATCAAATAAATCCAGCACTGGTGAACAGAAAAGATCTAAATTATTCCAAGCTTTTGACCTGTAGTGTATGTGTGTATCCTCTCAGCAAATATAGGGTTATGCATGTTAGCTATAAAGGCTTCTGTTAGTTTACAGACTTACTTAGTAGAAGTGGCAGCCACAGTTTGTTCATCTCACATCTGCTTCTTGACGATTCGCTGGTTGTCAATCTCAGGTCACGATGGGAGCGTAGACAATCTAGACTCTTCAAATTAGGTTACTTTATTGACTCAACTCACTCTGTTTGCAATACTCTCCTGTCCACTGATCGTCCTGTTGTGATTCTGTGCTCTACAGTCTGATCTCTAATAACAACATATTCAGTGACTTTGCATAGAAAACCTCAACTTTCCATTGAACTAATTTGCAAATAGCTGGACTCTCAGATGTCTACAGAAGTTTGTATTGAGAGCTAACAGAGGTTTAGATGTTGATGTTTTATTGATTGTTTTCTTTGCAGTCACCATTACTGTGATCAGTGTTTCTTTGTACTATAAAACGTTTTATGCATTTTGTCTATTCATTTACATGACAACAGTGTTTTAGTGGAAAATGCAAACTTTTGGAAATGACACCAATATAATTTCTGTGTAAACTGCAAAAATGAGAATCTGTGAAAACGGTTACGATGTGCACATGCCTATTATATGTTTAGTCTATCCACCGTAGTTTTCAATGTGGAAGTAAGGTGTTTTCTGTGAATGCGCAAGACTTCCTATTTATTTGCCACTATAGGAAAATAATGAGAATAATATCAAAGTGCAGTAAATCATAAACACAAGGTGGATAGGCGTGCACAACTGATGCAAGTGCTCTTTAAGTTCCAACTAATTGTCTGGCATGCAGTATTTTTAGTCGTGAACGGAGATAGTTTTTGATAATGTTGTCATCTGTACAAAGTATATTACCATAATGTTTAGAACCTAATCTCATTTTATCTCAGCTTTTTTGCCACAATAAATGTTTTATAAACACACTGTGACAGCAGCCAGAGAACAAAGAAAATTAAAAGAAAAAGGTCAACTAAATCAAACACTGATCACCATAATGGTGACTTGTCTGGTGACAACAAAACCTAATTAATCACTCAATTATCACACAACTGTCATAATGTCAGTCTGCAGACGTGAGATGAACGTTTTGGACATCATCAAAACTGTTTATCCCAGAATTAACATTCAACCAGAGTTGAATGTGATGACTGTATGCTTGAGCTCGCCTGTTTCTGAACAAAACTTCAGCTGCAAACATGAACCTGTGAAAAAACTGGACAACTGGAAATGTTTCAATGTAAGATAAGGCTTGTTCTCTGTGTATGTGAATATCTACTGTATCCTCGTCCTGCTGGGCAGCATGTGCAAACACACGGTGTGTGTGAGTGATGGAGACTCATTAAAGAAGGGATTCAGCAGTAAAATGTGCTCTGGGTCTGTTGTTTTACATTTAGTGCACATTGTGCATTTTATGATTCACCCTTTGCAAAATCTTGTTTGGTTTCTGTTTTTTGTTCTGCAACGTGAAGCCTCCTGGACAAAAGTCATTTACATGCTCAGAAGCTGTTGCAGTGTTGATCTACACGTAATCAGCATGACAGGCAAATTATTTTC
This sequence comes from Ancherythroculter nigrocauda, assembly GCA_036281575.1. NCBI lineage: Eukaryota > Metazoa > Chordata > Actinopteri > Cypriniformes > Xenocyprididae > Ancherythroculter > Ancherythroculter nigrocauda. Next base: position 30,124,810 of record VTFQ01000024.1, on the reverse strand, counting down.
TCTCAGGAAATGGATATGCTCCACATTTATTCTCATGAATTTCCTGCAGTCATCAACATGCTCATTCACAATGATGTCCTTAAAAAACATACTTTTGCAATTGAGAAGCCATTATGTTTATTTACTATATATTCTCACAGACTAAACCATTGCAAGATGATCCGCATTGGATGGTAAACATATCCGCTTATCAAAAGCTCTCCAGTTCTATGAACAACATGGATTATTTCCTACACTGCTTGGAGAAAAACAACCAAAGTTGGGTTAAATATGGACAAACTAATGTTTTATTTAAAGGGGACTTATAATGCCCCTTTTCACGATATGTGATATAAGTCTCTGGTGTCTCCAGAATGTGTCTGTGATGTTTCAGGTCAAAATACCCCATGCACAGATCATTTATTATGCACTCTAAAAAATGCTGGGTTAAAAACAACCCAAGTTGGATTGAAAATGGACAAACCCAGCAATTGGGTTGTTTTAACCCAGTGGTTGGGTTAAATGTTTGCCCAACCTGCTGGGTAGTTTTATTTAACTCAACTGTTGTATAAAAATTACTGTATTGCTTAATTAAAATGAACCCAAAATATGCTGGAAATTAATATTTATTAATATGTTTAATAAATGAGCATTTATGAATAAGATAATGAATAATAAACAATAAACATTTATTAAATTGCTTATTAATAAATGTACACCTTTTGATTATTATTGTTGCCTCTAGTAATTATGTGTCTGATTTTTAATTTCTCACCTATTTTGGATTCATTTTAAGCCAGACATATAGTCATTTTTAATCAGTAGTTGGGTTAAATAAAACTACCCAGCAGGTTGGGCAAACATTTAACCCAACCACGGGGTTAAAACAACACAATTGCTGGGTTTGTCCATTTTCAACCCAACTTGGGTTGTTTTTAACCAAACATTTTTTAGAGTGTAGCTTGTCAAATTTGCCTTTATTTGGGTGTGAGCAAAACATGCCGTTTTTGTGCCAGCAGATTGGGCAAACATTTAACCCAACCGCCGAGTTTGTACATATTTAAACCAACTTGGGTTATTTTCAACCCAGCATTTTTTAGAGTGCACTATTTTAGTGCATTTCGAGTGAATATTAAAATCTACTGCATACATGTACATTATTTATTGTACTGTATATATATAATGAATGAATGTATATATTTTGTCATAGAGACAGTCATAGAGAATATAGACATTTCTGTGCTAGCAGCCTCATATTTTATTTATAGTACATTTTGAAAAGATGTGATGCAATAAACAACAATGCAATTATGACTTTGCTTTGCATGTGGATTGTGCCTTCTGTGTTGATGTGTACACACAATAGACCACAAGGTGGGAGTGTCGCATTGTATGTTATTTGCATGTTGTTTAAAGAAGTTTTAGATATTTGTACTTGAAAACTAGACAGAAAGTAAGTAAATCCCTTTTTGCAGTGCATATTATTTGGCGTGTCTGAAGGACAGTAATTATGCTGAGAACTTGTATAATGTAGTGAAATGAAGCAGTCACATGCATGTGGAATAGCTTTATTTATAATGAAACCAATCCCCCCAAAAATCTAAAGTAAAATAAAATAAAAATTCCACCATAAAAAATTAAAACTGCAATTCACATGCAGCTATAACAAATGTCACTGACAAAAATGATTACGTTACAGTGTTACACAAATGAATTACAGCTCCCTTGACTACAGTAAATTATCATCACACCACAATATTCACAGTACACAGGTCTGCATTTTGTGAAAAGAAAAAAAATGCAATTGAAAACCAATGAGAACCCAAACTACTGAGAGCATCTTTCAAGAAAAGTTTAAAAGTGTCTCCTAAACAACAAAATCCAAAATCACGATCAGAAAACAAAACAAATCACACATTTCATTATTATTTTTTTCAGTAATAGTTTTTCATGTTAGCTACTATAAAAAAATGTCAACTTGCTGTCTTAAGTTTTTAAATATAATCAAGTCATTTCAACTTAAAATGGAGCAGAATCTTGTATGGCATACAAAAAATGATCTGAAATTATCTTGATGAGTAAATGTAAAAACCCACAGTATGTTTTAATGATCGTATCCATAGGGATTCAAAGGACAGAGAGTCGACGTTAAATAGAAATCATACAAATATTTGATAAGAAATTAATCACAATAAATGTTGACTGCTTCTATATCCATCTGTTTTTATAAACCCAGCGTTTGCTTTAAGGATTGTTCACCTTCCTCTCCACCCACTTCAGCTTCCAGTGGACCAAGTCTTGAAATCCATTAGTAAATGTTTCGTTCAGCTTGAAAGACAGAATGGAAATTTTAGTTTATTTCACTTGAATCTTTTGTTTTTAAATTGAGCCGCAAAGGTTTACATAATCCGTACAAGCATTTATCAATAGTGCAAATGACTTCCATAATATTAATCGTAATCTAACTTCAGTTGTCATCTTTATTTCTAATGTACATTCATTTAATGATAATTCTGTTAGTGTAAAGTCGAACATCTCCTCACCTTATCAAATAGATCAGTCTGAGTATCACTTCTTTCACACTGAAGTGGCGTTTGAGAGGAGCACAACATTGTGAGGATCAGTGTCCTCTTCTCAGGCTCTGGAAACAAACAAAGACAGATTTAAAACAAGAGATATTCAAAAACATTCTTATAATCTCAAAAGACATGTCTCAGGAAAGCAGATCACTTTAATAACTTGTTAAAATATCACAGTTATGATACCCAAAAGATGTATAAAAAAGCCAAATGTTTGCTTTATAAACAAAATGTAGTCTCTTTACCTGTTTTTGCAGAAGCGTTGACTGGAAAACTTGTCAAATTTCCAGCCACAACACTGACATTAAAGTCATATTTTGTTCCTGGTTTTAAATTAGTAAAGCTGATGCTTGTTTTATTTGTTGTCTTTTCAAAATTTTCTTTCCAGAAAGCAGTGCCATACTGCACAGAATAGTCAATCAAGGCATCCTTTGAGTCTTCTGGAGCTCCCCAGGTTACTTTTATGTTAGTTTTGTCAGAGGTGGCATTTACCCAACTAGGACTAACAGGGACTGTGGATTGATATGTGAGATGTTATATAGTTGAACTGAAAAGCTGATGAAGATAGTCATTTGAAGCATCTAGACAAATGGTATAAAAATAGCAATCGCAACGTATTAATTACTCACCGGTGTACTTTGAGTTTGTAGCAGGTATACTTTTCAGGTCACCATTAAGAGTGACAACTGTAACGGTGTAATTCACTGCTGCCATCAGTCCACGGAAAGTGTAATTCAAGTCATAAATAATGAAAAAGTTAAAATATTTTGGAGAGATTTGAGTTGTTTCAATAGTCACATTGAATTTTTCATAATTCCCATGTATTGTCCAGCTGGCTGTTATGGATTTGCTTGTGACATCCAAAGAGAGGATCACAGTTTTCGGGCCTGCATAAAAAAAAAAAGAGAGAGAGAAGAAAACAGGAAGTCTGTCAGAATTTAGGAAATGGTAGGCGACAACATTGTTGATTGCTGGCTTGAACAAAATCAAGCAGTCATTTGGACTACTTTTCACTCCTAAAAACTTCTTCAGTTGTTTATAGAAGCTTGTTTCCGCCACAGAATAAAATAAAAAAGTAATTTTGACTTTTTGTTTTGCACATTAAGACTTTTTTGCTTGCAATTCGTTTTTTTCTTTATATTAAGTGGCCTTAACTACTATGTACTTAGATTTAAATTAATAATTTGATACAATGCACTTATTGTGTACATTCATGTTTTTACATTGTACTTATATTTTAAAAACACCTGCATGTAATTACATATGTAATTAATTTCTGTAATTACATTTATAATTACACTGTTGACCCATCCCTTACATCTTACCCCAACCCTTAAACCTACCCATACCACCAAAGCTTTCCCTAACCTTACCCGTATCCCACCTCAAAAGCAGCAAAAGTGTTTAGCAATTCAATATGAACCCAATAAGTACATTGTACTTATTTTTTTGATGTATAAGTACATAGTAGTTAAGGCCACTTAATATAAAGTGGGACCTTTTTTTTTTTTCAGACGTCTCAGAATTGTGAGTTATAAACTCTATAAAGTCCAAATTTTAAGATAAAAAGTCCCAATTACCTTTTTTAAGTTTATATTTTGCAATTCTGACTTTTTCAGAAATTAGATTTAAACTCACAACTGAGAGTTATAAAGTCCGAATTCTGAGATATAAACAAGCAATTCTGAGAAAAAAAAGAGATAAACTCAAAATTGCACAAAATAAAGTCCAAATCGCAAGATATAAACTTGCAATTGCGAGAAAAAAGTCAGAATTGTGCGATATAAACTCACAACTGCAAGCTATAAAATCTGAATTATGAGATATAAACAAGCAATTCTGAGAAAAAAAATTGAATTGTGAGATTAAAAAAGTCATAATTACCTTTTTTTATTTTAAGTTTATATTTTGCAATTCTGACTTATTTTTTTTCCATAAATTAGATTTAAACACAACTGCAAGTTATAACATTTGAATTGTGAGATAAACACACCATTCTGAGAAAAAAAAAAAAATGAATAAAAATTTAAAATATTGTAATTTCTCCTCTTTTTAATTGTGACTTTTTCTCTCAGAATTGTGAGATTTAAACTCACAACTGCAAATTATAAAGTCCAAACTGCAATTGCAAAAAAAAAAAGAAAAAAGAAAAAAAAAAAAAAAGTGAACTGTGCAATATAAACTCAAAATTGCAAGAAAAAAATTCTGAATTGTGAGATAAAAAGTTTCAATTACCATTTTTATTTCAACTTACTTTCAACTTCATCACAAGCACCAAGCACTTGTGTTAGTTAGAGTTTATATGCATGATATGAAATTGACTTAATGTAATAATTGAGCATGCGACTCACGTGTGTATGCTGGGATTACAACCATTTCTCCTGGTAGGTTGTTATTCTTTGTCAGTGCAGCCACACACAGACAATACCTGGTGCCATCTGTTTTATCCTCCTCTATTAAGAAATTATTTTTTGTATTTTTGCATGTTTTTGTAATTTTGCTGTTTGTTGCATTGTTGGAGTTTTCTGCAATGTAGCAGACTGTTGCACTGCTGCAGTCAATGTGTTTTGTGCTGTCATTGACTAGACAATAGTGGTAACCTGAATAGCCCCCTGTAGGAGGATCCCAAACAGCTATTATGACTCTGCTTTCATTGTCTGCTGATCTTAGGTTTTGAACTTTTGAAGGCACTGAAAGATAACAACAAAAGCAGTTAGCTTTTGGTCAACATTAGTTCACAGGAATGCTAGTTACTAATATGACAACAGCTATGTTTCCATCCAAAACGTTTTGTGATTTTTGGGTTACTGCATAAAAATAAATAAATAAATAAATAAAAATGTTAGATTGAAATGCCAAGATGTGCAAAAAAGTGTCAACTGAGATGGATACCCAGACAGCAACATAGTGTCAGCCCAGATCTGGCCCATGGAATCCAATGTGGATCTGAGCCAACACTGCTGCTGTCTGTCTGTTGTTGTTGTTTTTTTTAATTAACCCATTTTTTAAAACCCATGTGACGTTACCTCAACAGAAGATGTGATTGGATAACTGGACTAACCAACAGACCAATCGCATCACACAGTATCTCAATCTAAAGTCTGCCATCAGAATTATTTGTTTTTTCCTCCCAAAAGCATCTCACACAATTGCATTCACAAACGCCAGCATTCGAATACAAAAGGACATCACAGCATTTATTTGTGTTTGGTCTGCTGCTCTGAGATGCAACGTTTGGTGGAGGAAAAAAGAGCCTCAGTGGCTTTCCCGCTTGTAGGAACTTCCATTTTTATTACAGGTATTTTGCACCAGGAAGTGACAATTTTGTTCTTGTGAACACATGGCATGGAAACGCTGCTTTATTCACAGATATTTTAAATCCAAAAAGTTCAGTTTGCTACTGAAAACATAGCTATTGGTGTTCTTTCATCATACAGTCAAGCTTTCTACACTTACCGGTGTAATCAGAAACGCTGCTTGACACTCCTTCAGTAGTCTTATTCACTATAGCTTTAACTGTGAAACTATACTCAAATCCTGGAGAAAGACCTGTAACATTGCACTCGTTGCTGTCCTTGCATGTGCTTTGTTTTGTTGATTCACCCTGCTTCCTGTACTCTACTGAATAGAAGTCACTGCCTCCTTCTGGTTTACTCCAGTTGAGTAAGATGCTTTCAGTCGTCACGCTCACTACTGTCAGATTTTCAACAGCAGATGGCACTGAAAGAGAGACATTCTGTTCACCATACTGAAAACTAATAAAGTAATCTTTTTGTGCATTGTGTGGATTAAAAACAATCCACGGCATAGGACTGCAGAATGGTATATGGATTTACAATATTAAAGCACCCCATTATTCTTCATTATACATTTCATGTAATATGTGAATGCAAAAGGTCTGCAAAGTTTGAAAGATAAAAAATTGTTGTCTCCTAAAAAGTGATTCTGAACTGCCAGAAACGAGTCAGTAATTCCAGTGTGCTCAAATCTATAGGTTTGTAACAAAATAATGCCAGTCTATGCTCTTCATTGTTACTGTTTGTATCACTGTGTTTAAAGTGCTATGGAAGAGCTGAAATTCAGATATAGTTTTGTTTGTGACCCTTGCTGTAAGCGGACGACCAATCACAACAGATTGGGCCATCTGACCAATCAGAACGGAGTAATGAATGTTTTATTAAGCTGCTTTTTCCTTGGATGCATGTAAACCTTTTATAGATGACCTCTAAAATAAGATTAAAGGGTTAGTTCACCCAAAAATGAGAATTCTGTCATTAATGTCGTTCCACACCCATAAGACTTTCGTTCATCTTTAGAACACAAATCAAGATATTTTTGATAAAATCCGATGGCTCAGTGAGGCCTCCATTGAAAGCAAGATAATTAACTCTTTCAAACGCCCAGAAAAATACTAAAGGCATAATACTTTAAAACCATTGGTTAGTTAGACTAAAATGGTTCAACCTTAATGTTATGAAGCGACGAGAATACTTTTTGTGCACCAATACAACAAAATAACGACTTTATTCATCAATATATAGTGATGGTCAATTTCAAAACACTGCTTCATGAAGCTTCGAAGCTTTACTAATCTTTGGTTTCGAATCAGTCGTTTGGAGTGTGCATTAAACTGCCAAAGTCACGCCCCCCAGTGGTGAACCATTGAAATTTCAAAACGCTTATGAAGCCTCGTTTACTGAAATCACGTGACTTTGGTAGTGTGATACACGCTCTGAAACACTGAATCGAATCAAAAGATTTGTAAAGCTTGATGAAGCAGTGTTTTGAAACATCACAAGATATTGCTGAATAAAGTCATTATTTTGTTGTTTTTTTGTTGCACAAAAAGTATTCTTGTCGCTTCATAACATCAAGGTTGAACCACTGTAGTCACATGAACTGATTTAATTATGTAGCTTTCTCGGCATTATCTTGCTGTCAATGAAGGCCTCTCTGAGCCATTGGATTTTATCAAAAATATTTTAATGTGTGTTCCGAAGATAAACAAAGGTAAACAATACTGTTACTATGAAATCTATAAATCACAAATGATCTTGAAATTGTGCACAGCTGAATGGTTTCAGATCTCTGCCTTGTAAACACCACCTAATTAATATCATTAACATAAACAAGAGCATGTCAACAGCCAAATGTTTTACTGAAGAATGTAGAGTGGCAAGATGTGCATAGATTTTTAATTATCAGCAACTGACCCTTCGCCGGGAGTTTGATTGACAGGCGATCTAACCAGTCATAACGCCGAATCTGCCATTTTGTCCGACAAAGCAGTCAGGGGAGATAGTAGATTAAAGGATTTCAAATAAAACTTTCCTGGTAATTTACTCACCCCCATGTCATCTACGATGTTAATGTCTTTCTTTCTTTAGTCGAAAAGAAATTAAGGTTTTTGATGAAAACATTCCAGGTAGGGCTGTTCAATGATAATCGTGATTATCGTGTACAAAATAAGAGTCTGTATTTATGTAATATATGTGTGTTTGTTTTGTGTATAATTATTATGTATATATAAATAAACATACATTCATGTATATATTTAAGAAAAATATCTTATATTTCTATAGAGATATTTACATTTGTGTATTATATAAATATATAAAAATATATATGCATATATTTATACATGCATGCATATTTTTCTTAAATATATACATGTATGTGTGTGTATTTATTTATACATAATACTTATACACAGAACAAACACACATATATTACGTAAACACAGACTCTTATTTTGTACATGATAATAATGATTGTCATTGAACAGCCCTAATTCCAGGATTTTTCTCCTTATAATGGACTTCAATGGCCTCCAGACGGTTGAAGGTCAAAATTACAGTTTCAGTGCAGCTTCAAAGGGATTTAAACGATACCAGACAAGGAATAAGGGTCTTATCTAGAAAAACGATCTGTCATTTTCGAAAAAAATACAACTGTATATGCTTTATAAACACAAATGATCACCTTGCACATGCTTCTGCTTTCCGTAATCTTCAAAAAGCTTACGCTGTATGTCCTACGCCTTCCCTATTCTACTTACGGAATGAATATACGTAATTACCATGTCTGTGTAATTATTTATTGATTGAGTAGCCACGTAATAAGTGAGATAATGCACAGCCCGCTGGTCATTATCACAAAACAATCTCAAGTGCATAGACTTTCCCTTACTGTACTTGTGCACACTGAAGTCCAAGTCTACTTACCGGTGTAGAAGGAGATATTCTGCGGATTGAGATCCCTGCCACATTTCACAGGAAACACCTGAACACTGTACAGATTTCCCGGGACCAGATCCTTTATTTCTGTATACAGGTCAGTCGTTTTATTGTTAAATGTTGGGTTTGTCTGGTTCCCAGTGATTTTCACTCTGTAGTGAGTGATGTTTCCAGGAGCCTCACTCCAGCTCAGATTGCCTGTGTTCTTGGTCACATTGGAAATGTTTATTTGCCCAAAAAAACGATCTATGGACAGATAAGTACAATATATCAGCAAAAACTTAAAAATTAAAAGTAAAGGTTCCAAAAGTAGGTTTGATGCCATTTTTTGGTTCCCCAAGGAAACTTTCAGTGAACAGTTCTTCAAATAACCATTTTTGTCTGACTGTGAAGAACATTTTAATAATACAAAGAAAATTTTCCTCTGTTTAAGAACCTTTTGTGCAATATAAATGTTTTGTGGTTCATAATGGAACCATCAATGCCAATAAAGAAGTATGTTTCGGGGAACCAAAAACGGTTCTTCTATAGGGGCTATCACACCAGAGGAACTTTTTCATGGTTCCTACAAATATTGGCAATAGCGTGTTCACACTGCATGGAACTGTGAATGATTTTTGGGGAACTAAATTAACTTCTAGTTCAGAATGACATCAGTGACATAAGAATATATTGATTGGCCAAATGCATACAAACACCAGCACCTGGCATTTTTAAAAAGCTATGTAAGCATATTTACTCCAGGAACATGGAAAAATAGATTACAGAATTTACCTGTTGTCTGCGGGGTTGTATTCTTTTCTTAGCCTCGATGATATGTAACACTGCAACTCTTGGCCCCACTTTTTGCTTGTTCATCGCATTAATTATGCATTTACATTTCACCTCTAACATCTCGAAACCCATGACACACAACAAACACAGCACCGATCACGCTGTCCTCCATCCACCGGTTGTCGATGTTTGTAAATGCCGCGCTTAAATAACGCTGTTGTGTGAGCTGATTCAGAATTGCTGCTGCCGGTGCAAATCCCAGGCAACAATATAGTCTACGTTCACACTGCGAGCCTTAGTGCTCAATTCTGATTTTTGCTCAAAAAATCCAAATTTTTGTATAGCTGTTCACATTGTAGTTTTAAATGTGGCCATTATTAGATTTCCAGTGTGAACAGATCATGGTTTTAAACTGACCCGCATGCGCAAAAGAACAATACAAACAGGGTTGCCAGGTTTTTACAACAAAGTCCACCCAATTGCTTCTCAAAATAGGTAAAAATCATGTTCCAGGGGGTAAATATTGCATGGGGTTGCTTCAACCCGCGGCAACAATGGAAAAAGTAACCCAATTCTGCCAATAAATCATGGTCTTGGCAACACACGGAGCATGCTGTCATACGGAAGTAAACAAGGAGGACAATAAAGGTCCGATGTGTAATATGTAGAAGGATCTATTGACAGAAATGCAATATAATATACATAACTATGATTTCATTGGTGTATAAAGAATGTCGATCTCGAGCGACGTAAAAATCGCATGTATTCCGAAATGACTGCGCTCGCATTGCAAAACATCTTACCTGTATCGGATTTAGACGGAAAAATCTGAATTAAAAAGATATGGTATGATAACAGTCTAATATTCTAAAAATGTATATTGTTAACATTGTTACAACATTATTTCCTAACATTTCCAACAGGCACTGGACATAGACTCCAAAGTCGGTCAGATGTCAAATTTTGATTGAAAATGAAAATCGTTGATATCTAGGCCCAATGTCATTAAACAACTCAACAAACAGCGTTACCAGCTTCACTTTTACTAACCAGGCTGACTTTATTTCTGTCAAATATGCACAAAAATCTTATTGAGAATTAACATGAGAATTAACATTAAGATGACGATGTTGAAAATGTTTTTGTTCGAACTCACCATTATGGTGATTAGTGTTTGTGTGACTTCTTGAGCTTTTGATGTTAGTTTTTTCTCTTGTTATTCTAACTTTGTTTGTTATGGCAAGAACATCAAAAGTAAATGTGATCACATGATAAAGAATATCATCAGATTAACAGAAAGCAGATTGTCAGATTAACTAATATCTTCCAAGTTAAAAACTTATTATGTTATGTTATCAAGCAACATTTATAGAATGCTTTTAGAGCGATCCTAGTTATGGTAGAAACTAAGCTTTTCAAATCTTCGAATCAATTGAACCAACTGCTTTGCAAAATGATTCACTGTTTCAAAGCAACACATGCTGGTGACACCTGCTGGTCAAAATGGAAAACTACAGCCAAAACATTTTTAAAAACCAATTGCATATGTTTTATCGAGAGCATAATCTATCAAATGCAGTTAACTAATCATTAAATATTAAGTGTCTGTATAATATGCATTCTTTTTTATTAATTTAAGGGCTTGTTTTGCTTGTTCTATGGATGGCTCAGCTAAACAAGCCAATAAGAGACTATTAGTATTAACTACGGTTATTCTTTTTAATTATTCAAATGTCTCATTAAAAGGTCTACAATTTTTTTTAAAACTGATCAGAAATCAGACATTAGTTCAATGGTTCACCACTGGGGGGCGATCTCTCAGTGAATTTGTGTGATTCACGGCTTCACAAGAGATCTGCCCACAGCAGTGAATCAGTTATGACGTAACAAAACCTCATTTATTGAAATCATATGACTTGCAATAGCACTAACAACACGACACATGCTCTAAAACAAAGACCTTACCATCATAACAGATGAAGGGATGACTTTCATTGCATTTTACTTCTTTCCACATGCCATAGCTGAGCAGGACCACGCAAGCATCCTCGATGTACACTTCAGAATCCGGCTTGTCTACGAGGATGCAGTTGCTGGCTGTGGTGCTCTCAGTCGTGGTGCCATTTGTTGCGGTATTAAAGGCTGTGCTAAATGTGGTGGCATGAGGGATGGTGCTATATGTTGTGGTGTTAGGGGTGACAGCCTGGGGTATCGCATACGTGTACTTATGCACTGCATCTTTAAGTTCATTATATGTCATATTACATACCATATTTAAGCATTCAAGGATCTCGGTCAGTATAGGACACATTCCATCTGTTTTGTTAGAAGGAGAGGTTACTGGAGTAGTTACTGTAGAGGTTTGTGTTGAGGTCACTGGGGTAGACGTTGGGGTAGTTATTAAGGTGCTCAGTGGAGTTTCTGTAGTTGAGAAACATACAGAAATCTTTTCCTGTACTTTATTTGGCACAGGATGACCAGGGTACCAATTCTGATATGTAACGGGATCCTCATTGGACCATTTGGACCATGGGACGGTGCCATTGTAACTCCTGCGGAGCCCGGTCCAGTAGTTCAAAGAGGCGTTCTTCCGCACAATGAGGTGGACGTTTCCACTGGTGATGGTCGTCAGTTCTTTGAAACATTTCTGGCAGTGGTCCCTGGCCTCATCCCATGTGGTATTTCGGTCAGGGAAAGTGTAGCTGTCCCATGTGGCATTGGGGGAAATATGAAAATAATCCTCCTCTGCCCATATGACTGAGCCTGAATGTGAACAATTAAGTTGTCGTGACATTTGCATACATCTCAAAAATAATACTTCTCTTAACCCTCTGGTGCTCCTCATTTAGGGATCACACTCCTACTCCTCCCAGTCAAAAATGTCTGAATACCTCAAATGTAACTTTTTTCAATAATGTTTTTTTTTTTTTAACTCTTTCCCCGCCATTGATGAGATTTCATGTAATTCATGATAACACTTCCTCACCATTGATGAGTTTCTCTGGATTTCCATGTTTCCTAGTTATGGGAGAAACTAAGCTTTTCAAAACTCCAAATCAATTGGACCGGCTGCTTTGAAAATGATGCACAGCTTCGTAAATGCAATGAAAGCATCTTTTTCTTGAAAGGGTTTTTATTAAATGGAATTTACAAATCATCAGATACCATTACATATGAAATGTCTGTTTAAGATGTGATCCTTTATTAATTTGCTGGCCTTGTTTGGTGTTTTATGAAGGGTATGGCTAGTCAGACAATTAACTGTTCTCTTTTCTTTGCTTTTTTATTATAAAAATGTCATCACTAATGTTTACAACTTTATAAAACTGATCTGAGTTTGGGTAAAAATCATATAGACTCTGGTTCATGGGTTCACTGAGATCGTTCCCTAATGGCGAACCATTTTGAAGCCGTTATGACACAATAAAGCCTTGTTTACTGGAATCGTTTGACATTTCAAGCAGTTTCATACGCACTCCTAGACAAGAGTCGAAACAAAAGATTTGCAAAGGTTTCGAAGCTTCTCGAAGCAGTGCAAAACGGCAACCACTAATGTTTTCACTGTTATACTTTAAGGGCCGCTGTTACACATCATCTGGAATAGTACAACATCTCTGGATTCAACAACAAGTGAAGAAGAAGATTTGTGTAAACCAGAAGGAGCGGATAGCAGATTGCTTACGCACATGCAAGCTAACGTAATCATCAAACATTTAACAGCACATAAATCAAGAGTCTTTTTTGAAAAAAAACACATGATTTTCTAAGCTTTTTGCTCAAAATGTTGCTTTTTTTAAAGAAATAACCACATTCAAGAATGCATGAAGCTTGAATAAAATGTTTTTGTTTGTATAAAATGAGAAGCTCTCCTCTTCCTTCTGATATATTGTATATATTTATACAACAAAATATTCTGGCAGCCATGAATTACCATGGCGGTAATTCATAGATGTTTTTTATTTTTTTTATTAACCCCATCATTGCTGTGCTTTTTTCCTTCATTGTAGCTGATTTGTAGATTGTACCCCACAAAAATTCTCTGCATTTTCATATTTCCCATTCATTTCTATGGCGCTTATTTGTGACCAGGAGGAATACAAGTGTGACTGTTAAAGACCATTTAACCTTTTCGAATCATGTCCACAATTGTGTTCATATAGCAAGTGCCACAAAAGTGCATTTTGGTAACATAATTTTTCTTTAAAAAATCTAAACATAAACATTTTTTTGTTAAAAGTAACCGAAGGGCACCAGAGGGTTAAGTAAGTTTGCATTAGTATCCAGGTAAAATATCCAGAAATACATTCAGACATTGTATCTTCAATAAAAGTGAAAGTTGTCTTACTGCACTGGCATTAGACTGTTGCAACAGAGAACATTTAAAGCTTACAAAACTGTTAATGGTTCACCATTTAAACGTAGTACTGTGAAATCAATGCAAATTATTTAGGCTTGGTTATGCAAACGTTTTAGCTTTTGAGGGTGTAAATGCAAACTGAATTTAAAGAGGAACAGTTGCACAACTGTCAACACATGATTGTAAATGAATAAATGTACTTGTAACCTTACAAAAGTCTCAACATGCAAGATGTTCTCTGTCTTGATATTTAATATTCCTCAAAAAAGCGTTATATATACAGTACAGTCCAAAAGTTTGGAACCACTAAGATTTTTAATGTTTTTAAAAGAAGTTTCGTCTGCTCACCAAGGCTACATTTATTTAATTAAAAATACAGTAAAAACAGTAATATTGTGAAATATTATTACAATTTAAAATAACTGTTTTCTATTTGAATATATTTGACAAAGTAATTTATTCCTGTGATGCAAAGCTGAATTTTCAGCATCATTACTCCAGTCTTCAGTGTCACATGATCCTTCAGAAATCATTCTAATATGCTGATTTGCTGCTCAATAACATTTATGATTATTGTCAATGTTGAAAACAGTTGTGCTGCTTCACATTTTTGAATGAATATTCACATTTTTGAGGAATATTAAATATCAAGAGGACATCTTGCATGTTTCTTAAGACTTTTGTAAGGTTACAAGTACATTTATTCATTTAATATCATCATTTAATGTGTACAATTGTACAAAATATTTGTGTACAATATTTTTTTTCAGGATTATTTGATGAATAGAAAGTTCAAAAGAACAGTGTTTATCTGAAATCTAATCTTTTGTAACATTATAAATGTCTTTACTGCCACTTTTGATTGATTTAATGCATCCTTGCTGAATAAAAGTATTCATTTCTTTAATTTCTTTTCAAAAAAATAAAAATAAAAATTCTTACTGACCCCAAACTTTTGAACGGTAGTGTATAATGCTACAGAAGCTTTGTATTTCAGATAAATGCTGTTCTGTTGAACTTTCTATTCATCAAGGAATCCTGAAAAAAAAAGTACACAACTGTTTTCAACATTGAAAATAATCATAAATGTTTCTTGAGCAGCAAATCAGCATATTAGAATGATTTCTGAAGGATCATGTGACACTGAAGACTGGAGTAACGATGCTGAAAATTCAGCTTTACATCACAGGAATAAATTACTTTGTCAAATATATTTAAATAGTACACAGTTATTTTAAATTGTAATAATATTTCACAATATTACTGTTTTTTTTACTGTATTTTTAATTAAATAAATGTAGCCTTGGTGAACAGACGAAACTTCTTTTAAAAACATTAAAAATCTTAGTGGTTCCAAACTTTTGGACTGTACTGTATATTACTGGTCAAACCTTTGAATAATTAATATATATTTTTTTTTTATGTTTTTGAAATGTTTTTTAAGACTTGTTCAAAAAACATTCAAAAGACTTCAAAAATATGAAACAGCACAACTGTTTTCAACATTGATAATAATCAGAAATGTTTCTTGAGCAGCAAATCATCATATTAGAATGATTTCTGAAGGATCATGTGACACTGAAGACTGGAGTAAATCAGCTTTGCATCAAATGAATACATTTTTATATTGTAAACATATTTCACAATAATACTGTTTTTACTGTATTTTGATCAAATAAATCCAGCACTGGTGAACAGAAAATATCTGAATTATTCCAAGCTTTTGACCTGTAGTGTATGTGTGTATCCTCTCAGCAAATATAGGGTTATGCATGTTAGCTATAAAGGTAAAGACTTATATTAGTTTACAGACTCACTTAGTAGAAGTGGCAGCCACAGTCCGTTCATCTCACATCTGCTTCTTGACGATTCGCTGGTTGTCAATCTCAGGTCACGATGAGAAATGTACTACACCTGGACAAACTGGACTCTTCAGATAAAGATACTCTATCTGCAATACTCTCCTGTCCACTGATCGTCCTGTTGTGATTCTGTGCTCTACAGTCTCATCTCTAACAACATCCTATTCACACAGTGACTTTGCATAGAAAACCTCAACATTTCCATTGACGTTATTTGCAAATAGCTGGACTATGGACTAACTGAAACATGTGAAAATGTCAGAGTTGTATTTAAGACCAGACCTCCAAGACTAAGACCAAGACCAATCAAGACCAGAGTGATAACTGAGCATTCATTCTTGAATTCTTGATCTAACCAAGTCAGGAGTGTCTCAAATGAAAACATTTGTTAAAACGGTGATGAGCTAGAATATGGAATATTCATATTCTTAATTTAGTCTAACTATTTTTTAGCTTGAGCATGAATGATTAATTTTAACATAGAGATCCAGCAGTAACTTATTCCATATTCATAACTGCTTAGATGGAGATTTCACAATAAGGAAGCAACTGTTGAAATACATACACTACCGTTCAAAAGTTTGGGGTCAGTAAGATTTTTTAATGTTTTAAACGAAGTCTCTTCTGCTCACCAAGCCTGCATTCATTTGATTAAAAATACAAACAAAAACAGTAATATTGTTAAATATTATTCCAATTTAAAACAGCTGTTTTCTATGTCAATATACAGTAAAGTGTAATTTATTCCTGTGATCAAAGCTGAATTTTCAGCATCATTACTCCAGTCTTCAGTGTCACATGATCCTTCAGAAATCATTCTAATATGATGATGTGATGCTCAAGAAACATTTATGATTATTATCAATGTTGAAAACAGTTATTTACATTTTTATTTCATGATGCTATGATGAATAGAAAGCTCAAAAGAACAGCATTTGTCTGAAATCTAAATCTTTTGTAACATTAAACACTACTGTTCAAAAGTTTGGGGTCAGTAAGAATTTTAATTTTATTTTTGGGGGATAGAAATAAAATTAATCAATACTTTTATTCATCAAGGATGAGTTAAACTGATCAAAAGTGACACTAAAGACTATTATAATGCTAGAAAACATTCTATTTTAAATAAATGCTGTTCTTTTGAACTTTCTATTCATCAAAGAATTTTGAAAAAAATATTTGTACTCAACCGTTTTCAATATTGATAATAATAATGAATGTTTCTTGAGCATCACATCATCATATTAGAATGATTTCTGAAGGATCATGTGACACTGAAGACTGGAGTAATGATGCTGAAAATTCAGCTTTGATCACAGGAATAAATTACACTTTACTGTATATTGACATAGAAAACAGGTATTTTAAATTGGAATAATATTTCACAATATTATTTTTTTTTGTTTGTATTTTTAATCAAATAAATGCAGGCTTGGTACGCAGAAGATACTTCTTTTAAAACATTAAAAAATCTTACTGACCCCAAACTTTTGAACGGTAGTGTACAATAATACATAATTATCATGAAACACAAGATTGTATTTTCTTATAAGCATCACCTAATGATGCACAGACATACAAAACATGCTCTACAAATATTAAAAAGGAAACCAACACAAACTGCTAAAAGTGAACCAAAAATAAGTTCAACAGATAAAATGTATCAAAAATCTCTACAGCATCTTCATTGTACATATGCACTGTAGAAATACAACACTGATCACCATAATAGCGATTTAACATTAACATCTATACCAAGCCTGCTCCTGGAGAACTTCTGTCTCCTGTAACCTTGTGTCTCATATGGGACAAAAAGAGTTAATTAAGTACACTCTAAAAATGCTGGGTTAAAAACAACCCAAGTTGGGTTGAAAATGGACAAACCCAGCGATTGGGTTAGTTTTATTTAAACCAACTATTTTTAAAAATTGCTATATGGCTAGCTTAAAATGAACCCGAAATAGTTGGGAAATTAAAAACCAGATGCAATTAGAGACAACAATAATAGACAAAAGGTGAATGTTTATTAATAAGCTTTAATATTTTATTAATATAAATTTAATAGTTCAATAGTTTATTAATATAAATTTATTAATAAGCAATTTAATAAATGTTTATTGTTTAATAATTATTCATTGCACATTAATAAATGTTCATTTCCAACATACTTTGGGTTAATTTTAATTAAGCAATACAGTAATTTTTAAACAATAGTTGAGTTAAATAAAACTACCCAGCAGGTTGGGCAAACATTTAACCCTACCGCTGGGTTAAAACAACCCAATTGCTGGGTTTGTCCATTTTCAACTCAACTTGGGTTGTTTTTAACCCAGCATTTTTTAGAGTGTAGTAAAATGTTGATTAATTCAGACTGTTGTGTCATTAATACATTTAAGCACTGCTTTATCAACTCTGTGAAAAGCACAGAGTGGCAGGAGATTCAACAGCATTGCAAAAAACATTTTTTTTTATATTATGTGGATAAATTTTATAATTTCACACTTCACACAGACAGACATCAAGGATCAGCTTATGAATCTCAATAATGGTGACAATCAACAAAATATTCAGATAAACAGATCAACTCTGAACATCACAAAAACAAGCAACTAATGTCACAACAAAACAGCAAAAATAAAAGAAAAGACCAAGAATAAAAGAAAATTGAAATTTGATCTGAATAATTTATTCATGCCGCAGTGCATGGATGAGTTTTGTACAATAAAACTTTTTATGCGTTTTGGCCGTTCATTTACATGACAACGGTGTTTTAGTGGAAAATGCAAACTTTTGGAAACGGCACCAATTTAATTTCTGTGTAAACTGCAAAAACGAGAATCTGTGAAAACGGTTATGACATGCACATGCGTTTTACGTGTTTAGTCTATCCACCTTAGTTTTCAATGTGGACGTAATGTGTTTTCTGTGAATGTGCAAGACTTCCAATTTATTCGCCACTATAGGGAAATAATGAGAATAATATCAAAGTGCAGTAAATCATAAACACAAGGTGGATAGGCGTGCACAACTGATGCAAGTGCTCTGTGAAGTTTTTTATAATGTTGTTAAATTATATTACCATCATTATTAGCCAACAGAACCTGATCGTATTTTATCTCAGTTTTTTTGCCACAATAAATGTTTTATAAACACACTGTGACAGCAGCCAGAGAACAGAGAAAACTAAAAGAAAAAGGTCAACTAAATCAAACACTGATCACCATAATGGTGACGTATTAGGTGACAACAAAACCTAATTAATCTCTCAATCATCACATAAACCTCAACACTGCTTTAATGTTTCACTTATAACAATAGTGGTTTTAATTACCAAATTACAATGTTCTTGTCAAATGAAAGGCTGGATCCTAGTGAGGCAGTGTCCTAGAGACCTCTTCATCTTTAAAAGCTAGAATGACACAGCCTAGTAAGTGTGCATGGCTACATTACAAACATTCTCACCCCTTCATTTCCGAAAACATTGTTTTTGTCTTACGTTTCATTATGAACTCAGACAAGTTCAGTGCCAACTCGTTTTCTGTCTTTTTTGTGATTTAAAATTTTTCAAAGGATTGTGGGTGATTAACACGAATGACACACTTAATGCATCCTTCAAAATGAGCTGAATAAATGATGCAATACGAAGGCTGACTTCCGAGGATTCTTCAGATTGAGACGGCCTTCAGTGGCACTTGATGACATGACAGCTGAGAAATGCTGCCTTACTAGGACACAGCCTTCTGTTTGTGAAGCATCCTCAGTTTTGTTAATAAAAGTGTTTTAGGTTTACTTGGAAAATTAGCAGGGCTGAAAACCCCTGATTTAAAAGGTTCTGTACATGAAGCGCCTGGCAGAACCTTTTACCACATTTGATCTACCTTACACTCTAAAAAATGCTGGGTTGTTTCAACCCAAGTTTGGGTCAAAAATGGACAAACCCAATCATTGGGTTAAATTTTTAAATGCATTTTTAACCCAACGGTTGGGTTTGTCCATATTTGACCCAAATTTGGATTAAAACAACCCAGCATTTTTTAGAGTGTATCTTCAGTATTCAGTTGAATCCCTGTGCAGTGAAGTGAACAGCAGCTTTTATCACATGTAGTTTCATAGAGCTCATTTTAGTGCACCTTATTTGCATTTTCAACATGTAACATGAGACTGTGTCTGACATTTAGCGTGTATCATTTTCTCAATCTTTTGACCCTTCAACGAACAGGTTTTATTTTTAGCAATTTGAGAAGCTTGATGAAGGTATATAAAGTGTGTAATGGTTAAAAGTTATGGCCATACTTTTCAAATAGTGTGATGCATATTTTTAAACATTAATGTTGCTTCTCTTTTGCCTGCCAAACCTCCATTGCAAAAACTCAGATTTGAAAGAAAACTCTCAAAAACTCACAGAAACTCCCTGTGTGTGTTCTTGCTCCAGAAGCCGTTTCACTCGGATATATGTTAGAACAGAAGAAAAGACTAGTGCAACTTCACTTTCTTGTCAATTAAAGTTACAATATTATGTCAATCAATTATGAAACAAATATAATTTCAGCTGTAAAGCAGTGTCATTATTCATTATTGATGCAAGTTAGTTAAATAAGTTTTAATGTTGCAAAGTTAATCAGTTCTGAAGCAAACTCAATTCAAGTAAAAAGCAAAAAAGTAAATATTATAAAATGGTATAGTGATGAAGTGAGGATAGCGCATCAATATGAATTAAAAACATATATATGATTATTTTAAGTTTTTAAAGTTCACACTTCATGTATCATGACGATTACATGATATATTTGTTGTTGTTACTGGCAGGATGAGATGAATAAGCTTGTCATGATCTGAACCTTCTTTTAGAACCTAATTTAAATGAAAGATGTAAACATTTGCATATTGATCAGATGCTTCAGTGCTCTGAGAGTGTTTATAGTGCTGTGAGTTTAACACTTCATCACTGACACACACAACAATCTTCATCAACATGACCTTCATCATCATCTTCATCTGGACTCTCACAGCGTTTGCTCAAGGTTTGTGGAGCACAAGTTTGATATCAATTCATTTCTTCAAGTATATTGTCAAAGTTTTGAGTTGATTTTCTTCTTGTTGTGTGTTTCAGAGTGTAGAGGACAGATCACCGTCACTCAGAGTCCCTCAATGACAGCAGCTCAACCAGGACAAACACTTATAATACACTGTAAAACTAGCAGTGATGTGTACAAGGATAGTTATGGGGAGCGTTTAGCCTGGTACTTACAGAGACTCGGAGAAGCTCCTAAACTCCTGATTCGTCTTGTAAGCACCCTCCAGTCAGGAACTCCATCTAGATTCAGTGGCAGTGGATCTAACAGTGATTTCACTCTGACCATCAGTGGAGTCCAGACTGAAGATGCTTTATCACTGTGTTCACACAGTGATAAAGAGTCGTACAAAAACCTCCGTCAGTCAGAGTCACAGTGACTGAACTGATACTGCAGCTGCACTGTAAAAAAAAAAAACGTTAAAAAGCAGTGAAATGTATGGCAGCACATGGTCTCATTGTATTAATACGTAACTTTCAAAGACACAAGACATACATTTTTGTACATTTAGAAAGGTGCTAAGACCAACTATATTGACATATTTATAGCACTAAAATGTAAAAATCTTTCATGTCATGAAGATATATGTATAATTTCCCTTATAACGTTTTGTAGATACAGTACCTCACAGAGGTGAGTACACCCCTCACATTTTTGTAAATATTGTATTATATCTTTTCATCTGACAACACTGAAGAAATGACACTTTGCTACAATGTAAAGTAGTGAGTGTTCAGCTTGTATAACAGTGTAAATTTGCTGTCCTCTCAAAATAACTCAACACAGTCATTAATGTTGAGTGATAACATTGTTAGAACATTATCTCCTAACATTCTTATAAAGTGTTTAGAGGGAAGTTTCCCATCGGGCACTGGGTGCGGACTCCAACGTTACCCATAGATATCAAATTTTGATTGAAAATAAAAATAACTATTATTTTTTAATAAAACAGCAACATCTAAACCTCTTTTCATTCTCAACAAGAGCTTTTGTAAACTACAGAAATAAAGTCAATCTGGTTTAAGCTGATAATGCTGTTTTTTGAGATGCTTAATAATGTTGAGCTTGACGTCAAACAAAAGTTTCAACCAAAAGTCTAAACAACATTTGAGTCCACATCCAGCGGCCAATGGAAAGCTTGTGTTTTCCTACCTTTTAGCAGAACATTCTGTGGACAAAAATAAAACTTGCTGCTGAAAACATTCCCAGAACATTACAGATTTCTAGCTTCTTATTTGATTTGAGTATCTCATCCTAACATGTCATTTGTACACTATACACTGTATTCATACTATATACTTGATAGATTTTATGTTGGTCTCAGCATTGAAAGTATGTGGACTGAGGCTCCCTTTTTTTTCCTCTGTCAAAGTTGTATACTATGTTTTAAACATATGGTTTTCTGTGTACCAGAACCATTCCATATAAGGCTCTACTATGAGTGAATGTAAGACAGGGAATGGTCTCTGCTTTTCTGTATTACCAAGAATAGGAGAAGGTCCTTGGGATGCTAAGGGACCTCATGGGTACCTGACCAGTAGATGACCATATTTAGACTTGTTTTTCTATATGTATCACATTCCTATAACATGATCTATATGATGTATTCTCTTTCTCATTGGCTGAAACTATACTACACCCCTTGTACTCTTTCTATATATTCTCTCTTTTCTTATTAATAAAATGAGACTATATTCTCCCTCAGCGCTGAGTGATTGCTCATTCAATTGCCAAATAAGAGGTCTGGGATGAGGCACGAATTAGGAGCAAAAACCTAACAATTTGGGGGCTCGTCCGGGATTTCTCCAGACAGGTAAGAAATAAAATGCTTAAGTGCATCTTACTGTCTGTTGAGAAATTGATCCTTGTATTTTTTGTGCCGCACTTTTTCATATTTGTTAAAAGTGGATATCCTCGTATTTAGATAAATGCGGGAAGAGTGAAAGAGGATTGATCACCCTTTCATTTTTTGGTGTTATCCTCACGGATTACATACGTGGGAAGGGAATAGATGAGTTTGAGTTGAAAATTTTTCTCTCTCTCTTAGTCCATTTCATGATGATATCCTCAGGTCCTTGTTGGCAGTTGAATGAATAATACTGAATTTAAAATTTTTCTTTTTGCCAAAAATACTAAAAAGTTAATATAAAGCTGCAGACTTTAATTTGTATTTTGTTTGGCCATTTTCTGAAATTGTAAGGCTTTTCTTTAAGCAAAGGAGAGATCTTTGTTGGCTGTTTTAAATGGGTGAAATGATTAGTCGACCATTGATGGGGGAAACCCCGAGGGATTTCATGAATCGCAATAATAAAGCGTTTTTTACTGAACCCTATCTCTCTAATCTCGCAGGATGGTCAGAAGGGAAAATACAATTAGATCCGTTTCCCCGCGATGGTTCTTTTAAAGATGAAGATATGCGTGCTGCAAAAGATATGATCTTTGGTTCTTGGGGTGACCCAGGATGGTCCATTGATTATATGAAAGATGCGTATAAAGTTTGGATGAAGATGAAAACTTATTGGGATAAGGGTCCAGAGTTGAAAAAACAAGACAGCTCTCTCTCTCAGTCTCAGCTGAAACCTGATGCGTCCCTTCCCCCATATGAATGTGTTGTTTCTGCTGAAATTCCAAAGCCCTTGACCAATCGATTGTATCCGCAGTTGCCGTCCACAACTGAAGTTTTTCCGTTTGTACAGCTTCCAGATGGTTACAAAATTACTCCTCTGAGTGTTACGGAGGCAGTGGCTATTTGTAAAGATCTGCCTGATCCGGCTAGGTCACCACATCAATTTGTGGCAGTGCTGCAACGGTTAACTGCCTACAGTCAATTGACGGGACGAGATTATCGTTTTATTTTGACTAAAACACTGCCTGCGGAAATCACAGAGGAGGAAATGATTGAAGAAGTTGATTACTTAAACCCCATCTATGATACACCGCCTGTTCGTCGTGTTGTATCTCAGAAAGCTGGAGATTCGAAGCCCCTTGATTTGTCTAAACCTTCACGAGTGCTTCTAATTACTGATTCGGAGGAAGACGAGGACGAAACAGGTGATTGGGTTTGGGCCAGCTCAGGTAAACTTAAAGTTTTTTTTAAACAATTGATTGCTTTTTTGTTAAAAGTGTCTTCTGCTAAACAAGACATCTCGCATGCAGCCAATACCAAACAGAGAACTGGTGAAAGCCCTGTTGCATTCTTTAACAGATTTAAACATGCATGGGTTGAGGAGTCTGCGATTCCTATTGAACAAAATTGTCCATTGTTCTTAAATACGTTCCTAAATAATATGAACAAAGACACTGCACAGTTAATTCGTATAACAACTCCGAATATTACTACCATTTCTGTTGATGAACTGGGACGACGCTTGCGTGAGCTTTCCTCTGCTGGAGCTTTTGATGTCTCCAGGGGCAAAACTCCTGCAATGCTTCAAGTGAATGCTGCTGTGAATCCTCGTCCACAACAATTTGGAAATGTGAGACGCTGTTTTTATTGTGGCAAGCCAGGACATCTGGAACGTGACTGTAGGAAAAAGGCTTGGGATTTGAGGCAGAGGTCAGAAAAGCAGAAGAGGAAGGGCTCTGGTGGTGGCTTGAAGCAAAAGCCCCCACTTGCGCTCCCTTCTGCAAAGACTGACAGACAAAATCCAGTGTATCCCATTTCCTGGCCACAATGACTGAGTTCGACTGAGCCCTCTTCTGATAATTTTTCATTGATTTCTTTGAGTTATCCGAATGTGTCAACTGTTTTGCCATTTATTGAATTAAATGTTGACCATAAACCCTATGTTTTTCTCATAGATACGGGGGCGTCGATGTCATCGTTATCCTCTCTTGTCTATGAGGGCTCGATTACAGGAAAACATGTAAACTCTGTGGGAATCAATGGTGTACCTGTGAGATGTGAAATGACACCAACATTTCCGGTTACTTCTAATGATATCCCATCATTGTTTAAAATGCATGCTTTTGCGATAATACCGAGGTCACCATTTTCTCTTCTGGGACGCGATCTCTTACATAAATTTGGTATTCAACTTAATTTTAATGCTGACTCTCTACAACTTATTTTTCCTGCAGCCTTTTCTCTCACTGTTGATACAGGAAATGCTCTCCTTGTGGATGATTCTGCAACTGAGCTCAAACAGGAAATTGAGGGCGTCAACCCCAAATTGTGGGCAGCCCATAAGGATGACGCAGGATTCATTGATGTCCAGCCCTATGTTGCTAAGCTAATAACAGACAAGCCTGTGTATCAGAAACAGTACCCCCTCTCAAAAGAAAAGGTGGAGGGTATTCTTCCTGTTATTGATAAATTACTGGCTCAAGGCATCCTGGTGCACACTCATTCACCTTATAATACACCAATTAATCCAATTAAGAAAGCAAATGGTTCTTGGCGTTTAACTCAAGATTTGAGAAAAGTTAATGAGTTAGTAACACCATTGTCTCCTATAGTACCTGATGTGCAAACTATAATTAATTCTATTCCTTCTGAACATTCATTTTTTACAGTTCTGGATATTTCCAGTGCTTTCTTCAGCATTCCTGTTGATCGCCAAACACAGCCATTGTTTGCTTTTACCTTGGAAAATTCACAATTAACGTGGACAAGACTCCCACAAGGGTTCAGGGATTCTCCGGCTGTTTTCTCTGCTGTAGTGCACGCAACGCTGAAAAATGCCAAACTTCCTCCAAACACCTGTCTGCTTCAATATGCAGATGACATACTCATCACAGGAGCAACTGAGGACATGTGTGCTGCTGCCTCTAAAATTGTCTGCAATATTTTGGCAGAGGCTGGTTTCAAGGCATCAAGAGAGAAACTACAGTGGGTACAGAGGAGGGTCGAGTACCTTGGACATGAACTGTCACAGGGCAAAGTGCAATTGTCTGCTGACAGAGTGAAAGCTATTGCTACTTTCAAGCACCCATCGACACGGAAGCAGATGCAAAGCTTCCTGGGACTGGTTAATTATTGCCGAATATGGGTGCCCAACTGTTCCATGTATGATAAAGTCCTACAAACTGCTACTCTGGGGGACACAGAGGACATTACATGGACAGCTGAGATGGATCAAGCATTCAGACATTTGAAATCCTCCCTTATGAAACCTCCTGCACTCGGCCTCCCAAATTACTCTCAAGACTTTCACTTATACGTGCATGAAAGTGGGGGTACAGCCGCCGCAATCCTGGCCCAGGAACATGGGGGTACTTTTCGTCCCATAGCTTATTTGTCTAAAACTCTTGATTCAGTAGCCAGGGGACTTCCTGCTTGTTTGCGTGCAGTGGCTGCCACGGCGATCATGGTTCAAGATGCTGAAAAAATTGTGTTATCACATAAATTGATAGTGCATACTTCTCATCAGGTAGGAGTCATTATGAGTAATATTTCTACTCAACATATGACTGCTCAACGCCGCTCTGGCTATGAGGCTATATTATTAGCTACTGCTAATTTGATTTTGAAGCCAACTTCTGTTATTCATGGCCCTACTGTACATTTGCACAGGTTACTGACGCAAGGTGAATTTGAGAGTGATGACCACGAGTGCCTGGACAGAATCCAGATTTCGACTGCCTGCAGGCCAGATGTTTCTACATCTGTCCTGGAGGAGGGGAAGAATTGGTATATTGATGGATCCTGTTTCAAGCCAAATGATAATGTATACTTGTGTGGGTATGCTATTGTTGAATTACCTGATCGTGTAATTGAGGTATACTCTTTGCCATACAAGTCAGCGCAAGTTGCAGAATTAATTGCTTTAACGAGAGCTTGTCAATTGGCAAAAGATCAGTGTGTTAATATATACACTGACTCTAAATATGCGTATAGCATAGTACATGATTTTGCTAAATTGTGGGAAGAAAGAAATTTTAAAACCTCAGATGGAAAGCCAATTGCTCACCATAGCATTGTAGCGGAGCTCATTAATGCAGCACAACAACCATCAAAACTCGCTGTTATTAAAGTAGCAGGACATACGTCAGGAGAAACAGATGAAGCCAAAGGAAATAGATTTGTAGATGAAGTAGCGAAATGGGCTGCTAAAGAAGTAATGTTAAGTCCACATGTAAGCGAAAGGGGCACAGATGTGCCTATGATGAATTCATTATTGACTAATGATTTGGACATTAAAATATTACAAGCTAACCCTACGCAAGCTGATTTGACTTACTGGTCAGACAATGAAGTAAAACCAGATCAAGTTGGACTCTTGAGAGACAAACAAGGTAGACTTGCATTACCTGCATCTGCGATTGTTATGCTATGTAGACATTATCATGGTGTATCACATGTGTCAAAAAAGAAAGTGATACAAATGTTGAATCGATCTTATTGCATAGCAAATATTCAAAGAAATACTCTGTTGATATTGGATGCTTGTCTGGTGTGTGCTCAAACCAACAAGCACAAGGCAACTAAACATGACGCTTTACCACATCCTGAGCTACCATTCCAACACTTGCAAATTGATTTTACGCATATGCCTCCTTGCGGAAATAATAAATATTTGCTTGTGATTGTTGACAGATTTTCTAAATGGCCTGAAGCTTTTCCGTGTGGAAAAGAAAATGCACAGACGGTAGTTAAAGTTCTGGCTAAGGACATTATACCGCATTTTGGTATACCAATGGTTATAGATAGTGATAATGGAACACCGTTCACTTCCAAAGTCACGCAGTTGTTAGCCAAAGAGCTTAATATTACCTGGAGTTTACATATACCGTTTCATCCTCCATCTAGTGGACAAGTTGAGAACATGAATAGGGTTATCAAAGATCGTCTTAATAAAGCGTGTCTTGATACAGGCAGAAATTGGGTTGATCTGCTGCCTGCCGTATTAACAGAAATTAGAATGTCACCATCAGCAACAACAAAGATGTCTCCGTTTGAAATCCTTATGGGTAGACCTTTCCCGACCCCATGGGTCAGAGGTCGCGCTGGCAATTTTTCCACAGGTGACACGGAGGTGATCATCACGGATTATGTGGATTCCCTAATTAAAACTTTGAATAGCATCAATGGTGATGTGTCTCTCTCTCTCCCTCTTCCTGCAGAAAAACCCACTCATCCTTTCGTTCCAGGACAACAGGTGCTGATAAAGTGTCTGAAGCCCACAAAACTGGGTGATCTGAAATATCTGGGGCCCGCCACGGTGATTGCTGTGACGAGAACAGGAGTGCTGACTGACTTCCAACCGCAGTGGATCCATGCCAGTCGACTGAAAGCAGCTCCATCCCAGGGGAACGTTTTGGGTAGCGTTTCCCAAAAGCATCGTAAGCCTAAGTTGATCGTAGCTCCATTGGTTTCAATGGAGCTACGATCAACTTAAGCTTACGATGCTTTTGGGAAACGCAGCCCTGGTCAATGAGGAGAAGGAAGCCAGTGAGCCAAGGAAAGATCCGAAGGAAGGTGAAACAAGACGTTCAACGAGGAGAAGAAGAAAGAGATTGCTAGAGATCTAGAACCAGCAATAATTATCATCAAAGCTCTCTAGCCATGATTGCTAAATTGATATTTTACCTGGTTGTGCTGACAAATGTGTTTATTCACATACAAGCTGCTGTTAGCACTGGTAATGAAACTTGGGTACATTATGAAGAAGAACCACATGCCTTTGCAGCTAACATGTGGTGGAGATTAGCCAACTACACTGCTAAATCTGAAGGAAAAACAGGTGACTGTTATGTTTGCACCAAAATGCCACATAGTGCTTCTGGACCACATGTAGAGGTTAAATCACCAAGGACAGAAGAAGAATTAGAATGCCCTATTTTTGTTAGCATTACTGGAATGATGGCTCCAAATAGAAGTGCAATATGGAGTTGTGGAAAAAGTAGAATAATGATGCTTGCAACGCAAGTACATGCTAAAGTGACAACCATTGGCTCCATTCCAGACTCACTGTTATGTATGGAAAGAGAAACTGGAACAGTGAGAATGGGGGTAATTCCTAAAAGTAAATGTAATCGAACATACCATCATTGTGAGATAGAACATATGTCTTGTTGTATGAGGTGTATTTTGCATTATCCAAAAGCTAATATGACTGAGTGTTCTAAAGGAACACCACATCCTATATCTACTATGATTGCTTATGGATGGGCTAATCCTTTTATTCAAGATGTGTGTTCTAAATATTGTGCACTTGTGCCAGGTCAAAATTGCTACAGATATGCTCCTTCTTCACGGGGAACTAGAGCTGTAAAAGATTGGTTTTGGCTGTGTGGACATAGAGTCTACACTACTCTTCCAGAAGATTGGAGTGGAAGATGTGCTCTAGTAACTTTGGAAGAATATTCCATGGTTATTAGACCACACAAACCTCACGTTATGACAAAACAAAAACAGAAAAAGAAACGCTCCCTCTCTAGTCGCGGTTCAACTAGTAGTTTGGGTAGAGATAATCCAGTACCAAAGCAACATCGACTCTGGACTGGTACTGAAAGGTTCTTTGAAGCAGTATTTCCAGGAATAGGTGTCTCTAGTCTTCAAATTGAAGTTGAGGTTACAAGATATGAGCTAATTTCATTTATCAATACTACAAGAGACACATTGGCTGGTGTTCAACAGGAACTCCGAGGGCTCCGTTTAACTGCCCTGCAAAACAGGCTAGTTTTAGATCAATTAACCGCGGCAGGAGGAGGAGTTTGTGTTATTGTTGGTACCTCTTGTTGTACTTATATCCCTGAAAATGATGCAGATGGTCATTTAATTTCAGAGGGTTTAAAAAATATGACTAGAATTGCTCAAGAATTACAAGAACGAGAAGTTACTGATAATCAAAGTGGGTTCTTAGCATGGCCACAGGATGGCAACAAATGCTTGTATCTGCTTTGATTCCTATAGGTGTGATCCTATTAATTATGGCATTTATTATCTGTTGTATTATTCCATTCATTAGAGCTTTGATTAATCGTGCCATGAACAACTTTGTATCCTCTCAATATGCTTTGATGAATAGAACTGTTAAATGTTAGTAATTTTGAAGGAAAAGGAAGGAAATGTTTGCTGAAGAATGTTATGATTTTGAAAGTAAAGAAAGTGATTGTATTTGTATATGAAAAAAGTAATGCTGAGACTTGGATGTGGCAATTTTATTGCCAAAAGGGGCAATTGATAGATTTTATGTTGGTCTCAGCATTGAAAGTATGTGGACTGAGGCTCCCTTTTTTTTCCTCTGTCAAAGTTGTATACTATGTTTTAAACATATGGTTTTCTGTGTACCAGAACCATTCCATGTAAGGCTCTACTATGAGTGAATGTAAGACAGGGAATGGTCTCTGCTTTTCTGTATTACCAAGAATAGGAGAAGGTCCTTGGGATGCTAAGGGACCTCATGGGTACCTGACCAGTAGATGACCATATTTAGACTTGTTTTTCTATATGTATCACATTCCTATAACATGATCTATATGATGTATTCTCTTTCTCATTGGCTGAAACTATACTACACCCCTTGTACTCTTTCTATATATTCTCTCTTTTCTTATTAATAAAATGAGACTATATTCTCCCTCAGCGCTGAGTGATTGCTCATTCAATTGCCAAATAAGAGGTCTGGGATGAGGCACGAATTAGGAGCAAAAACCTAACAATACTGCAGACAGTAAGAGTTTTATATCAGCTGCTGTTTTAGTCCTGATCAACAGTTCAGTTCAGACACGCCTCTCCCTCCTCTGCACCAATCACAGCCTCCGATAAGAAAGAGCAAGATAAGAATATTAATTTGAGCTTTTAACTGAATTTTAACTGAATTTTGTATTGAAAACTTATTCACAAAACTATGAGGAACTGGTATCTGATGATAACTATTAAGCATAAAAACAGAGATTAAATATAGCTGCAAGCAGCAATGCGGGGCCAAGCACCGAAGGCACCGCAAACAGAGCAACACAGCAAGCAGAGCAGCATTTCAAGCAGAGCAGCACTGTAAGCAGAACAGCACATCAAACAGAGCAGCACACCAAGCAGAGCAGAACATCAAACAGAACAACACAGCATACTGAGCAACACTGCAGGCAGAACAGCACAGCAAAAAGAGCAGCTTTTAAAGCAGAACAACACGGCAAGCATTTCAAGCACTCAAATGTCTGAGCTGTAGTGCAGTGCGGAGCAAGAAGAGCAAAAACAGCAGAAATTGAATGTACATGAAAAACAGCTGGTTCAGAAGTAGAGGTGAGAATGAGCTCAAAATGACCAGAAGCTTTTTGGGATGATAAAGGAATTGAAATGACAACATTACAAACAATTTTAAAAAGTTGCCACAAGTGGGATTCGAACCCACAATCTCTGGATCATGTGTCTGTCCCTCAACTCTTTGCGCCACTGAGCAGACAGTGTCACACTGCTGTCAGAGTTCAGTAGTTCATGAGAATTAACTCACAATGAAGAGCAACGCAGCATACATTTCATGCACTCAAATATCTGAGATGCAGTGCAATGCAGAGCAAGAAGTGCAAAAAGAGCAGAAATTGAATGTACATGAAAAACAGCTGGTTCAGAAGTATAGGTAAGAATGAACTCAAAATGACCAGAAGCTGAGATGAAAATGAACATAGAATTAATAAAAATAGATTTATTTCTAATTAAAAGAAGAAAGACTAGTACAATACTTGTTTGGATAATAAAGGAATTGAAATGACAACATTACAAACTATTTTATAAAGTTGACCCACACAGGACTCGAACCCACAGTCTCTGGATCATATGTCTGTCACTCAACTCTTTGTGCCACTGGGCAGGCAGTGTCATATAGCTGTCGAAGTTTAGTAGTTCATGAGAATGAACTCACAATCAAGAATTTTTATAAAAATGCACCATATGTTATATTTATAAATTTTAGTTTAGATCATTCACAGAAACATTCCATATCAGGAACAGAAGCAATTTGTACAAAATAACCATTTAGCATGCTAAGCTAATTAGCATAAGACAACAAACACAAGCGAGGTCATATTCAGAGACGAATATCTCGGGAATGGTAGCGAATATCAAAAATCCGTTCAGTCATTTCTATGCAGCTCGGTCCAAAGATCATCTGAGCTGATTTTGGGCAAAATTGGACAAAATTTGTGGGAGGAGTAGCAAAAAAACTGTTTTTCATATATTTCAATATGGCGGACAGGGACATTTAAGAAAAATGACAAATGACACATCGTTGGAATTGGCGTTAGCCAGGGAATAAAATGACATAAAGCATACACATTTTGGAAAATGTTTTCAAAAGTTATAAGCGTTTTTGCAAAAAACATTATATCTGTGGAACAGTAGGTGGCGCTGTGTTGAATCTTCTCAGGTACCTTCAGGACCTTCTAAAGGTCATGCGTACCAATTTTTGTGAAGATATGTCAAATTGTTTAAAAGATATTGCAATTTATGACAAAATTCAAAATGGCAAAATCTATATCCTCGGATTCGGCATGGCCCCAGGAATCCATAGACACCAAGATCCCGATTTTCTGACAAACTGTTCAAAAGTTATTGGCCAAAATAGCCATTTTTCAGATCTCATGAACTGTAGGTGGCGCTGTTCCCAAATTTGGCATGGAACCTCAGATCATGGTATTGATCAAGTGTACCAATTTTCGTTTCGATTGCTCAAATTTTGGCCGAGATTCAGCCTCTATAGCAATTTCAGGTCGACCTCGTGAACTTCATGACAACATAACTTTTGAACAAATATGAATTCAAAAAAGACCCAAGACCCAAGATCATCTGATCAAAGTTTGGACAAAATTGGACAAAATTTGGAGGAGGAGTAGCGAAAAAACGGATTACTGTACTTTTCAAAATGGCTGCTACTGTAATGGGCGGAGACTTAATGTAATATGTTGAATTGCATCAGCATGACGAGACAAATCAGACGTACTAAATTACATTTTTCTAGGGCAAATGGTTCAAATGTTATAACCTTTAGAACAGTGAATTTTTGAACTGGTGGTGGCGCTATAGAGTTGGTCCTAGAGACTCCAAAATTGGTCAGATTTCTAGACATTACCATCACTACAAGTGTGCCAAATTTCATCATTTTCTCACGTTCCGTTGATAGGGCTGCCATAGACTCCCATTGGGGAGGAATAATAATAATAATAATAATAAAACTAACAGATACATATGACAGACACATATATAATTAGGGGCTATAGCACCGAAGGTGCTATAGCCTCTAATTATATATGTGTCTGTCATGCAAGTTTATTTTCAAAATTTAAATGAGTCTAACACTATATCTGTGAGGTTCATGTTCTCGTTTCATCATGTATCTGCAGGTGTTTTCATGCTCCACTGAGTGAAGTTTATTTATGAAATATGAGCTAAAGCCCTGATCCAATGAAAGAGCCAAAACAAAAATGACACAAAAGGACTTTAGAAATATTCACAGTTATTTGTATAGCACTTCTTACAGAATATATAGCTTAAAAAGCAGATTGACAGATGTTTCTAGATGCATGTTTCTACTTTACAATTTACGGTCATCTGTTACCAGAGATAATTGTGTCAAAATAATGTTCATATTTCAGAAATTCTAAGATAATTAAAATCATGCACTCATCTAACATAATTTATTCATTTTAGGCAGAAACAATGAGCTCATTAAAGCAATTATTACAAGTTGTGATTGTAATGATTATAATCAATATGTAGAAAATTTGGCATTTCTGAATGCTGATTCAGAAACAAATTTGCAATTATATTTAACATGTTAACTGAATTTTAATATAATCATGACTGAATGATAAAGCACATATATAGTCTTGTATGAAATGCAGAAAGCAGAGATCACAGGTGACTGAAGAAGACAAATATGAGTCCAAAAGAAACATTTAAGCCTGTTTCCACCTCAGAGTAAAAAAAAAAATGTAATTGGGAGAAAGTCATAATAACAGGAAATAAAGTTAGTTATTTCTAAAGTGATTATTTGATAATTTATTTAGTGAAAGTGAATCACAGTGATACAAACTAATATAATATCAGTGTTTGAGGAATAAGAAATCATATTTAACATTATTAGATGTTTCATTTCTGCTCTGCTGTCAGTGTCTGAGACACATTTGAGAGGAAACGCTTTGAATTTGTGTCCCACCCCTGTGATTGGAGCTCAATATCAGAGCGTCTGTCAGTCCGACTGTAAATCCAACATCACTGTCCTTCAGTTTCACTCATTCCCAGTGAAGATGAGGACACACGCTCTGATCATCTGCTCTCTGCTGCTGCTGCTCAACGGTGACACTCACTTTACTGCATTTACTACATTTACTACAGTACATGAACCTGTTCTGGTAAAGATCATTAATGTCTTCTGCTGATTTTCTTCTTGTTGTGTGTTTCAGAGTGTAGAGGACAGATCACCGTCACTCAGAGTCCCTCAATGACAGCAGCTCAAGCAGGACAAACTGTGAACATCAACTGTAAAACCAGCAGAGATGTGCATTACAATAGAGATTGGAACTATTATGTTTTGTCCTGGTACTTACAGAAACCTGGAGAAGCTCCTAAACTCCTAATTTATAAAGCAAACCTCCTCCAGTCAGGAACTCCATCTAGATTCAGTGGCAGTGGATCTAACAGTGATTTCACTCTGACCATCAGTGGAGTCCAGACTGAAAATGCTGGACATTATTACTGTCAGAGTAGACACTGCATAACTAATTGGCTTGGTGGTTGTAATGCTGATTATGTGTTCACACAGTGATAAAGAGTCGTACAAAAACCTCCGTCAGTCAGAGTCACAGTGACTGAACTGATACTGCAGCTGCTCACACACTTTCACACACTTTCACACACTACTGACACACAGAGGACAAACACAGGAACTACACATGTGCTCAAAACTGACTTAAATATGCTCAGAATCAGAGAAAACAGAGTGTGTAAATTAATATGTAGATTCATATGTTGTTTTGTTTTTGTACATTAAACTACACTAAAGTCATGGTGTATCAGTAACATGCAGATGTTTTTCAAGCAGCTCCTTCATCTAAAGCTGTTTCTAAATGTATTACTCATAACTCATTTCTCATGAGCAGAAGTGAAAGTGTTCCAGTTGAGAGCGTTGAACCAATCAAAGAGTGAAACTGTGAGTTTGAGGTGAAAATCACATTTGCATTGGCAGGTTTAGTGATTGTGATCCTCTCAGAATAGAGCAGCTCCGTCTCCAGTGACCATGTTCAAACCCCAAGAGCTTCATTTGACATTTCCTGCTAAATGCAGCTGTTCTCAACTATTACAATCAATCAAAAGCAGCTGAAACTTTAGTGCAGGACTTTGAATGAACGACACACTGATCAATGATGCAGTCGGACACAAATGTAACGCGTTCAGAAGCTTTATTGAATGAACAGCAATGGCAGCACATTGAAAGACTGCTTCAGTATTGAGCTGTAAATCACGTGACTGCTGCGAATCCTGCCGGACGCTCAGATACGGCTCGTCTGGACCGGAGAAACATCAGCACTGGGAGCTCTTGAGGAACGAGGCCTCGTGATCAGCTCCGTCATGTCTTACTCTGCAGACGAAGCGATCCGCGCCTTCCCAGCGTGCTTTGCTGAGGCTCAGGACGCTGCTGCGGCTGTAGCGTCCGTCCCGCTCGCTCTCTGCGCTGGTCTGAACCCCCTCGCTGACCTCTGACCCGTCCAGCGTCCAGCTCACCGTCGCCCCCTGTGGAGAGTAAGAGCTGAGCAGGCAGAGCAGTGCGGCTGAGTCTCCAGAGATCTGCAGAGAAGAGGGCGGCAGCAGAGACACGGAGGGCTTCACTGCGGGACCAGCTGCACAAACACACACAAACAACACCAACGTCTTTAGATCATCAATTAGTCAGATGTCACACACAGTAATGGAGGAAAAATCACAATCATTTCATCTTTACAGAAATTCCACATCACTGCTTTCTTTCATAAACCACATAGTAATGATCCTGCATTTAAATTTCAATATTCTCAGTTCAAATAAAATATTCACTGCTACTAAATATATGAAGTATAAGATATATGAATAAATATAAATCAGTTCTCTGAAGCAGACATGATATACAGCAAATATCACAGTCATTTCATCTTTTCTGAATAAGGTTCAGTTTAATCTCAAACTGATTTTAAAAACATTGTCCACAAACTGATGATTTATATGTAGAAAACTAATTTAAATGATCATTTCATTATTAACTTAAGACACTCACAATCATAATTATCAGCAAATGTAAGATAAAATTATGAATTTTTCAAATCTTTCTCTTTGTCTGATGATGACGCCTACAAAATTATAATTATTTTGTCCGTATCATCAAACTTTTGTTTCATGCATTACAACATTTCTGAATAATTAAATTTACCAAAAATTATGGACATAATTATGTATTTTAAGAAATAATTGAAAATTTCAGAAAATATTGCAATCAATATATTAAAAAACAAACAATGTTAGTTAATATAATATCTGAAATTACTCGTGTAAAAAGAAATAAATATCTAAAAGTAACATAAAATATGACTTGCAATGAAAAAAGATAAATATCATGAAGTATCACTGAATATAAACATGTAATTGTGAAATAGTAGACAGATTATTATGAAACAAATTCACCATGAAATATTACAGTTAATATTTTTTATTTAAACTATTTTATAATTTTTAAAACCCTGTTGCAAAATGCTTGTTTGAATAATCTAAAAACAAAACAATTAAATATAAACATTTTTAGAGAATTGTAGAGACTTACTGATGGTCAGTTTAGTTCCTCCACCGAAAGTCCACCACAGTGCTTCATTCTAGTGAAAGCGTCGTACAAAAACCTCCGTCACACTCAAATGAACACAAACTCCAGCAGAGAAAGAGACGAACGACACTCACACACACTGATATGAGACTCAACAGCAGCTCTTCTCAACATTAAATAATGATTATTGGACTGAAGTGACTTTCACAGAAACAGCCTCATCATCTCTAAATGTCTCTTGATGCATGAAAACTATTAAATCTAAATTAATAATATACTGATCATCACACATCTTAACTGTGAGTTTCTAAATGATAAAAGCATTTGTTTTGTTGACCTGTGACCTCTGGAATGACCTTTGACCTCTCATGGAGTTCACAGTGAAATACTCGTTTCTTTTAGAGATTCAACTCTGTCATTTGATTCATCAGAAAGCTGTAGTCTGAACCAGAGACTGAATGAAATAGAAATGATTTATAAACTTGTTCAGAAGTGAAAACACTCGTCTGTTGGATCATGAGAATAAAACACATTTAAAGCCTCAAAACTGATCAGTTTCATCTGCATGTGCTCATTTTCACGTGTGTTTTACTCCAGCAGGGTTTTTGCTCAGAGAGTCACTTTGCATCGGCTCATGCTTCAGCGCTCCGAGTGTTTATAGCGTTCAGACTCAAACACTTTATAACACACTGCTGTTTACCACGGTACAAACCCAACAAACACCATGAATCTCTTCAGCAGCTTCATCTGGATTCTGGCAGCTTTTATTCCAGGTAACAGACGTGAAAGCTCGTCATTTTTGAGTCTTTAATGTTCATTTCATCTGATTAAACACATTAATGTTGTTGTCGACAGCATCCAGAGGAATCACTGTGACTCAGCCTGAAGCTGTGACTGTTTCTGAAGGACAAAACGCCAAAATAGAGTGTAAAACTGATACTGGGATATATAGCTGGGGTTTAGCTTGGTATCAGCAGAAACATGGAGAAACTCCTAAACTCATCATTTATTCTGTAGATGAGCTTTATGATAGCAGTTTCAGTCGATTCAGTGGGAATGGAGAAGGAGGTGGGACGGATTTCACTCTGACCATCAGTGGAGTCCAGACTGAAGATGCTGGACATTATTACTGTCAGAGTTTCCACAGTGGTAATGTGGACCAATAATCTGACCCCTGGACTTTCCACCTCTGGGAATGGAGATGTGAGGATTTGTGGAGATTTGAAGGTAACAGTGAATCCGGGCCTTTGTGTTGAACGTTACCCGATTCCACGAATAGAGGATTTATTCACATCATTAGCAGAGGGCCAACGCTTCACCAAACTGAACCTCTCCAGTGCATACTTACAAGTGCCCTTGACAGAAGATTCACACAAATGCCTCACTATCTCCACGTCAAAGAGGCTTTTCTGTTACAATCGATTATTTTTTGGTATTGCTTCTGACAACAATCTTCAGTCCAACAAAAGCCTTTCCATCCATGGCTGTGGCTCGGATGCAGAGAAAGACAAATACATAATTCACCTGTTAAAGTCACCATGAAATCAAAATTGACAATTCTTGTTTTTTGTTTTTTCTTCTCTTTTTTTTTTATGGAATATTGCAGTATTTATTATAGAAGGTTTATCAGTGTACATCATTATTTTTTAATATTCAGCTAAGTCTTTAAAGTTCACACTTATATTTGATGTTGTGATTGACAGGATGAGATGAACGAGCTCCTCCTGAACCTTCATTTAGAGCCTCATTTAAATACAGAATGAGTTCATTTGCATATTGATCAGATGCTTCAGTGCTCTGAGAGTGTTTATAGTGCTGTGAGTTTAACACTTCATCACTGACACACACAACAATCTTCATCAACATGACCTTCATCATCATCTTCATCTGGACTCTCACAGCGTTTGCTCAAGGTTTGTGAAGCACAAGTTTGATATCAATTTATTTCTTCAAGTATATTGTCAAAGTTTTGAGTTGATTTTCTTCTTGTTGTGTGTTTCAGAGTGTAGAGGACAGATCACCGTCACTCAGAGTCCCTCAATGACAGCAGCTCAACCAGGACAAACTGTGAACATCAACTGTAAAACCAGCACAGATGTGTACATTTCTACAGTATCGGGGTGGTTGGGGGGTGCTATAAGTAAAACTTACTATTTCAGCTGGTACTTACAGAAACCTGGAGAAGCTCTTCAACTGCTCATATCTCGAGCAACAGACCGCAATAATGGAACTGATTCTAGAGTCAGAGGCAGTAGTTCATCTGCAAGTGATTTCACTCTGACCATCAGTGGAGTCCAGACTGAAGATGCTGGACATTATTACTGTCAGAGTTATCACTACATCAACAGCAAAAATGTGTTCACACAGTGATAAAGAGTCGTACAAAAACCTCCGTCAGTCAGAGTCACAGTGACTGAACTGATACTGCAGCTGCTCAAAGGAGGATCTGAAACAACATCGTCACACAAACATCTGAAATAAAATCATCTAAATTAATCTGCCACTCTTAATAATTATAGAGGTCAGAAAGAGATTTTGTGCTCTTATAGATCAGTCACACGTTTGAGATCTGAATGATTTCATTGTCGCCTTTTATTAATAATAGATGTTAATTTTCATAATTCTCCGTGGTTATTTGATTTGAGTTTCTCATCCTAACATGTCATGTGTTCACTATACACTGTATTCATACTATATACTGCAGACAGTAAGAGTTTTATATCAGCTGCTGTTTTAATTGTAGTCCTGATCAACAGTTCAGTTCAGACACGCCTCTCCCTCCTCTGCACCAATCACAGCCTCCGATAAGAAAGAGCAAGATAAGAATATTAATTTGTGCTTTTAACTGATTTTTTATTGAACACTTATTCAAAAACTATGAGAAGATACAAACTGGTATCTGATGATAACATGATCTGATAAACCTCAGCGTAACTGATGAATATGAACAAACCTCTGATCCAATGGAGAGAAACTGGAACAGGAGAAACTTCTTCAGCTGGTCCTTACAGAAACCTGGAGAAGCTCCTGAACTCCTGATTTATGACACAAACTGCCTCAACAGTGTCATTTACTGAAGTCAAACAGTGAATCTGAGCGAGTTAAACTCATATTTCATCATCAGGTGGAGTGATTGTGTTTCTCTCAGAATAGAGCAGATGTTCATCGTCCTCAGAGGAGTTTGATGATCCTGTGACTCCAGAATCAAAATAACTATTGAGCAGAAAAACATGTAGAAAAGGGTTTTTTGCATTTTGAAATGTAGAATCTATAAAAACTCAATAATAGATTCTTGTTCATGAAACTGTTGTATAAAAGCAATATCACACTTGTAATCGTGATGTTGGTCTGATATTGGGATTAAACAGCGCTCCTGTTCATCTGATGTTGCTTTATCAATAAAGGATTATATTAACATGTGAAATGTTTTGTGAAATCTCAATGAAAGCACATTAAACCATCTTAAACCTGTCACTCCTGAAGCGTTTGCATAGAGAGAGTGTTTTACATGAGCGACACACGCTTCAGTGCTCTGCATGTGTTTATAACTCTGTCAAACATCAAACATGATCAACAACTGTTTTTCACTAGAACTGAACCTACAACCAACAAAAATGACTTTCAGCACCATATTGATCTGGACGCTGGCAGTATTATGTCGAGGTTTGTGTCAGTAAAGATTACAGACATTATTTACTTGTTATTTTTATGTGTTGTGAAGATATATGGTTGTAAAAGTGTTTGTGATTTCTAATCTTTCTCTCTTGTCAGAATCTGTTGGTCAGGTGACAGTGACTCAAACTCCCTCAGAGCTGCTCTCTCAAACTGGACAATCAGTCACTGTGACCTGTAAAACTAGCAGTGATCCAGAATCCTGGTGTAGTGGACAGTGTCTTGCCTGGTACTTACAGAAACCTGGAGAAGCTCCTAAACTCCTGATTTATGGAACAAGCAATCTCCAGTCAGGAACTTCATCTAGATTCAGTGGCAGTGGATCTAACAGTGATTTCACTCTGACCATCAGTGGAGTCCAGACTGAAGATGCTGGACATTATTACTGTCAGAGTTTACACTGGATCAACAGTAGGGTGTTCACACAGTGATAAAGAGTCGTACAAAAACCTCCGTCAGTCAGAGTCACAGTGACTGAACTGATACTGCAGCTGCTCACACACTTTCACACACACTCAACAGTGAAGATTTTCATAAATATTAAATGAAATATAAAGCATTCATTAAGTTTTTTCACATGGTAAATACTTAATCTATAAAACTCTTTATCTTATTAAATGAATCTAACACTATATCTGTGAGGTTCATAATTTGGCCGCATGTTCTCGTTTCATCATGTATCTGCAGGTGTTTTCATGCTCCATTGAGTGAAGTTTATTTATAAAATATGAGCACTCCATCCACTCCTGCTCAGAGAGAGTCAGGCTGCTGCTCCAGCTGTACAGACCGTCCTTCTCCAGGAGCCCAGCGCTGCTCTCCTGAGACCTGCTGCTCCCGTCCACCTTCAGCTCAGGCTCCAGTCTGACGGGAAGCCCTTGTTGGCCACACACACCAGTGTCGCTGTGTTCAGAGAGGAGATCTCTGCACTGACGCTCACAGAGAAATCACACTGACCAGTGGCTTTCCTTTAGGATTCAAGAGAAAACTGGGAGAAATTCTCCAACAGCAAGAGAAACAACATGAAGAAGAAAATCACATCATTATTAGATAAACACATTCATGCTCACAAACTCCTATAAATGAAAAGAGAAAACGTTCAGAATATGGTTCACATTCTGGTAAATTTGCTGATTGATTATGAAATAACTTAAAAAGGAAAATATCATTGAGTTTCAAACTGATACTTGAGATGTTGAGATGTTCCTAAAATACGATGCAATAATCACGTTTAAAGCAATAAAGTGTATTTAAGATGAAGAAACCTTCATTTAACACAATTCTGCCACCATATTTTATTTTCACCTTGTGATATCTATATTTAATATACTTCACCAGCTAATACATTTTTGTTCTGAGAACGTTTTCCTCCAACGTTATGAGAACATTTAAAACTCTTCTGCAAACAATGTATAAATAATGTTTTTGTGATAACCTTTTGAGAACTTTATTAAATACCAGATAACGTTGAACAAACACTCTATTAATGTTACAGGAAGAACGTTTGTTCGTTACTTTGAGAGAACATTGCCAGAACATTAGCCAAAGTTACGAGAGCGTTGCCTGTTAGCTGTAGGAGCTTGTTGGAGTTCACTGAGAGAGCTCCACTGATCGGAGAAAGAGCTTTACCAAATCACCAAACAAATAACTAATCTAAGCACATATATGCAGTATAAAGCAGTAGTGCAGTTATAGTCCACAATAATCACAAGACTGGAATACTGTGTTTCACACTCACACACCCTTCTGATGAAACTGACCATCCTTTCCTCACTTTCTCCTCAACTGAAACTTTGTGCACAATGGTGCAAATACCAGTAAATTGACTAGCACAAACCTTAGTAAATCACCTTGATTTAAATATTCTCCTCCCATAAATTTTGTGTCTGAAAGGGAAACTCCTACAAATACATGTGCAATAATGTCAGGTGCAGAAATAACTGCTCACACTTTTCAGCTCAAATTTTCCTCTGCGTGTCTTTAGTAAATCCTGACAGTAGTGTTTAAACACCAAAAGAGGGTTTGCGCTTGCGCTGTTAGTAAATCTGACCCGTAGACTGTGATCTAATCTGTGACAGACGGGTTTGACTCAACTACCCACTGAGCAAATTACGTCCAGAAGACGTCTTTTTGAGGTCTTGTCTCAGGTTGAAAAGACGTCCACTGAGGGGCCAGAATGAAAGTTTTTATGACGTCTTTTTTTGACGTCTTCTGGATATCCGATATAGACGAACAAGCAGAATCACCAAAGGAGAAAAATCACAATTTTTAAGCCACCATCGTGGAGATGAGTGTTTGCTTTAGTTGGGCTCTTGACCCTTGCCTTATTAATATTAGAGTTTGTTTGGGCAGTTAACTGAGTCATAACAGCCAGACAAGTAAAGAGAAATGATCAGGTGTTGGTTATGGTCTCACATAACCATTATTTGACCTGAATCACTGAACTCATTTAGAGCCCAATCTCTGAGTTAGATTTACATTATTGATTACAGCAGAACTGTGACTCTACAGCAGATCAGCTTTTACAATATGATTCAAATGATTTCAGAAAAGGTGTGCTGAACAAAAAAAAAAAAATAATTTTTTTCTTAGGCACACACAGACATCAAGAATCAGCCTGTGAATCTCAACAGTGGTGACCATCAAAAAGCATGTTGCAGTGCATTCTGGGAGCCACCAATCAAAATTCATCCATGGCTCCCATCATGCATTGCTTCATGAATAAATTATGAGCTGAATTGTCTTAGTAATTTTCTTTATTCTGTAAGGCCCGCCTAATGGGTCCAATGACGGTTTCCCACAGGACAGGGAAGGTTTAAGCGTGTATGTCTTTTCAGCGTCTCTATGAAGTTCACTTAATTTCACTCGTTTAATCTGACTCCAATTTCAAATGATTCTTACACTTAGGTTGTGTTTCCAATTAGAAATTCATCATTAGTTATGCATTAGTTTAGATATTTATGATTCTGGATATTCCATATTTCAATTGTTCAGTCATTAGGGACCCGATGCCGCACAGAGATACTCGCCCCGGGATTTCGCGGTAAACTCACGGACATAAACTCGCCAGTCTGATCTTCGTCAGAGGGTGTAATAATTTGGCTAATACCTTTAGTCGGTTGCCTACTGCTCACTCGAACAAAAGTGTATTTTAATTTAGCCACTTCCATACAACTTGCTAAATCAGTGGTAAACAGAAATCAAAAGGTCTTCAGATGAAGTGCCTACTGCTCCTTCATTCATGCGCCTTCAGTTTGTTTTACCCTGGACACAGATTTACGGTAGCATTAGCCTCCCATAATTTACTGGTAATAATGATATCAGGAGAATCCAGAGCAAATCAAATATAACATTTTATTTGTCAGGTAACAGTGTATCGTGTCAATTACACAAATAACCAATTAAAGCCAATTCAGAAATGATGAATGCATAACATCGATTACTCAAAGAAATGCATATATACACAGTGATGGGTGAATGTCCTCAGACATTCACCCATCTCTGGGGGGCCTCTCCTACAGATGATCCCACATGACTGCTTTGCTCTTTACCTTTTATACCAGGCCAGAACAAAAGGGTTG
Organism: Ancherythroculter nigrocauda; assembly: GCA_036281575.1. Taxonomy (NCBI): domain Eukaryota; kingdom Metazoa; phylum Chordata; class Actinopteri; order Cypriniformes; family Xenocyprididae; genus Ancherythroculter; species Ancherythroculter nigrocauda. The sequence goes on along the minus strand of VTFQ01000024.1, from coordinate 30,080,979 downwards.
TAAATATTTACTACACCAACACCTGTTTTGGGGGAGAGAGGAGTGGGTTTTCAACAAAAGGCACCACCCAAAAGAGGACAGAATTTTCCTTAGTTTTCAATCTTCTTCATGATACTAGTGACTGAAGATTTTTTTTTTTACCATGTGAAATCTTTCAGATCATATTGATAAAGCTGATCTTGTGCTGTAGAATCACAGTTCTGCTGTAATCAATAATGTAAATCTAACTCAGAGATTGGGCTCTAAATGAGTTCAGTGATTCAGATCAAATAATGATTAAGTGAAAAAATAACCAACACCTGATCATTTCTCTTTGCTTGTCTGGCTGTTTTGACTTAGTTAAAACAGCCCAAACAAAAACTATTATTAAGAAGTTAAGGGTCAAGAGCCCAACTAAAGCAAACACTCATCTCCACGATGGTGGCTTAAAAATTGTGATTTTTCAAAAATCAAAATTCATCCATGGCTCCCATCATGCATTGCTTCATGAATAAATTATGAGCTGAATTGTCTTAGTAATTTTCTTTATTCTGTAAGGCCCGCCTAATGGGTCCAATGACGGTTTCCCACAGGACAGGGAAGGTTTAAGCGTGTATGTCTTTTCAGCGTCTCTATGAAGTTCACTTAATTTCACTCGTTTAATCTGACTCCAATTTCAAATGATTCTTACACTTAGGTTGTGTTTCCAATTAGAAATTCATCATTAGTTATGCATTAGTTTAGATATTTATGATTCTGGATATTCCATATTTCAATTGTTCAGTCATTAGGGACCCGATGCCGCACAGAGATACTCGCCCCGGGATTTCGCGGTAAACTCACGGACATAAACTCGCCAGTCTGATCTTCGTCAGAGGGTGTAATAATTTGGCTAATACCTTTAGTCGGTTGCCTACTGCTCACTCGAACAAAAGTGTATTTTAATTTAGCCACTTCCATACAACTTGCTAAATCAGTGGTAAACAGAAATCAAAAGGTCTTCAGATGAAGTGCCTACTGCTCCTTCATTCATGCGCCTTCAGTTTGTTTTACCCTGGACACAGATTTACGGTAGCATTAGCCTCCCATAATTTACTGGTAATAATGATATCAGGAGAATCCAGAGCAAATCAAATATAACATTTTATTTGTCAGGTAACAGTGTATCGTGTCAATTACACAAATAACCAATTAAAGCCAATTCAGAAATGATGAATGCATAACATCGATTACTCAAAGAAATGCATATATACACAGTGATGGGTGAATGTCCTCAGACATTCACCCATCTCTGGGGGGCCTCTCCTACAGATGATCCCACATGACTGCTTTGCTCTTTACCTTTTATACCAGGCCAGAACAAAAGGGTTGTAAATATTTACTACACCAACACCTGTTTTGGGGGAGAGAGGAGTGGGTTTTCAACAAAAGGCACCACCCAAAAGAGGACAGAATTTTCCTTAGTTTTCAATCTTCTTCATGATACTAGTGACTGCTGTGAAATTGAGACCAGTTTACCAATCGCACTGAGACAAATTAAATGATACCAAACATGAAAAGGGAAAAACAATAAATACACAAGTTACATTAAACATGTTGAATAACTTTCAGTCAGGGGGAAGGAGAGTTTGTGTGTGTGTGTGTGTGTGTGTGTGTGGTGGGGGGAGGCGTTGTCCTTTTGGAGTTAGGGCAAGGCATTGCCCCTTGCTGTTTCTCTGAGATCTTCTTTCCAGATTAAAGTTTTATTACTTTATTGCAGGACGCTTGATCTCAGTTTTTGTTTAGCAGGAAAATCAAGCCTTACAATTCTCACTATTTAAATTTTTCTGTTTTTATGTGACTTTTTAGTAGCTTGTTTTCTAATGTTCAGAGTTGATCTGTTGATCAGAATATGTTGCTTGTCACCGTCATTGAGATTCACAGGCTGATTCTTGATGTCTGTGTGTGCCTAATAGAAAGATTTTTTTTTTTACCATGTGAAATCTTTCAGATCATATTGATAAAGCTGATCTTGTGCTGTAGAATCACAGTTCTGCTGTAATCAATAATGTAAATCTAACTCAGAGATTGGGCTCTAAATGAGTTCAGTGATTCAGATCAAATAATGATTAAGTGAAAAAATAACCAACACCTGATCATTTCTCTTTGCTTGTCTGGCTGTTTTGACTTAGTTAAAACAGCCCAAACAAAAACTATTATTAAGAAGTTAAGGGTCAAGAGCCCAACTAAAGCAAACACTCATCTCCACGATGGTGGCTTAAAAATTGTGATTTTTCTCCTTTGGTGATTCTGCTTGTTCGTCTATATCGGATGTCCAGAAGACGTCAAAAAAAGACGTCATAAAAACTTTCATTCTGGCCCCTCAGTGGACGTCTTTTCAACCTGAGACAAGACCTCAAAAAGACGTCTTCTGGACGTAATTTGCTCAGTGGGTAGAATCAGAGAAACTGAGAGAGTAAACTGATATCAGATCAAACAAACAATAATGGTGCCATACAGTAGATAGTTTTGTTTTTGTACATCAAACTCTGGACTGGTCTGAACCTTCTCTGTGACCTCTGTCATGGAAATTCTCAATACAAATCTGACTTCACCACTGACAATTTAAACAAATCCTAGTTGTTAATAAAATTCTACAGTATCTCGTGGTAATTCCCTGAATTCCTGAATACTTATACAATCCAATACTTCCCTGAAGTATGGTGATGGCGTCCCGTCAAGAAGCTATCAGTACCTCAATCACACTTGGCTGTTACTTTTTTTGACGTCTTCTGGATATCCGATATAGACGAACAAGCAGAATCACCAAAGGAGAAAAATCACAATTTTTAAGTCACCATCGTGGAGATGAGTGTTTGCTTTAGTTGGGCTCTTGACCCTTGCCTTATTAATATTAGAGTTTGTTTGGGCCGTTAACTGAGTCATAACAGCCAGACAAGTAAAGAGAAATGATCAGGTGTTGGTTATGGTCTCACATTATACAGTCCAATACTTCCCTGAAGTATGGTGATGGTGTCCCGTCAAGAAGCTATCACTACCTCAATCACACTTGGCTGTTACGTTTGTTGTCTTTTGAGCTTATAGGATCTTCTATTTAGCTGCGCAGCATATACCTGACACGACTTCCAAGTTGCTCTTTGTAGAAATTAAGTTTTATTTACGGCCGGGAGATCACTGGTCACAACAACCGAGTGAGTCTCAATGAATAGAAAGATACATGCACATTTAAGTCTTACAGTTGAGTAAAAATCAATGTCTTCATCACTGTGATTTGTTCTGGTGATTGGTTTGTAATGATCTAAGCTAATCATGTGACTGGTCTTTGACCTGAGCATCCTTAATCTGCATTTTCTGTACATTTCATGTTGACATAAAATATTTCCATCACACCTCTGACCCCTCCAGCATCCAGCTCACCTGCGCCCCCTGCATGTAAGGGAATATGTGTGTGTTTTGGTTCAATGTTGTGATCACGTTATCTGACATGACACAGTTCAGAAAGTCTCAGAGAAGGTCTGATGATGTTCTTTCTGCAGAATAAACTCCACCTGTGTTCAACCCCTGATGTGTTTTATACACGTTTGTTTCTCACAGCTGTAGAAAGTGTTTCTGGATTGATGTTTCTGAGCTGTAAAGGATCCCAAAGACAATTCAAGCTACATGCTAAACCTATTATGTTAGGTGTTGTATACGTGCATTAAAGCTATCCAAAGACCAAGCGTTTGTCTTATGTTGGACATATAACCTGTTAAAGGTGCCCTAGAATGTTTTTTTCACAAGATGTAATATAAGTCTAAGGTGTCCCCTGAATGTGTCTGTGAAGTTTCAGCTCAAAATACCCCATAGATTTTTTTAATACATTTTTTTAACTGCCTATTTTGGGGCATCATTAGAAATGCGCCGATTCAGGCTGCGGCCCCTTTAAATCCTTGCGCTCCCTACCCCCCGAGCTCTCGACTCTATAATACATTGCATAAACAAAGTTCACAAAGCTAATATAAACCTCAAAATGGGTCTTTACAAAGTGTTTGTCATGCATGCATCGGATCATGTGAGTATAGTATTTATTTGGGTGTTTACATTATACAGACTGCAAGTGTTTAAAAATGAAAATAGCGACATCTCTCGTCTCTGTGAATACAGTAAGAAACGATGGTAACTTTAACCACATTTAACAGTACATTAGCAACATGCTAACGAAACATTTAGAAAGACAATTTACAAATATCACTAAAAATATCATGTTATCATGGATCATGTCAGTTATTATCGCTCCATCTGCCATTTTTCACTATTGTTCTTGCTTGCTTACCTAGTCTAATGATTCAGCTGTGCACAGATCCAGACGTTAATACTGGCTGCCCTTGTCTAATGCCTTGAACATGGGCTGGCATATGCAAATATTGAGGGCGTACATATTAATGATCCCGACTGTTACGTAACAGTCGGTGTTATGTTGAGATTCGCCTGTTCTTCAGAGGTCTTTTAAACAAATGAGATTTATATAAGAAGGAGGAAACAATGGAGTTTGAGACTCACTGTATGTCATTTCCATGTACTGAACTCTTGTTATTCAACTATGCCAAGATAAATTCAATTTTCCATTCTATGGCACCTTTAAAGGTCCCGTTTTTCGTGTTTTTTTGAAGCTTTGATTGTGTTTATAGTGTGCAATATAACATGTGTTCATGATTCGCGTGTAAAAAAAAACAGTATTTTTCACGTAATTTACTTATCTGTATACCGCTGTTTCCACTGTCATAAAAACGGGCTGATGACTTCCTTGTTCTATGAAGTCCCTCCTTCAGAAATACGTAACGAGTTCTGATTGTGCCAGCGGTTCCTGTGTTGTGATTCGACAGCTCTGAGCGCATCTTGCCCGGAAAGGTCACGCCTCTTACCATAATGTGGAGATGCACGCGCTCAGTGTTACTGTAAACATGTCTTTAATTTTACCCTATCAATTTGAGCCGGAATCAGACCCGGTGATTGGACTGCGGGATGAAAATAACAGCATTTCGACGACATGGCGACAAACACACTCTACAAACGCAACTCTTGTGTATTCCTGTGGGCGGAGGTTAGTCAAAAAACTGTTTTAGTGACGTCATTAAAGAAGGAAGTAGAGGGATGTAGTCCATGGCCGTTCGATGTAGGTGACTTCTGTTAAATAAAATATCTCGCTTGGCATTGAACTTTGAGCTTTAAAATTTTACAGATTTTATTTATACTCTAACAACAACATTACACACTAACTAAAGTTTGAAACATGGGATCACGAAGAACGGGACCTTTAAGTAAACTTTGCAGGGCTTGTACCCTTTGGCTCAAACAATGACTTTAGGTCAGATTTCAGGCTGTGTGGCTTTAAGTCAGTTGTAGTTGTGTTTCATTTTCTGAGAGTGAAAACATTGATTCAATGCCATTACCATTAAGTTTTTGTTGAAATTTCAGCATTTTTTCAACATTAATTAAGGGTGCAAAAGTGATATTGATTCAATGAGGTTAACATTGACACATTAACATTTAACATTATTTCGATCATTGCTTGCTATCTGGGTGTGATCCTCTCAGAATAGAGCAGCTCCGTCTCCAGTGACCATGTTCAAACCCCAAGAGCTTCATTTGACATTTCCTGCTAAATGCAGCTGTTCTCAACTATTACAATCAATCAAAATCATTTTCAGTGTCTAAGTCTTGGAGAAATAAGGCATTATTGTTTTTCAGCTGGGCTCAAAATAATGCAACAAGTCATCAGTGCCTTTTGCCTTCTAGCAAAGCTTTCACAAACAAAATGAAAAAACAGTGTTTCTGCTGTCTTCAGGTAAATGATCTGGAGTGTGTTTGCATATTGATCAGATGCTTCAGTGCTCTGAGAGTGTTTATAGTGCTGTGAGTTTAACACTTCATCACTGACACACACAACAATCTTCATCAACATGACCTTCATCATCATCTGGACGCTCTTATACTGCTTTATACTACAAGGTGAACAGTATTTATCTAATATAAATCATTTAAATTGTATAATTCTTACATATCTTAAAAATATATTAAATAATATATACTTTATGTATACATGATACTGTTTTTCAGGCTGTAGAGCTCAGATCACAGTGACTCAGACTCCTGTGAAAACTGCTGCACCAGGAGAAACTGTTGAGATGAGCTGTAAACTCAGTACTGCTACAACACACAGTGGTGGTAGATGCAGCCCACCCTGTGTGAGCTGGTATTTACAGAAACCTGGAGAAGCTCCTAAACTCCTGATTTATTTTACAAACCGCCTCCAGTCAGGAACTCCATCTAGATTCAGTGGCAGTGGATCTAACAGTGATTTCACTCTGACCATCAGTGGAGTCCAGACTGAAGATGCTGGACATTATTACTGTCAGAGTTTACACTACATCAGTGGCAGCTGGGTGTTCACACAGTGATAAAGAGTCGTACAAAAACCTCCGTCAGTCAGAGTCACAGTGACTGAACTGATACTGCAGCTGCTCACACACTTTCACACACTTTCACACACACTCAACAGCAGAAACACAAATATGATCTTAATATCAGCTTTGTTGAGCTTCATCAGTATTTCTTCAGATAATTAGAAATTCTTTTGATGTTATCATCATTTTTAGATCATTTATGGTTTATTTATCCTCATTTCCACTCACTCAATATTTTAAAGTCATTGATATTTTTGATCATGTACTTTTATTATTTTTTCTTCCTAATCTTAGTTATACAGTAAAGATCTGAGGAACTGAAGCTGTCGATCACACAGCGAGAGTTTATCTGGACACTTCCCAAAACTCCTGTTATAATCAGTGACGCTCTTACACTACACAATCAATCTCTGACTGGATTTACATCGTGTTTGCATTGTTAGTTATGGTGAAAGCATTTCTGGAGTGCAGAAATTTAGTTGTAATGACGAGGTCACTGCATTCACACCATCAACAGACTGTCTGTCATCTGCTCAGTTTCTCATCACTGCAACCTTCCCTGTGATGAACAGATCGAAATATAAGGCAATAATCAACACTTTTCACCATTCGTTCATTTAGACAGCTGTAATAGTAAAAATGTAGTGATAGTATTCGAGAAGGTTTCACATGTAAACAATCAGAGCACTAAAATCAGAGTGGAAATAGCCATTTATTTCTAAATTTTGACAATTATTTAATGTAAAAATCATATTAACATTATAAGTGCACCTCAGGAAACATTATAAATAATAATAAATCAGTTGGTGAAGCGACTCAGATGCCTGCAGTGAAATCTGTTCATCTAGGAAACACATTCACCATGTCCTGTAAAAGCAGTCCTGACGTCTATCAGAGTTGGGATCATCAACCTCTATCCTGGTTCAGTAATAAAGAGTCAAAAACCTCCGTCAGTCAGAGTCACAGTGATTTGTGCTAGAAACACTGAATAAGTTCATTCACAAATATGAGGCTGCAGCAGATGAGAAGATTTGAAGTCAATAACACATTGGCGTCGGAAGCAAAAAAAATGTGGGTGGGTCCTCCCTCCAAATTTTTTTTAATGCAATTAGATAGATAGATAGGGTGGATAGATAGATAGATAGATAGATAGATAGATAGAATGTCAAGATCAATTATTGATTTTTTTTTAATAGAACAACGAGACACAAACCTTTACATTTAATCGCGTTTTTGCTCCCATTTATTTTCACACATTGATCACACACAGTCAGAGCCGGATTAACGCAAAGGCAAACTAGGCACGTGCCTAGGGCCCGATTGGCGGGATGGGGCCCAGACAAAGGGACAAAAATAATAATAATAATAATAAATAATAATAAAATAAAAATAAAATAAAATGTACAAATGTCCTATCTACAATTTATTTCAATATTTATTAATTAACTAAAAATAGTGACGATGTTTATCTTAACCATAGACTGTTACATTACGTCACATTAACGCCAGCCCATGACTATTTATATAGAGGCGGCGGCGCCAGCCAGTTAAGTCCGAGGAGACGTCAGCGGCGGTCAGGTCAGAGCGGGACAACAAAGCTAGCAGGCAGGTGTGTTTTGAGTAGGCTAACATTCAAGATGCTTTTGGGTGCGGCAAAACGTAAAAAGAAAAAAAATGAAGAGGAACAAAAGAAGAGACAGCGGGGGGCTTTACAGAAGTTTCTGTCGGGCAGCCGTCCGACAGCTGTGAACCTGCTCGAGTCAGCAGAGCCAAAGGCCGAGCCAGGCCCGGAGACACGGCCCGAAGACGCGGTGGAAGATGCGGCGGGAAATGCGGCGGAAGACACTGTGGCGTCCGCGCCGTCAACATCAGCGCCGTCACAGAACGACAAACTGATGGAAGAACAGCAGCCAGCCAGAAGTGAGCCCAATATCGTTTTGCAGCAGGAGCCTCTAGACCCAGAAAGGGTATTAACAAGCTACCCATCTGATTCTGCAAAGTGGGACCAAATTGATGACAGGATGCGTGAGTACTTTGCACTAAACCATCCCTGTCAAAATATTGGAGATTTCTCTGCATCACAGAGGAAATATGGAGACATTAACCCATGGGCGTCGGAAGCAAAAAAAATGTGGGTGGGTCCTCCCTCCAAATGTTTTTTCATGCAATTATATATATATATATATATATATATATATATATATAGATAGATAGATAGATAGATAGATAGATAAAAGGTCGTTATTGATTTTTTTGAATAGAACAACGAGACACAAACCTTTACATTCAATCGCGTTTTTGCTCCCATTTATTTTCACACATCACACAGTGCATACAAAGTTTAGTCCCAAAGTGCGCACAACTGGAGAAATACACGATTATCTTTGATTTCGTTAGATAGAAAGGAAGCAGGGCCGTACGCAGGGTTTTATATTTACCGAGGTCACAAAATGTATTATGCTAGGGGGGTTCGGGGTCATGCTCCCCCGAGAAAATTTTGATTTTCTTGGTGTACATATATGCATTTTAAGACGTTTTAAGGCCAACAAATTGGATAACAATAACTTTAAACCATGTCAACAAATACATACATGCATGCACAGTTTTGAGGCAGCTTTAATCGCACGTAATTCCATGACTTAATTTACCTCAGAATAATGATGGCGCATGCCCGTAGTTTCTTTAGCGCTTTAGTTAAAAAGTAATATGCAGCTCGCACCAGCGCATTTGCGCGAGCAATTCTTGAGTTCACGCTTCGAGCACAGTAGGCTATAGCCTAACGGATGACTGGAGTTTTACTGACATAGCCTGACAACATCTCATCTGACCGCAGTTCACTGTTGTTCAACTGAAGCTACCTTTTCCGCGCTCGTTTGACCTGCGCCTGGCGCTGAGGCGAAGGTGGAATGCGCGTCTGAAAAGTGTCCCGTTTGCTGTGGTCGTAAAGAGACATTGCTTTATAAACGCAGCGTTTTACTTGGCGATGTTTTAAAAAATATTTTTATTTTTGGTATTTTTTATGCTCTGTTGGTGGTTTGTGGACTAGCATCACCTGGGGAAGTGAGTGGGTCCAATATCATTGGTCTTAAAAAGTGGGTGGGTCTTGTCCCACCCACATACAATGGTTCCGACGCCCATGCATTAACCGAAGCTTAACCAAGGAACATTTCTTTAGAAAAAAGCTAAATGGAGAAACCCTGTCAAGAAAATGGTTAGTGTACTCACCGTCTACTGGCACTGTATTCTGTTACTGCTGCAAGTTGTTCAGTATAAGAGACAATCAATTTGTCACTGGATTTAATGACTGGAAAAACTCTGCTAATCGCTTGCATGAACATGAGAGCCTTTCCAGTCCAATGCACTCTGAAAGTTCTTTTATCCATTGTTTTATAGAAGGTGCTTCCATGCTCTTCCAGTTCATAGCAATGGCTCTTCTGGCATGTAACAATCCAAAGTCCAATAGTCTAGTGTGTTTCTTTGTTTGTGAGAAACCTGTAGGATATATTCCCAGTACACAAAGTTTGGCACAATGTGGTATTTTAAGATTAAACCGTTCTGACAAACAGTTTATGACATCCTTCCAGAACGTCTGTATATCAGAACATTCCCATAGACAGTGAATTAGAGTTCCTTTATAATTTTGGCATTTTGTACATATATCAGGAATATTGCTAGACATATGATTGAGTTTTTCAGGTGTTATATAAACCCTTGTCAACCATTTATACTGTAATAATTTAAGCCGTGTGTTTATGATTTGTTTTTGCGCCTTTAAACATGCTTCAGTCCATTCAAATTCCTCTATTTCTTCTTGAATGTCTTTCCTCCATGCGTTTAATTTGTCTACAGCAGACTCTTTAGAGTTAGACATTATTAAATTATAATATTTTGACAATTGGCCCTTTTCACCTCTTTTTTCAATTATTTCCTCAATTAATGACAGTTTGGGAATGTACATAATATCTGTAGACCTGGAAGACATACAACTTTTAAGCTGTGAATATTAAAAAAAAAAATGTTTTGAGGGAATCTGGTGTTTATCACACAATTCTTGAAATGTAAGAAGTATTCCATCCATATACAAGTCTTTAATAGTCTGAATACCTTTAGTTTTCCATAGTTTAAATCCTCCATCCTTATATTTATTATTATTTATTGTTAGACAGTTTCTAAATGGTCTTGATGAATGTGAAGGGGTCATGTTTGCCTTCTTGTTCTTAATTACAACATTTATAAATGTTGTAAGCTATTGCATTTTGCAGAAAATCTTAATTAAATGTGTTGATTAAACAGACATGGGGACTTGTGACTTGGTGACTTGGACTCGAGTCGACTCGAGTCGTTATTTTTATGACTTGTGACTTGACTTGACAAAAAATAAAATACTTGAGACTTGACTCGGACTTGGAAGTTAAAGACTCGGGACTTGACTTGACTTGAGACACGATGACTTGAATGACTTGAGTGTTAAATCACATCATGTTTTCAGTTTGAATATAAAACATATAAATTATTTAAAAAAAATAAAGTATATACTGCATACAGGCATCCATACACTGGCAAGCGCTTTCTCTCTCTTCTCTCCAACAGCGAGTTCACACAGACACGCCTCCTGTCACTCACTCAGAGCAGCGGTCCGGTTGAAGGGTTTTTGTTATGATATGAAATGTTAATATCAATATTATAACACGCAGTGACGCAGTGACATCTCTGCATCGGGACCCCTCTCTCGTTACGCTGTTTATGCTTTTGCCGCCGCATTCAAACTGGCGCAGCGCTTACTTACATTAAAATGCCTAATTCAATTTATTAAACATGAAGAGGACATATACGTCTGGCAGGCAAAAGCGAAAAAGAAAGCATGAAGAAGCATAAAGATTAAACAAAGAGCGCCGTTTTTCTCCAAATATTATCATGATTACACAAGTGATATTGATTTTATTCAGCGTACAGTTTAATGAACAAGAACTTAATCAAGTGACTTACATTTTAGACACCAAATCGTCTGTTTCGCTGTATTTCACCAACGAAAATAGTTCCAAAGTCCACAGAATTGTTTTGCGTCTCTGAGCAACACTTCCTGAGTGAATCAGCCGCTTGAATGAATCGGTTGAATCTCAATGATTCGCTCATTAACAGTGATTCGCTGCCACCTACTGGCGGGTTTAATTTCACATTTGAAGTGTCTTAATTTTTTTTTTAATAATTTCAAATAACAGTAGGCTATTTAACGTTTTATATTTTCAACATTAAAACATTTTTATGCATCTGTAACTGCTCTTGACCGATTAACTTTAATAAATCTTAATCTATTCTATAATTCTATAGTTATACATTAGATTACAATTTCTGTACCTGAAAATCTCCTGTTTAAACCTACATGAAAACTTGAAAAGCACCATTTATTTAATTTATATGTTTGTTCTGTTGTATTTATTTGTGCTATTACTCGTAATTTGATTATTTGTTACTCTTTTATTACTTACTGTTTATTTGTCTAACAATATTTATAATATAAATTAATCTAGTAGCTTTTGGTGCCATAACCCTATTTATTTAGGTTAAATGTAACAAAGACAACGGAAACAATAAATATGCTTATTTTATAGGCCCATTTTCTTGTCTTTTACTTTTATTAATTTTTTTGTTGTGGGGCCAGTAAAAAATTGAGCCCTGCATAGTTTATCCAGCTCGCATTAATATAAATAAATATCAATACATTTATTTAGTTGACATTATTTAATTAGTAAGATTTGTTGACACATTTTGTAAATTAAAAACAATTTGTTCTGTTATGTGTTTTGACTGTGTTATATGTTGTATAATTACGTCACTAGGTAACAAAGATATTTTAACTATAAAATCTTTTAGAAGGGCCTCATTTATGAATTTTGCCTGGGGCCCCCACTTAGTGTCGGTGCGCCTCTGCAGCTGATATTACAACTTTAGCACATTTGTCAGCTAAACATTCATTCAGTGTTTCCCAATGACCCTGTGCCGCCGCCACCGTTTCATCATAAACCGAAAATTTAAAACATAGGCCTACAAAGCTTAAATGGTCTCTAAGTTGTATTTTAACAATGAACTAAAACCGTGATATGCCAAATACAGTGCCAAATAATGTACATTTTCTGAACAACAATACTACAACAAAAGCTCCTTTCATGTCAGTAAAGCTGTTGTGAGAGAGAGAGAGGAGAAATGTAACAAAGTTTAATGTTGTATGTAAACTGTGTTTGAGAGAGAGAAAGGGAGGTGTTCAGAGAGGAGTCTGTTGGATGTTAAGCCGTTATTTGTTTTATGGACTCAATGTTGAAAATTTAAAACATTTCAAACACTGTTGGCAGAAGTGAAAAATAAATAATTTTATGAAGTTACAATTTTGTTTGATTCCATGATGTATTTTACTGAACATGAGTATTTACAATGCAAATCCAAATTATTTTAATTTACTGACAGTTACTTATATCTTGTCTTTTCACTTTATTAAGATCAGATTCTGCAGGTAAAATTACAATAATAAGGTGACTTGACTTGGACTTGACTTGACCTACTACAGGACTTGACTTGACTTGACTTGACATAGCTTGTGACTTGACTTGACTTGACTTGCCCAAGAAAAAAATACTTGGGACTTACTTGAGACTTGAAGGTTAAGACTTGAGACTTACTTGAGACTTGCACATGTGTGACTTGGTCCCATCTCTGTGATTAAATGATAATATAGATAAACTTATTTGCTCTGTTTACATAGTTTACTGACACCTATTGGTTATTTACTGGTACTACTGCCTTAACAATGACACTCCCAATGGATGAGGATAATTTAATAGCATTTAATAGAGCCGTGTAATGACGTATATATAATGAATATAAAAAAATTGTCTGATAGACTGTTTAATATACAACACAACCAATTTGTAACCAAAGACTAGGCTATGTAAAATGTGAATTAACTTTTATTAGTAACTTTGGTAAGTTTCAGATTTCAATTCATAAATAACATCGATGGAGGGGGGCCCAAAAAATGCAGCCTGCCTAGTGTAGTCCATTTATTTAATCCGGCTCTGCACACAGTGCATATAAAGTTTAGTCCCAAAGTGCGCACAACTGGAAAAAACACGATTACCTTTGATTTCGTTAAGGCCCTTTCACACAGGACGCGGTATGCGCTGCGCTATGAAACCCATTTGTTTCAATGGCTTGTGCCGCGCGAGGACTGCGTCGACCAAAGCGCAGACGCTGCGGAGCGCAGCTTGCGCGCACGCCGCGGTCAAAGTTCAAAATAGTTCAACTTTTGCCGCTGCGCTCTGTGACGATTACCCGCGCGACCAATAGCAACGGGGCATCCAAACAATCGGAAAGCAAAATGGATGAACAGCTATTTACTGTGTTGTAATTTCCAGAGCTATACAAGTTTGCTGGTCGTATAGTGACATCGGGAGAAAAGCTGTGTCATGGAGACATGACAGACACTGTCAAGAGCTGCTCTCTTTCTTCTTCTTATAAGCAGGGCTATTGTTATTGCTCACTTCTTAGCACGGCCCGGGACATATACTTTACTGCTGACCGAAAGGTGGAACAACAATCAAATGACTATGTATAAAACTCCTGCTACATGTTTGGAAAAATCCGCCTACTGTGTTCTGGCCAGTGCAGCGCAAATCGCTTTGTATCTGAAGGGCTGCGCTGAACCCAGCGGCGAGCGCAGCGCATGCCGCGTCCTGTGTGAAAGGGCCTTTAGACAGAAAAGAATCAGGGTCGTACGCAGGGTTTTATATTTACCAAGGTGACAAAAAGTATTATGCTAGGCGGGTTCGGGGGCATGCTCCCCCGAGAAAATTTTGTTTTCCCTGGGGTACATATATGCATTTTAAGACGTTTTAAGGCCAACAAATTGGATAACAATAGCTTTAAAACCATGTTAACAAATACATACATGCATGCACAGTTTTGAGGCAGCTTTAATCGCATGTTTGGTAATTTCATGATTTCATTTACAACAGAATAACGACGGTGCATGCCCGTAGTTTCTTTAGCGCTTTAGTTAAGCTATAATAAAGTAATATGCAGCGCGCGCCGGCGCATTTGCGCGAGCAATTCTTGAGTTCACGCTTCGAGCACAGTAGGCTATAGCCTAACGGATGACTGGAGTTTTACTGACATAGCCTGACAACATCTCATCTGACCGCAGTTCACTGTTGTTCAACTGAAGCTACCTTTTCCGCGCTCGTTTGACTTGCGCCTGGCGCTGAGGCGAAGGTGGAATGCGCGTCTGAAAAGTGTCCCGTTTGTTGTGGTCGTAAAGAGACAGTTCTATATAAACGCAGCGTTTTACTTTGCGATGTTTAAAAAATATATTTTTATTTTTGGTATTTTATATGCTCTGTTGGTGGTTTGTGGAGTAGATCACCTGAGGGGGATTAGACAAATGCTGAATTAGAGACGGTAAAAGAGAGTGGGTCCAATATCATTGGTCTTAAAAAGTGGGTGGGTCTTGGGTCTTGTGGGTGGTTCCGACGCCCATGCAATAACATCATTTTAGAGCTTCAGACGACTGAGAATATCGAGCACAGGTGAGATTATCAGAGATCCAAACACTGAAGGGTTCATCCTAGACCATTTGTCTATTTAACCCCAAATTTATCTGTGTATCATCTAGATACCCTGAAGACATCAAACAAGTGATCAACAGAATTTGGATTCATCAGATTGTTGAGAAGATATAGTTTTATAAGTGTATTGAGCCATGGCTAAATGAACTATCTTCTAAACGCTTTGACTAATTAAAATCCTTTTGATAACTTTTGTCATTAGTGTCTATAGATGACATGCAAAATTTCGTGTGAATCAGTCAAGTGGTTTAGGAGATCAAAAAAAAAGATTTAGCAACTCAAAATGGCCGACGGACTACAACATGTTGTACTAATGTTGTCCACTAGAGGGAACCACAGGATAAGAAATCTATTTTTCTATCAGTTTCCATCAGTTTGAATGTTTGAATCCAAAATTCACAGAACTTCACACACATGGACAACAAGACTTTCTGAGTAAACATGCCGAGTTTCAGGAACTTTTTTAAATCAGTCATTTATATGAATGGGATTCAGAGATGAAGGTCATAATACTAATGCTGTCCACCAGAGGGAGCCACAGGACAACAAATCCTTTCAGATCTCTTTATGAAAGTCTGTAAATGGTTCAATAGATTGACTTGTAGTATAAAAAATGCATATAGGTCTAAATTCATTATAGTTTCATAAAGTTTAATAAAGCCCAATATAATTAGATTGCAAAAAAAAAAAAAAATCTCCAAAATACTTACAGATCATTCATTTTTATAATAATATTAATTTTATACTATACTGTTGAAAACATATTTGCTGTTGCCAGACGTGACAGAATGTATTGACGTTCAATTAAAGGAAAGAGACAATATTAACTGTCTATTTTAATATGGTACATAGAATAATACTTCCATAAAGAGATACTTAAAGACTCATATTTTATTTGAAAAGACACATGGCCATTGCTGTACCGTCTACTACACGATTCAAAGTGTTTCTGGACTGAAGTTTCTGAGCTGTAAAAGATCCCAATAACAATTCAAGCTACAAGTTAATCCTATTATGCTAGAGGATGTTCATGTGCATTAAAGCTGTCTAAAGACCAAGAGTTTGTCTTACATTGGCCATATAACCTGTTACGGCCAATTTGTAGGTCACTATATTAGGCAGCCTGTATGTATCCTTTGGCTCAACCAATGACTTTAGGCCAGAACTACAGTACCTGTTTGTTACTTTGGGTGGCGCAATTGCATATAGTGCTATAATATATAAATATATAGACCCCTTAAAAGTTTGTAAACATTGCAACGTTTCCTGGTGGGCGGGGCTTAGCTGGAGGCAAAAAGAGACGCTGGACTCAATGTTGACAAGCGTAAGCTAGCATGTTTTAGGAGGGATTTATTAAACATAGATGCAGAAGAAGGTTCAGAACTGTCCGAATATGTACAGTCACTGACTCTGCGGGACCGTGACAGCTATTTTTGTAAATTAACTTAAGTTTTGGATATTTCCTAGACAACATATGAATTACTTTCGGGTGGTTCGGGGAATTTTTTCAAGGCTTATTGTTTAATGTAACCTAACGCTGGGCTAACTATGATTATGGCTAGCAATGTGGATTATTTTAAGAGACCATTCAAAGGATGGCACACACATCTATCGCTGTATGTTTGTTTAACATTTAAGCTAGCTAGTGCGCTAAAAGTTGGCGACTTTTCACCTATAAAACAGAAACTTGCTGATTTGTACCAGATAAAAATCAACACACCATTACATATGCATCAATTATTTTACCTGATATGAAGTGTGCACTGCAAACACGAGTATTATTTATGATCGTCTCCGTCCAGTCTGTACGCCGTATTGCATTCAACCACAATTATCTTTTTGATTTCTGTGAAGGAATGTCTGCCGGGATCTGGTAAAACTTTAGTTTTGAACCAAAAGTCCTGTTCCTTCTATTCTGGCAGCCAAAAACACAACAAGACGACATTTTAAAGTCAAAACCTCAAACTTTTAGCATGCCTGCTATGAGTTCTTATTTATGTTTTGCCTCCAGCTAGAGCGGTGACGTCACAGTGATGTAGGCGATTAGGGGGTCTATATAAGTCATAGAAGAAACTTCCTGTTCATCAGTGGTGTGTCTGTCTGTTCACTCCGCCCTCTAGTGGTACAGTGATGTAGTGCAAGATAACATGAATTTAGAGCCTCATTTAAATACAGAATGAGTTCATTTGCATATTGATCAGATGCTTCAGTGCTCTGAGAGTGTTTATAGTGCTGTGAGTTTAACACTTCATCACTGACACACACAACAATCTTCATCAACATGACCTTCATCATCATCTTCATCTGGACTCTCACAGCGTTTGCTCAAGGTTTGTGGAGCAAAAGTTTGATATCAATTCATTTCTTCAAGTATATTGTCAAAGTTTTGAGTTGATTTTCTTCTTGTTGTGTGTTTCAGAGTGTAGAGGACAGATCACCGTCACTCAGAGTCCCTCAATGACAGCAGCTCAACCAGGACAAACTGTGAACATCAACTGTAAAACTAGCACAGATGTGCACAGATGGAATGATGGAGATGAAGGTTTATTCTGGTACTTACAGAAACCTGGAGAAGCTCCTAAACTCCTGATTTATTGGGCCAACACCCTCCAGTCAGGAACTCCATCTAGATTCAGTGGCAGTGGATCTAACAGTGATTTCACTCTGACCATCAGTGGAGTCCAGACTGAAGATGCTGGACATTATTACTGTCTGAGTCTTCATTGCAGAAAAGGTTCTGATGGTAATTGTGTGGGTGATGTAACATTCACACAGTGATAAAGAGTCGTACAAAAACCTCGGTCAGTCAGAGTCACAGTGACTGAACTGATACTGCAGCTGCACTGTAAAAAAACAAACGTTAAAAAGCAGTGAAATGTATGGCAGCACAGGGTGCCCAGCCTGATCTCATTGTAGGTATTAATACGTAACTTTCAAAGACACAAAACATACATTTTTGTATGTTTAGAAAGGTGCTGAAACGTACTATATTGACATATTTATAACACTAAAATGTAAAAATTTGTTTTTATATCAAAAAAACATTTTTGAATCTTTTATGTCATATATGTATAATTTCCCTTTTAACATTTTGCAGATACAGTATCTCACAGAAGTGAGTACACCCCTCACATTTTTGTAAATATTTTATTATATCTTTTCATCTGACAACACTGAAGAAATGACACTTTGCTACAATGTAAAGTAGTGAGTGTACAGCTTGTTAACAGTGTAAATTTGCTGTCCTCTCAAAATAACTCAACACAGCCATTAATGTTGAGTGATAACATTGTTAGAACATTATCTTCTAACGTTCTTATAAAGTGTTTAGAGGGAAGTTTCCCATCAGGCACTGGATGTGGTCTCCAACGTCACCCATAGACGTCAAATTTTGATTGAAAATAAAAATAAATATTATTTTTAATAAAACATCAACATCTAAACCTCTTTTCATTCTCTTTTGTAAACTACAGAAATAAAGTCAATCTGGTTTAAGTGAAGCTGGTAATGCAGTTTTTTGAGATGCTTAATAATGTTGAGCTTGATGTCAAACAAACGTTGGGTTTTCACTTTCAACCAAAATTTGAAGTCTAAGCAACATTTGAGTCCACATCCAGCAGCCAATGGAAAGCTTCTCACTAAACACTTCATAATAATGTTTAGGGGATAATGTTCTATCAATGTTATCACTAAACAATTTCAGAATGTTTTTAGAGAATGTTTTCCTACCTTTTAGCAGAAAGTTCTGGGAACAAAAATAAAACTTGCTGCTGAAAACATTCCCAGAACATTACAAATTTCTAGGTTCTTAATTGATTTCAGTATCTCATCCTAACATGTCATTTGTACACTATACACTGTATTCATACTATATACTGCAGACAGTAAGAGTTTTATATTAGCTGCTGTTTTAATTGCCGCATGTTCTTGTTTCATCATGTATCTGCAGGTGTTTTCATGCTCCATTGAGTGAAGTTTATTTATGAAATATGAGCTAAAACCCTGATCCAATGAAAGACCTGATACAGAAATGACACAAAAAAGGACACATTGACATAAAGCTACATTTGTTTTTTATTTATTTACTGAATTTTAATATAACAGTGACTGAATGATAAAGCACTGACAAATGCGAATGGACCACAACTATCAATCAGTTGTTAAAGGAATGGAGATGTGAGGATTTGTGGAGATTTGAAGGTAACAGTGACTCCGGGCCTTTGTGTTGAACGTTACCCGATTCCACGAATAGAGGATTTATTCACATCATTGGCAGAGGGTCAACGCTTCACCAAACTGAACCTCTCCAGTGCATACTTACAAGTGCCCTTAACAGAAGATTCACACAAATGCCTCACTATCACCACGTCAAAGAGGCTCTTCTGTTACAATCGATTACCATTTCACGAGTTCACACTTACAAATAATCAGATAGTAAATAGTATGCGTAGTAGTATGCGTATTTGGCATGCTGTCTGAGGAGAGGGCTCTGAGCTCTGTATTTTGGCCCGAACCAAGAGTACTCCCCCCTATTCTGGTTAGGAAATCAGTAACCAGGCAGATGTGAGGAGACGGGGTGGTGGAGGAATGCTGTCAAACTGTCAAGGGATATGGGTGAGTCGACCGTGTCTTATATATATGCTTTCACTCAATGACGAAATGACGTAATGATTAGTCAGATTATTTGAATGTTGCTCCTCCCGAATTTTGTTAACAAAACATCATGTGGTATTGCTTCGGCTCCTGCAATTTTTCCCAATGTTCATTGCTATCTAAACGATATATTAATGGATCAAATGACGAGCAACATCTCAAGAGTGTAGACACAGTCCTCAGTCATCTGGATGAGTTTGGGCTGTGTGTCCAACACGAGAAATGTGAATTCTTTAAAGATTTGCTGCAGTATTTGGGCACATCATTCATGATCAGGGTCTTCATAAGACACCAGAAAAGGTCAGGATGATCGTGGATGCGAATAACGTCAGTCAACTTCGTTCATTTCTTGGACTATTACAGTCGATTTATCCCTAACCTTGCATCAGTGTTAGCAAGAAATTACACAAGAAAGTACTGAATTTCTACCAATATCTGAACAGGCGAAAGTTTACAACGCTTACAGACCACCGTCTGCTGACAACAATCTTCAGTCCAACAAAAGCCATTCCATCCATGGCTGCAGCTCGGATGCAGAGAAAGAGCTCCTCCTGAACCTTCATTTAGAGCCTCATTTAAATACAGAATGAGTTCGTCAGAGGCGTCACCCGCCTCTGACGTCACGTTTCCTCATTGATTGGATACAGAGGTGCTTCACAAACACAAAATGCAGAGGTTTCCCATCACGTCATTCGACGTAGCGTCTCGTTCCCTTACTCAGGGAACAGGGGTTACATCTGTAACCCGAGACGTTCTTTGTTGTTCCTCTGTCCTTCAGTGATTCTGCTCGTTATCACCTAATTATCTCATTAACTCCAGCATGTTTCTGTGTTACATTTAACAGCCTGTAGTGTGCACACTGAGCAGTGTTCAGTTCATCTGGGCTAACCCATGTGGGGCCTCCATGGAAACTGTGGACAAAATCGGCTGGGCCCCAGTTAGGCAGCCCAGGTGACACCCATCTGGGCCCCACATATCTGTACTGGCTGGGAGAAACACTCAAAATAACTATAAATGTGTTTGTCATGCATGTGCACCTCAAAAAAAAATACATTCTTTTATCTATGAGGTTCATAATTTGGCCACATGTTCTTGTTTTTTCATCATGTATTATTTCATCATCAGGTGTTTTCATGCTCCTGTAAGACTGATGCCAGAGTGCCTGGACCAAGAAAGGGCCACTCTTTGAGAAAACAAAGGAAATTAACATTTGAACTCTCTCTTGCAAAATTAGCATCCCCATTCGAGACGCAATCACCCTGAGTCGATCACACCTCAGCAATGCCTTAATCTACATTTCCCTTCCTTCACCCCCCTTCCCCATCTCTTCTCTCTACATACGGAGATGAGCTGAAATTCACCCAAAATCTATATGGCTCAATGTGAACAATACAATACTATACATGTTTGGTATCATTTGAAATGTCTCAGTGCGACTGGTACAAGGGTCTCATTCCCATAGAAGTAAACCAGAAGATAATAAAGGTTTAAAGATTTTAGAGATATTTTGCTCTCTGTAATGGGTGTGTCCCTAAAAGGTGTAAACTACTCAGTCTGGGAACCTGATTAATGCAAATTACCATTGTAAACTCATGTTTCCATTTGAAAGAAGTTTCTGTCTTGGTCTGAGTATTTAAAGAGATGTTGCAGGAGGCTTCAGACATTTTTCTAATGTCAGGGATTCATCTTTTACTCTGTTTCTGAGCATTTGATGTTTGTATTGATCATCTTTGAGATGATTATGTAATTGGCATGACACATTTACCTGACTAATAAATTGTTACATTTGACTTTATTCTGACTTACTCTGAAATTATTGACTCTAGTAGATTATAAATCCATAATCCCACAAATCTACGCTCAGGTTAGTAAGGGACTAAAGTACAGTTTAGGTGGAGCAGTGGGGCACACCAGCTGATGTTTTAGAGCTCAGACTAACACATTGGCATTAGTTAAGTTTAGTTAGACTGTGTAGGCTAATAATGGGTTTTTTCCTTTTAGAGCAACAGAGTGTTGCTAGATCAATCTAAACAGGATGAGCCTCAACCTCTGGTTATGGTGAGATTACTCTAAGTGTCTGTGGGTAAACCACTGCGTGATTATGTAAAGTTACCACTAGAGGAAGCTAAATTGGTCAGCCTGATTTTATGGTAATGGTCATGGCCCCTAGTTAAAGTAATCTTACCTTAATTCGGTGTGTTCAGATCTATGGGGACTAAATAAACATATTCTAGAATGAGCAAAGTGGGTACGGCCTCTAGAATATTAGTCATCGCCTCTGTCTAATGACCAAGACTGACGAGATTGTGCGTATGAGATCGTGTGCGAGACTCAAAGCGTTATAGGAATCTGAGTACAAAAAAGAGTAAAGAGTTAAATAGAGTAATCAAATGTATAGCTAAATTGTTATACAAATGACCAATAATCAATTGACATTCTAAACTAAATTCGAGGTCATAATAACATGGAGTCAGATAAAAGTTTACTTGGAATTAAACTACTTTGCCACACTGAAAAGACCGAATGCACAAGAAACCTTCCCCACCCAGTGGAAAACCGCCATCGGGCCGATTGGGCGGGCCTTACACTACATTTGAATTTAAACTTATTTTGCGATCATTAAAAAAGTATGTTTTATATGTGTAGTATTAATTTAATCCAGAAGTACTACATCCGCCATGTTGTCATTATCATGTGACCTACCAGCGTCAGTTGCGTCACTTCACCTCCATTCATAAATCCTCTCCCGTGGCCTCATGGGATAGTAAAGTGTCCATCGAATGCACACCTCAGAATCTCGCTGGAAGTAGTAGGTCATCCAGGGACTTTTCGCCTAGAGTTTTTCAAATACCATGTATTCGGACATAACATGTTGGTGTACTGTTTTTCACCTACTATATAGGGAAGTATTCGATTTCAGACGCAGAGCATCTTTGTATATTTCATTTCACAGGAAATGAAGGACGCATTTGAAGGAGCCTTCGTCGCACAGCAGAGACGCAACTGACCTCTGAATGTGGCCTTTGAAGGATGCAGCCTCTGAATTGGGACACAGCCATAGGGTTCTTCTCATTTATTATTTTTGCATCCTCATTTCCTCCTCTCACTTCTTTTCCTCACGTCTTAGCTCCACCCCCTCAGGATGCGAGGGAAGGATACACCTGTGTATCTTCACTCATGACTCCTCAGGAAGGTTCCTCGCTCCTTATTCTTCGCCTCCTTGAGCTGTTCGATAGGTTTCCGGATCACTGGCTGGAGGATGGAGGAGTGAGGAAATGAGGAAGCATCAATTTTTAGTATTGAGAAGCACCCATTATGTCTTTGGGAACAAGGGACAGTCTTCATGGGTGAATAATTGATTCATTCACTCAAATGATTCATTCAAAGCACTATTTCATTCAGGAACTATTATGAGTCGCACTGCGGTTTATTTGCAAATATTTCAGTTGGCCGTACAAAAACAGACCAAGTAACTGTTAATATTGTGTCTAAATTTTAAGCTTCTTGTTTATTGAACTGTTGTACAGCAGCAAATTCACAATTAAAGTTGTGCAGATTTTCTGAAAAAAAGGGGCTCTGGATTATTAACATGTTTCTGAAGTCTGAATGAAACAGAATATTAAACCAGCTTAAACTTGCCCACAATCTCCTGAAGCGTTTGCATAGAGAGACTGTTTTACATGAGCGACACACGCTTCAGTGCTCTGCATGTGTTTATAACTCTGTCAAACATCAAACATGATCAACAACTGTTTTTCACTAGAACTGAACCTACAACCAACAAAAATGACTTTCAGCACCATATTGATCTGGACGCTGGCAGTATTATGTCGAGGTTTGTGTCAGTAAAGATTACAGACATTATTTACTTGTTATTTTTATGTGTTGTGAAGATATATGGTTGTAAAAGTGTTTGTGATTTCTAATCTTTCTCTCTTGTCAGAATCTGTTGGTCAGGTGACAGTGACTCAAACTCCCTCAGAGCTGCTCTCTCAAACTGGACAATCAGTCACTGTGACCTGTAAAACTAGCAGTGATCCAGCCTGCTGTTATAGTGATGATGCACAAGCAGCAAAACCTGCTCTGAGCTGGTACTTACAGAAACCTGGAGAAGCTCCTAAACTCCTGATTTATTATACAAACCTCCTCCAGTCAGGAACTCCATCTAGATTCAGTGGCAGTGGATCTAACAGTGATTTCACTCTGACCATCAGTGGAGTCCAGACTGAAGATGCTGGACATTATTACTGTCAGAGTTTCCATGTCATCAACAGTAAATATATGTTCACACAGTGATAAAGAGCAGGCCCGGCGTCAAGGGGGGGCTTGGGGGGGCTTAGCCCACCCTGCGATGATCTCAAGCCCCTCCTTTCCCAAGCCTGGCAGAAGAGAACGTAAAAACGTAATTAAATAAGTACAGTGTGACATAAAATGTGATTTGTAATTTCAATTAAAAACAAAAAACAAAACGTTACTCATTTTAAATTGAATCGAGTTTTAATCATACCATAACCACTAAAAAAATATCAGGCAAAAATATGACATGACTATAGGACTGAAGGGGCTCGCACACCGGACGCGAAGCTCAGCGCCGCGACACGTCTTTAAAATTCGAACGCATTGTTTTCTATGAGTGTTTTCTATCGTCGACATTCGGCGCCTGTCCGCGGCGCCCAGCTACGACTCGCGTTCGGTGTGCGAGCCCCTTGATGATAGGCGGAGATTTGTCTCGCTACGACTCTACTGAGAAGTAAAGAGTAAGCGCCGCAGACTCCAGCTGTTCTAGCAGGTTGGTGTTATTTTATTTATTATTAGAATGCGTTTATAACGTTTATAACGTCATCTTATTTTAATCCTGACTTTTAAAAAAATGTTTGTGTAAAGTTTGAACCAGTTCTGATGGCATCGGCCCAGTGCAAAATCATAATACATTTTTATTCTTTGCGAATAGTGACATAATTAGTAATACTAATCACTTTGTTTTATAGGCAAAATTAAATTATATCGATACCAAACGCCCACTGACACTCACGCTATGTGCCCCCCCGGGCAGAAGGGGTAGCCCGCCCTGCTAAAATGTCCTGGCGCCGGGACTGATAAAGAGTCGTACAAAAACCTCCGTCAGTCAGAGTCACAGTGACTGAACTGATACTGCAGCTGCTCACACACTTTCACACACTTTCACACACTACTGACACACAGAGGACAAACACAGGAACTACACATGTGCTCAAAACTGACTTATGACTGAAATCAGCTCTATTAGACTGTGATCTGTCCTGTGACAGACGGGTTTTGCTCAGCTATGTTTAGAATTTGAGACTAACTGATATCAAATCAAACAAAAAAATAATTTTCATTATTCTTGCCTTATAAAACTACAACTGAAACTCTATAACGGTCTCATCACTACATGAGCAGAAGTGAAAGTGCTCCAGTTGAGAGCGTTGAACCAATCAAAGAGTGAAACTGTGAGTTTGAGGTGAAAATCACATTTGCATTGGCAGGTTTAGTGATTGTGATCCTCTCAGAATAGAGCAGCTCCGTCTCCAGTGACCATGTTCAAACCCCAAGAGCTTCATTTGACATTTCCTGCTAAATGCAGCTGTTCTCAACTATTACAATCAATCAAAAGCAGCTGAAACTTTAGTGCAGGACTTTGAATGAACGACACACTGATCAATGATGCAGTCGGACACAAATGTAACGCGTTCAGAAGCTTTATTGAATGAACAGCAATGGCAGCACATTGAAAGACTGCTTCAGTATTGAGCTGTAAATCACGTGACTGCTGCGAATCCTGCCGGACGCTCGGATACGGCTCGTCTGGACCGGAGAAACATCAGCACTGGGAGCTCTTGAGGAACGAGGCCTCGTGATCAGCTCCGTCATGTCTTACTCTGCAGACGAAGCGATCCGCGCCTTCCCAGCGTGCTTTGCTGAGGCTCAGGACGCTGCTGCGGCTGTAGCGTCCGTCCCGCTCGCTCTCTGCGCTGGTCTGAACCCCCTCGGTGACCTCTGACCCGTCCAGCGTCCAGCTCACCGTCGCCCCCTGTGGAGAGTAAGAGCTGAGCAGGCAGAGCAGTGCGGCTGAGTCTCCAGAGATCTGCAGAGAAGAGGGCGGCAGCAGAGACACGGAGGGCTTCACTGCGGGACCAGCTGCACAAACACACACAAACAACACCAACGTCTTTAGATCATCAATTAGTCAGATGTCACACACAGTAATGGAGGAAAAATCACAATCATTTCATCTTTACAGAAATTCCACATCACTGCTTTCTTTCATAAACCACATAGTAATGATCCTGCATTTACATTTCAATATTCTCAGTTCAAATAAAATATTCACTGATACTAAATATATGAAGTATAAGATATATGAATAAATATAAATCAGTTCTCTGAAGCAGACATGATATACAGCAAATATTACAGTCATTTCATCTTTTCTGAATAAGGTTCAGTTTAATCTCAAACTGATTTTAAAAACATTGTCCACAAACTGATGATTTATATGTAGAAAACAAATTTAAATGATCGTTTCATTATTAATGTAAGACACTCACAATCATAATTAACAGTAAATGTAAGTTCAAATTATGAATTTTACAAATCTTTCTCTTTGTCTGATGATGACGTCTACAAAATTAGAATTATTTTGTCCGTATCATCAAACTTTTGTTACATGCATTACAACATTTCTGAATAATTAAATTTACCAAAAATTATGGACACAATTATGTATTTTAAGAAATAATTGAAACTATCAGAAAACATCACAATCAATATATTAAAAAACAAACAATGTTAGTTAATATAATATCTGAAATTACTCTTGTAAAAAGAAATAAATAAAAGCAACATAAAATATGCCTTGCAATGAAAAAAGATAAATATCATGAAATATCACTGAATATAAACATGTAATTGTGAAACAGCAGACAAATTTAAAGAAACTATGAAACTATTAAATTCACCATGAAATATTGCAGTTAATTTTTTTCAAACTATTTTATAATTTTTAAAACATTGTTGCAAAATGCTTGTTTGAATAATCTAAAAACAAAACAATTAAATATGAACATTTTTAGAGAATTTTAGAGACTTACTGATGGTCAGTTTAGTTCCTCCACCGAAAGTGTACCACAGTGCTTCATTCTAGTGAAAGCGTCGTACAAAAACCTCCGTCACACTCAAATGAACACAAACTCCAGCAGAGAAAGAGACGAACGACACTCACACACACTGATATGAGACTCAACAGCAGCTCTTCTCAACATTAAATAATGATTATTGGACTGATTTTCACAAAAACAAGCTTCTAAATCTTTAAATGTCTCTTGATGCATGAAAAATAAGAATATAACTGTAATAACTAAATAAATAACAAATCAAAGTAAATAATTCTTAAATAATTCCAAAAATGTATGTTCTGATCACACATTACATATCCTAATTATGGGTTTTTAAATAATCATGTATTTCTCAAAGCATTTTTAATGATTAAAGAAATTTTAAGTTTTGATGACCTGTGACCTCTGGAATGACCTTTGCCCTCACAGTGATGTACTTGTTGCTGATAGTGATGCAACTTCAGAAAATCTTCAGAAAGCCTCTAAACTCATAATTCCATGTTTATGAATCATAACATGAGAAAAAATCCTAAACACTGTTAGTTTTATTTGCATTATCTGTTGTAACCCTTACACAGATTTACATAGAGATTATTTGCATTGCAGCACAAGCTTCAGGAGGATTTATAACTCTGTTTTTATAAGAACTTTATAACTCTGAGTTTGAACACTGAGAATCTGATCCAACAGCAACCATGAGCTTCATCACCATCTTCATCTGGATATTAACTGTCTACTGTTTCACAGGTGAGGAAATCTGAAGTTAAACAAACTCTATTATAACTGATTATTTGTGCTAGAAATATTGTCAAAATATTTAATTCTGAATTCTTCTTGATGTAGAATCAAGAGGTGAAGTGACAGTCACTCAGACACCTGCAGTGAAATCTGTTCGTCCAGGAGACTCAGTTACTGTATCCTGTAAAACCAGTCCTGAAGTCTATCAGGGTTGGAGTGTTCAGCCTCTACACTGGTACTTACAGAAACCTGGAGAAGCTCCTAAACTCCTGATTTATTTTGCAAGCACCCTCCAGTCAGGAACTCCATCTAGATTCAGTGGCAGTGGATCTAACAGTGATTTCACTCTGACCATCAGTGGAGTCCAGACTGAAGATGCTGGACATTATTACTGTCAGAGTTATCATGAAATCAACAGTAAAGATGTGTTCACACAGTGATAAAGAGTCGTACAAAAACCTCCGTCAGTCAGAGTCACAGTGACTGAACTGATACTGCAGCTGCTCACACACTTTCACACACTTTCACACACTTTCACACACACTCAACAGTGAAGGTTTTCATGGATATTAACTAAACTATAAAGAATTAACTTCAGTTTTTCACGTTAAGTATTTTAACACTTTATCTTATTAAATGAATCTAACACTACATCTGTGAGGTTCATAATTTGTCCGCATGTTCTTGTTTCATCATGTATCTGCAGGTGTTTTCATGCTCCATTGAGTGAAGTTTATTTATAAAATATGAGCTAAATCCCTGATCTAATGAAAGAGCCGAAACAAAAATGACACAAAGAAGAGCTCAAAGACACAATTATGTTTTATTTAATGACTGAAGTTTAATAAAATCACACACATAGTCTTGTGTGAAAGGCAGAAAGCAGATGAAGCGACTGAAGCTGATGGAGAATGAATGAGTCCCTCATGTGCTGCAGAGAAACACACTGTTGGTCTCCATGAGTGAGAAGAGCAGCAGATCTCCTCTGAACACTGCCGTCTCCTCACACAGGCCGGCCGCTCCGTGTGTCCTCACAGTGTCTCCATCCACTCCTGCTGCTGCTCCAGCTGTACAGACCGTCCTTCTCCAGGAGCCCAGCGCTGCTCTCCTGAGACCTGCTGCTCCCGTCCACCTTCAGCTCAGGCTCCAGTCTGACGGGAAGCCCTTGTTGGCCACACACACCAGTGTCGCTGTGTTCAGAGAGGAGATCTCTGCGCTGACGCTCACAGAGAAATCACACTGACCAGCGGCTTTCCTTTAGGATTCGAGAGAAAACTGGGAGAAATTCTCCAACAGTGAGAGAAACAACATGAAGAAGAAAATCACATCATTATTCCATAAACACATTAATGCTCACAAACTCCTACACATGAAAAGAGAAAATGTTGAAAATAACATTCACATTATGGTAAATATTAATTATGATATAACATAAAAACTATCATGGAGTTTTGAATCACCACAAAAAATGCAGGAATTCATGCAATTCAAGACTACAA
The DNA here is from genome assembly GCA_036281575.1 of Ancherythroculter nigrocauda. Classification (NCBI taxonomy): domain Eukaryota; kingdom Metazoa; phylum Chordata; class Actinopteri; order Cypriniformes; family Xenocyprididae; genus Ancherythroculter; species Ancherythroculter nigrocauda. The sequence goes on along the minus strand of VTFQ01000024.1, from coordinate 30,051,916 downwards.
CATTTAAAATTGTGGGTAAAACTTTGTTTAAAATCACAAAGGAAACATTGTGTGTCTCATCCATTATAACTTTAAAGTTAATTTCCTCAAATATGAACCTTTTTTCTCCTGATGTATCTGACAGAGCCACTTCAATAAGAGAAATACAATAATGAACATAATTTGCAGTTTGGAAATATTGAAGTTCATCTAACAATAGACTATTAAAAAAATCGATCAATTTGCACCTTTAAAACAGCTTTAGTAAAAAAGTCAACACGCTAAAATTGACATTTTAAGTTTAATTGTTGTCTTAAATTTTCAAGTGGTGCCAAAATATGTTATTTTCTTTCACTTTTAACCATTTATAATTTTTGAATTATCTGTGAGGAAAAAAAGAGCTGAAAATTCATAAAATCAAGTAGAAATCTCAGAAATGATTGTTACTAGTTCAGTGAATGAAAACAAAGATCCAATGAAAATAAAGAAAATCATCTTTACAGTGTTTACTGACAAACATTCAATGTGTAACTGCACAAAAAATATTTAAAAATATGAACAAGCTGAAAGTGCTTCATTTCTATAAAGTGCTACAAAGTATTTAACAGTCAGTTGTTGTATTAATAATATTGATATTAATATAATGATTTACTTACTGCCAACATCAGTTTGGTTTCTAAATATCTCACAGCAGATATTCAGATTAATATACTGAAGTTGTTCTTGATCTATTAAGAAATGAACTGAATGATGCCATTTTTAACAGTTTGGCTTTTAGTAGATTGAATGAAATGAAAAAGACTGATTTTTACTAGATGTTCACTTCAGTAATTGTATTTTGTGTCTGTTAATGAGTGACTGTCTTCAGGTAAATGATCTGGAGTGTGTTTGCATATTGATCAGATGCTTCAGTGCTCTGAGAGTGTTTATAGTGCTGAGTTTAACACTTCATCACTGACACACACAACAATCTTCATCAACATGACCTTCATCATCATCTTCATCTGGACTCTCACAGCGTTTGCTCAAGGTTTGTGGAGCACAAGTTTGATATCAATTCATTTCTTCAAGTATATTGTCAAAGTTTTGAGTTGATTTTCTTCTTGTTGTGTGTTTCAGAGTGTAGAGGACAGATCACCGTCACTCAGAGTCCCTCAATGACAGCAGCTCAACCAGGACAAACTGTGAACATCAACTGTAAAACCAGCAGTGATGTGTATTATTATAGTTCTGATGGACATTATTTAGCCTGGTACTTACAGAAACCTGGAGAAGCTCCTAAACTCCTGATTTATTTAGCAAACACCCGTCAGTCAGGAACTCCATCTAGATTCAGTGGCAGTGGATCTAACAGAGATTTCACTCTGACCATCAATGGAGTCCAGACTGAAGATGCTGGACATTATTACTGTCAGAGTTTCCACTGCACAACAAATTGGCTTGGTGTTTGTAATGCTGATTATGTGTTCACACAGTGATAAAGAGTCGTACAAAAACCTCCGTCAGTCAGAGTCACAGTGACTGAACTGATATTGCAGCTGCTCACACACTTTCACACACTTTCACACACACTCAACAACAGACACTAAATCATAAAGAGATTCTCTCAGAAAGGTTTCTTTAGATCACTGTAAACTGAACACAATCACAAACTTCAGCAAATGTAGTTGTAAACAGAAGCATGTATGTTCATTCATCTTCAGCTGTCAATCATAACACAAGAGCAGCATATATAAACAGCAGCTTACGTCACTCCAGTGAGAATATTCTTCCTGCGTCCCTCCATCACTCCATCTCCACCTTTATGTCCATTTGAACTCATTTCAGAAGTCCTGATGTTCATAGTCGAGTCTTGTGACAGAAACAGATCCTCCATCATGGACACGACAGATGTGTTTACCTGCAGCATTAGTGCTGGTGATTTACAGACTCTTTCTGCAAGTTACATCGTTACGCCAGTAGATGGAGACAAGAGACTGACTTTATGAGTGAGTGAATCAATCAATTATTAATCAACTGATTTGATCAAAACACTGAATCATTCAGGAAAGAAACAAGCATATTTGATGGCTCTGTCCCAATGAAGAGGCTGCATGTTCGTTCTGAAGATCAACCAATGAAATGATCCTTCACAGCCGCACTGAAATGTTATTGGTTCACGCTATAGTCAGTCTCTGATGGCAGGAAATCAACTCCTTTTTTTCCCTTATTAATTTAATTATTGCCTCCAATCCTCTTGACATCATATCATTGTATTTTATTTCATATATATATGGCTCAGAATATCAAGTCAAACAGTGAAACTGAGTTAAACTCATTTGCGTCACATTTGTGATTGTGTTCCTCTGAGAATTGAGCAGATCTTGTTTCATCATGTATCTGCAGGTGTTTTCATGCTCCATTGAGTGAAGTTTATTTATGAAATAGGGTTTTGAATATAAAATTATAAAAAAAAAAAAATCTTTTGTTTTAACAAGTTGGAAAAAGAAAATTTTGGCTGAGAAAAAAATGACTTTTCAGGTCACTGTGCATCAGTTTTACAAACAAGAACCTACAGTGTCTGTCTTCAGGTAAATGATCTGGAGTGTGTTTGCATATTGATCAGATGCTTCAGTGCTCTGAGAGTGTTTATAGTGCTGTGAGTTTAACACTTCATCACTGACACACACAACAATCTTCATCAACATGACCTTCATCATCATCTTCATCTGGACTCTCACAGCGTTTGCTCAAGGTTTGTGGAGCACAAGTTTGATATCAATTCATTTCTTCAAGTATATTGTCAAAGTTTTGAGTTGATTTTCTTCTTGTTGTGTGTTTCAGAGTGTAGAGGACAGATCACCGTCACTCAGAGTCCCTCAATGACAGCAGCTCAACCAGGACAAACTGTGAACATCAACTGTAAAACCAGCAGAGATGTGACCAGTCTTTATGGAAAGTACATTTTCAACTGGTACTTACAGAAACCTGGAGAAGCTCCTAAACTCCTGATTTATAATACAAACACTCTCCGGTCAGGAACTCCATCTAGATTCAGTGGCAGTGGATCTAACAGTGATTTCACTCTGACCATCAGTGGAGTCCAGACTGAAGATGCTGGACATTATTACTGTCAGAGTTTTAATTGCAAAAAAAATAATTATGGTCATTGTGTGGGTGATTACATATTCACACAGTGATAAAGAGTCGTACAAAAACCTCCGTCAGTCAGAGTCACAGTGACTGAACTGATACTGCAGCTGCTCACACACTTTCACACACTTTCACACACACTCAACAGTGAAGAGAAATTCAATATGATCTTATTGAACATCACTTTTGTTGAGCTGAATCAGTTTTTAACCTTTTTGATTGTGATTTTTTTAGAAAACATTTTTGTCTCCTGTTATCCTATAACATCCGTTATGTAGAAATTCAGTCACTTTTGATCTTCACTTCAGTGGATATTTTCCCATTCTTCACTATATTTTTTGATTTTCTGCATTTATATTTTATCTTTATTCTTCTTTCTAAACTGAATCATCATCAGCATCATAAACATGTTCTGCTTGATCAGTTTAATAATCTATTGATTTATTAACTTCATCCCTCATAATGCAGATATTAACAGAATCATATAAACACATTCCTCAACTTCAGAGCAGATGATAATAGTTTATATTAATATCTTTGTATAGAGGAATTAGCAATTATAAAAATGAATTTAAATAAATTAAAGACCAGATTACCCAACAGGTGCTGTCCATGATCAAAAACAGCATATGCATGAAGATTTGGGTGAAGAGACTGGATATAGTGCCAGACACAAGTCCAAATAAATTAAATACTCAAACAAAGCTTTTTTGAATTTTTAAAGCTTTGAATAGATTATGGGTATGATTATAATGTTTATGTATTGTATCTATTTACCTATGGTGTGATCAATGTCAGTATATTACAATGATTACAGTGATAACACACAGGTGTATGACTGGAAACACATTGATTTTGCACTTTTTGCGCTTTATTTGTGGCCTCTGGATAATAAACTCTTGTGAGTTTTATGGCCATTTTTCATGTTCAGATCTTATTTGTTTTTTAATCTTGGAGCTATTTTTGGATCTACGCACCACCATAAGTTTGTGTATTTACTTTTTTTGGACTTGTGTCTGGTGCTACGCTTTTCCAGTCTCTTTAACCATATTTTTTTTCATTTATTTTATAAAGATTCATAAAAGTGAAGATGTTTCTATCATGTGACTCACAATCAAACTCAGTTGATTCAGTGATTGACAGAGACTCGTGTGTGATGATCCTCATGTCTGTTCAGAAACTGCAGGAACACACATGGATTTGGTGTAAATTTGGGGATTAACAGTGACGTTTCAATTGAAATGATTTTTACTAAATGTTTTCACTTTAATTGTGTGTGTATTGTGTATTTTGTGTCTGTTAATGAGTGACTGTCTTCAGGTAAATGATCTGGAGTGTGTTTGCATATTGATCAGATGCTTCAGTGCTCTGAGAGTGTTTATAGTGCTGTGAGTTTAACACTTCATCACTGACACACACAACAATCTTCATCAACATGACCTTCATCATCATCTTCATCTGGACTCTCACAGCGTTTGCTCAAGGTTTGTGGAGCACAAGTTTGATATCAATTCATTTCTTCAAGTATATTGTCAAAGTTTTGAGTTGATTTTCTTCTTGTTGTGTGTTTCAGAGTGTAGAGGACAGATCACCGTCACTCAGAGTCCCTCAATGACAGCAGCTCAACCAGGACAAACTGTGAACATCAACTGTAGAACCAGCAATGATGTGCGCAGATGGAGTAGTTATGATTTGCTAGCCTGGTACTTACAGAAACCTGGAGAAGCTCCTAAACTCCTGATTTATTATGCAAGCACCCTCCAGTCAGGAACTCCATCTAGATTCAGTGGCAGTGGATCTAACAGTGATTTCACTCTGACCATCAGTGGAGTCCAGACTGAAGATGCTGGACATTATTACTGTCAGAGTTACCATGTCATCAACAGTAACAGGGTGTTCACACAGTGATAAAGAGTCGTACAAAAACCTCCGTCAGTCAGAGTCACAGTGACTGAACTGATACTGCAGCTGCTCACACACTTTCACACACTTTCACACACACTCAACAGAGAAGAAAAACTCAATATGAATCAGTTTTTAACCTTTTTGATTATGATTTTTTAGAATTCATATTTGTCTCCTGTTATCCTATAACATCCTTTATGTAGAAATTCAGTCACTTTTGATCTTCACTTCAGTGGATATTTTTCCATTCTTCACCACATTTTTGATTTTCTGCATTTATAATTTATCCTCATTCTTCTTTCTAAACTGAATCATCATCAGCATCATAAACATGTTCTGCTTGATCAGTTTAATAATCTATTGATTTATTAACTTCATCCCTCATAATGCAGATATTAACAGAATCATATAAACACATTCCTCAACTTCACAGCAGATGATAATAATTTATATTAATATCTATGTATGGAAGAATTATCAATTATATTAAAAAAAGTTAAAGACCAGATTACCCAACAGGTGCTGTCCATGATCAAAAACAGCACATGTATGTCACAAAAATTGTTTTTTTTTTTTGTTTTTTTTTTTGGATGAATATAGTTCCAGACAGAAATCCAAATAAATTAAAAACTCATTATTAAATTAAACAGATTTTTAAAGCTTTGAATAGATTATGGGTATGATTATAATGTTTATGTATCATTGTATCTATTTCCGGTGTGATCAATGTCAGTGTATTATAATAATAACACGGCACTAATGAAGGATTTATCCTGAAAACATTTTGCATTCTTTGTACTTTATTTGAGGCCTCTGGATAATAAACTCTTGTGAGCTTTTATTGCCATTTTTCATGTGCAGATCTTATTTGTTTTTTAATCTTGGAGCTATTTTTGGATCTACGCGCCACCATAAGTTTTTTAGACTTAATGTATGTCTTTTGCTATGCTTTTCCAGTCTCTTTAACCATATATATGTTTTTTGTCACGATCACCGTCTGCCCCTGTCAAGTTTCGGACTACATTTCCCATCATCCCCCCTGCCAGTCACATGCTCACACTCCTCTCCAATCATCATCTGCCACATCCACCCTTGCACACCACACTGATCACCACACCCAGCTGCAGCTCATTACCAGGACTATAAAGGACTGTCACACACACCACCTCACCGCGAAGTCTTGATTACCCAGTGTGTCATTTCTGAGCGTTTCCTTGTTTCCTGTCTGCCTGTGTTTGATCTTGCCTGTTCCTGTTTATTGACCCGTTGCTGCCTGTCCTGACTTTTGCCTTGTATACTGTTCTGTGAATGATATCCACCTGCCTCGATCTACTGCCTGTACCCTGACTACGTTTCTGCCTGTTCCTTACTGTTCCTGTTTGCCCCTGATCGACCCAGCCTGTACGACTATGCTCACTGTAAATAAAAGCTTGCATATGGATCTCTGCCTCAGTCCCGCTACGTTACATTTTTATTATTTTATAAAGATTTCTAAAAGTGAAGATGTTTCTATCATGTGACTCACAGTCAAACTCAGTTGATTCAGTGATTGACAGAGACTCGTGTGTGATGATCCTCATGTCTGTTCAGAAACTGCAGGAACACACATGGATTTGGTGTAAATTTGGGGATTAACAGTGACGTTTCAATCCAACTAAAATATTCTCAGAGTCTCACAGCAGATATTCAGATTAATAAACTGAAGTTGGTCTTGTAGATTTATTCAGAATTGAATTATACATTTTTTTAAATAGTTTGCTATTAGAAGATTGAATGAAATGAAAAAGACTGATTTTTACTAGATTGTTCACTTCAGTAATTGTATTTTGTGTCTGTTAATGAGTGACTGTCTTCAGGTAAATGATCTGGAGTGTGTTTGCATATTGATCAGATGCTTCAGTGCTCTGAGAGTGTTTATAGTGCTGTGAGTTTAACACTTCATCACTGACACACACAACAATCTTCATCAACATGACCTTCATCATCATCTTCATCTGGACTCTCACAGCGTTTGCTCAAGGTTTGTGGAGCACAAGTTTGATATCAATTCATTTCTTCAAGAATATTGTCAAAGTTTTGAGTTGATTTTCTTCTTGTTGTGTGTTTCAGAGTGTAGAGGACAGATCACCGTCACTCAGAGTCCCTCAATGACAGCAGCTCAACCAGGACAAACTGTGAACATCAACTGTAAAACCAGCAGAGATGTGACCTGGTACCTAGATACGGGATACTTCTTGAGCTGGTTCTTACAGAAACCTGGAGAAGCTCCTAAACTCCTGATTTATGCAACAAACCGCCTCCAGTCAGGAACTCCATCTAGATTCAGTGGCAGTGGATCTAACAGTGATTTCACTCTGACCATCAGTGGAGTCCAGACTGAAGATGCTGGACATTATTACTGTCAGAGTTTCCACTGCACAACAAATTGGCTTGGTGTTTGTAATGCTGATTATGTGTTCACACAGTGATAAAGAGTCGTACAAAAACCTCCGTCAGTCAGAGTCACAGTGACTGAACTGATACTGCAGCTGCTCACACACTTTCACACACTTTCACACACACTCAACAGCAGAAACACAAATATGATCTTAATATCAGCTTTGTTGAGCTTCATCAGTATTTCTTCAGATAAACAGAAATTCTTTTGATGTTATCATAATTTTTTAGATCATTTATGGTTTATCTATCCTCATTTCCACTCACTCAATATTTTAAAGTCATTGATATTTTTGATCATGTACTTTTATTATTTTTTCTTCCTAATCTTAGTTATACAGTAAAGATCTGAGGAACTGAAGCTGTCGATCACACAGCGAGAGTTTATCTGGACACTTCCCAAAACTCCTGTTATAATCAGTGACGCTCTTACACTACACAATCAATCTCTGACTGGATTTACATCGTGTTTGCATTGTTAGTTATGGTGAAAGCATTTCTGGAGTGCAGAAATGTAGTTGTAATGACGAGATCACTGCATTCACACCATCAACAGACTGTCTGTCATCTGCTCAGTTTCTCATCACTGCAACCTTCCCTGTGATGAACAGATCGAAATATAAGGCAATAATCAACACTTTTCACCATTCGTTCATTTAGACAGCTGTAATAGTAAAAATGTAGTGATAGTATTCGAGAAGGTTTCACATGTAAACAATCAGAGCACTAAAATCAGAGTGGTTATTTATTTCTAAATGATGACAATTATTTGATGTAAAAATCATATTAACATCATAAGTGCACCTCAGGAAACATTATAAATAATCATAAATCAGTTGGTGAAGCGACTCAGACGCCTGCAGTGAAATCTGTTCATCTAGGAAACACATTCACCATGTCCTGTAAAAGCAGTCCTGACGTCTATCAGAGTTGGGATCATCAACCTCTATCCTGGTTCAGTGATAAAGAGTCAAAAACCTCCGTCAGTCAGAGTCACAGTGATTTGTGCTAGAAACACTGAATAAGTTCATTCACAAATATGAGGCTGCAGCAGATGAGAAGATTTGAAGTCAATAACATCATTTTAGAGCTTCAGACGACTGAGAATATCGAGCACAGGTGAGATTATCAGAGATCCAAACACTGAAGGGTTCATCCTAGACCATTTGTCTATTTAACCCCAAATTTATCTGTGTATCATCTAGATACCCTGAAGACATCAAACAAGTGATCAACAGAATTTGGATTCATCAGATTGTTGAGAAGATATAGTTTTATAAGTGTATTGAGCCATGGCTAAATTCTTCTAAACGCTTTAACTAATTAAAATCCTTTTGATATCTTTTGTCATTAGTGTCTATAGATGACGTGCAAAATTTCGTGTGAATCAGTCAAGTGGTTTAGGAGATCGAAAAAAGGTTTATAGCAACTCAAAATGGCCGACGGACTACAACATGTTGTACTAATGTTGTCCACTAGAGGGAACCACAGGAGAAGAAATCTATTTTTCTATCAGTTTCCATCAGTTTGAATGTTTGAATCCAAAATTCACAGAACTTCATACACATGGACAACAAGACTTTCTGAGTAAACATGCCGAGTTTCAGGAACTTTTTTAAATCAGTCATTTATATGAATGGGATTCAGAGATGAAGGTCATAATACTAATGCTGTCCACCAGAGGGAGCCACAGGACAACAAATCCTTTCAGATCTCTTTATGAAAGTCTGTAAATGGTTCAATAGATTGACTTGTAGTATAAAAAATGCATATAGGCCTAAATTCATTATATTTTCATAAAGTTTAATAAAGCCCAATATAATTAATTATTTCCAAAATACTTACAGATCATTAATTTTTATATTAATGTGGTGATGTAATCCCCCACTTTTCGTTAATTAGAGCAAAATGGTACATTCCATCTGTATAAAAAAAAGGATGAGTCTGACATCTAGGGCACTTTATTTCATTTAACATTAATATGTGTTTAGCAGAGGGTAAGAATTCTGGTCCACACTCCAGTATAGTAGGTGGCGGTAATACACCTATAACGTTGGCTGTCACCCGCCATAAAACAAGAAGAAGAAGAAGAAGAAGAAGACATCTAGGGCACGTCATTTGGGGTCTCGGTGCTGACGTCATTTCTGGTGCGCCGTGTTGATGTCCTGAAGGTAAGCGTTGCTGGTGGCAGCTGCAGTCTTGCATATGTTTGGACGGGGTAATTTGACACCCATGTATTTCAGTGTGGCTGAGGAGTATGGTAGACGCGTTGAGCAACTTTATTTCTGCGAACCTTGTGGCTTGCACGCCATTGAGTGTGCGGGGTGGTGCGAGTCTTTATTTGCAGGTATGTGCATTTCATGTTTGGGTTAATGGGATGGTAATTTCTATTTTTTAATGCCATGTCTTATATTTTATTAGTGACACGGGAGCCAGGAGGTGTTGCAGCAGGCTTTGTGGGCGCGGTTAAGCATCGTAATTCCTCTTGTTGAACAACACGATTTATATCATCTCTTAGCTGTAATGAATGCATGAACTGGAACGTTTTCGGACGGCTGGATGGTTTCTTTCTCTCTCCGCGTTGATTTCTTCGACCGTTCTTCTGCTGTATACCGGATGATGTCATTGCTGCGGCTTTGCAGGTAACACTAATTCACGTCATCACCTTGACGACCGGACTAACAGCGCGTTGCCGGCCATCGGTGGCGCATCCAGCCAAATTCAAGAGACTTGAATTTCCGCGATCTGTGGATTTAAAGGGGGTAATTGGGGGCGAAACGCTACGTGTTTGTCACTACTATTGTGTCGTTTTGTGTATGCTGTTATTTTGACTTTATTTTTATTCTGGAACCAGTGTGTTTCACCTGTTTGTTTATCTGATGCATATTTATGGTATGATCCTGTGCTCTTAACAATTAATGAATATCAGCTAGGACGATCACGATTGATTTGTGACACTGATCCCTTTAACAGCATGTGCTACGTATTTTTGGTCAAACCATAAGGTGGAAAGTGTTACTGTATGTGTGCGCTTGTGTCTCATCCTGTTCTCTTTTTCCCTTCAGAATTGGGGTACCAGTATTAGCCAGTGTCCTCTGTGTGTGGTGGTGGTTCGGCTGTCGGCCTGCAGTGTTCACAACGGGTGCTGTGTTGTGAGAGCACGAGTGTTTGCTGTGTTTATCCGATAGGCAAGACGAATTCCCCAGTTTTGAAGCGGTAAACTCATGTCTGTATGTATGGATGTGCAAGAAGTTTTATGAGTGATCGTACTCCTCTTTTCTCTTTTATACATTAAAGAGAATGGTCTTGTATTTTTCTGATGTTTATTAAATAAAAGTTTGTGTAATGTACATTGTCGTCTGATACCTGTCCAGCCACTGCTTATCTGTGTGTGTGTGGTACTTTGTGTACCCGTGGGTCCCCGGCCCATTTCCGGGGTGGCGTAGTCGAGCTGTTGCCATATTTGGCTTAATTGTGTAAAGCTGTTAATAGCAGAATGCCACATTAATATTCATTTTATACTATACTACTGAACACATATTTGTTGTTGCCAGACATGACTGAATGTATTGCCGTTCAATTGAAGGAAAGAGACAATTATTATCTGTCTATTTTAATATAGTACATAGAATAATACTTCCATAAAGAGATACTTAAAGACTCATATTTTATCTGAAAAGACACATGGCCATTGCTGTACCATCTACTACACGATTCAAAGTGTTTCTGGATTAAAGTTTCTGAGCTGTAAAAGATCCCAATAACAATTCAAGCTGCAAGTTAATCATATTATGCTAGAGGATGTTCATGTGCATTAAAGCTGTCTAAAGACCAAGAGTTTGTCTTACATTGGCCATATAACCTGTTACGGCCAATTTGTAGGTCACTATATTAGGCAGCTTGTATGTATCCTTTGGCTCAACCAATGACTTTAGGCCAGGACTACAGTACCTGTTTGTTACTTTGGGTGGCGCAATTGCATATAGTGCTATAATATATAAATATATAGACCCCTTAAAAGTTTGTAAACATTGCAACGTTTCCTGGTGGGCGGGGCTTAGCTGGAGGCAAAAAGAGACGCTGGACTCAATGTTGACAAGCGTAAGCTAGCATGTTTTAGGAGGGATTTATTAAACATAGATGCAGAAGAAGGTTCAGAACTGTCTGAATATGTACAGTCACTGACTCTGCGGGACCGTGACAGCTATTTTTGTAAATTAACTTAAGTTTTGGATATTTCCTAGACAACATATGAATTACTTTCGGATGGTTCGGGGAATTTTTTCAAGGCTTATTGTCTAATGTAACCTAACGCTGGGCTAACTATGATTATGGCTAGCAATGTGGATTATTTTAAGAGACCATTCAAAGGATGGCACACACATCTATCGCTGTATGTTTGTTTAACATTTAAGCTAGCTAGTGCGCTGAAAGTTGGCGACTTTTCACCTATAAAACAGAAACTTGCTGATTTGTACCAGATAAAAATCAACACACCATTACATATGCATCAATTATTTTACCAGTAAAGATGCTCACAAAACTATATTCTTTAATATCTTCTATAGATACCAACACAGTGGCACCAGTCAAACAATGGGAAAAAGACCTTAATATCAACACAGATGAGGAATTTTGGAAAACAGTCTGTAAAAATAGCTTTATCTTTAGTACTAACACAAATATTCAATTAATACAGTATAAGATTGTACATAGAACACACATTACACAACAGAAGATGTTCAAAATGGGCCTAGAAACTTCAGACAAATGTACTAACTGCAATTTAAACATACAAGACTCTTACTTTCATGCACTTTGGTTATGCCCTCCAGTTCATCAGTTCTGGACAGATGTCACTAACAAATTAACAGAATTTTTCAAAACCAAAATCCCGAAATTCCCTTCATTATGCCTCCTAGGTGACACCTCCCAAATTAACCCATCTTTTAAATATCCAATACCTTTACTCATGTCTCTAGCTATTGCCAAGAAAACAATATTACTTAATTGGAAAAAGAAATGCCAAATATCAATTACACAATGGCTACATCTATTAAAGGAACATATTAATCAAGAAAAACATGCATCAGAAACACAAAATCAGTTACTCAGATTTAATACAGTTTTCAGCCCACTGCTTCTATCCTTAAATATTGATTAAATCTGGCTGGTGAGCTGATGCCCCAATCCTCAGGGTACATACAATAGATGCATTTTCAAATTAGATGAATAGGAAATGAGAAATCATGCTTCAACAAAAGATGAATAAAGTCTTATCTAATATATATTATTACAATTATAGATGAATATAATGCATATGTTTTATATGTTATATGTATATGTCTATATGTGGATATATGTTTATGTACATGTATGTACATATATATATATATATATATATATGTTTGTGTGTGTATGAGTATATAGATGTATGTGTATGGGGGTTTATGTACATATATTATGTGTATTAAGTGACTGCGATTTTATATTATTAATATATGATACCTGACTATATAGTTGTACTGTATGCGGAAATATGTCGTATGTGTATATGTATGTATGTATGTATGTGTATGTGTGCATGTATATGCATGTATGTGGATGCGTATATGTATGTATATGTGTGTATGTATATGTATATGAGTATATATATGTATGTATGTGTGTATATATATGTGTATATATATGTATATATATATATATATATATATATTTTAAAGTATATTAGTACTATTATTACTATGATTATGGTTATTAGTAGTGGCAGCATTGGTCGAACTATCAATACTTTCATTTTTTTATAGAACAATTGGGCCTCTTCTGTATCTACATTGATTATGATAACAATTTCACAATCATTATGAATTTTTAATAATTTACATAACATATACACACTCTGGGTTTGGTGGCCGCTCTGTTTCTGTCGGTGGGCCTGAATGGCACATCCAGTTGATACAGGCACTGTCGATTATGTTTTTTTTTGTTTGTTTGTTTGTTTGTTTTTGCCTACCTCCTCCCTTCACCACCTCTGCCGGTGATCTGGGTCAAACATCTCTGTTGGGTTAAACGTGGTGTCTCTGGCTAGGGAGCTGGCTAGGGCACGCCGCAGTTATACCCAAAGAATATAACTTAAAATGGCTCAACTGATACATTGAACACCAGAAATTCATATAAGAATAGTCAGTTGTTGGGTCACACCCAGACTAGGTGAGCCTTGTCTGGAGGTGCCTGACACTGGCACAAGAGTCTGGTATGTCCGGGGGTGTGAAGGAGAGAGAAGGTGAATCAGAGGCGGTTTTGATGGTTGTGAGGACGGGTCTGTTGCTTGTGCTTGCCGCCGGGGGCAGGGTGGCTCCTGAACCTAGCAGGGTATGGATTCGTCTGTAATCATTTCACTGACTAGTCCATTCACTATTATCATTAATATTATTGTCATTATTATTATCACTACCAATGCCATTACTTCCAATCCAGCACCGATGGGTACCACAACTACTACTATTATTATTATTATTATTAAGTTATTTACTATTAATATTAATGTTGTTGCATTACATTGTATTAATAACTATCTATCACTGAGTGCAGCCACTTCCAGTTTTTGTTCTGTTGTTGCCCCCCCCCCCCCCCCCCTCTTTGTTCCTCCCTACAACAATACAAGGAAAGCTAAACAGTAATTATACTGATCTAACTGATCTCTGTACCTGTACCTGCAGAAACTACTACAACCATATATCTATAGCCTAATCTTTGTCTCTCTTTTCCTGTCTTCTTCTATTTGTATATGTATATAACTGTCACTGTTTTTTCTTCTTTTGTAACTGTCTTTTTGCTTAATAAAAAAAAAAAAAAAAAATCAATTATTTTACCTGATATGAAGTGTGCACTGCAAACACGAGTATTATTTATGATCGTCTCCGTCCAGTCTGTACGCCGTATTGCATTCAACCACAATTATCTTTTTGATTTCTGTGAAGGAATGTCTGCCGGGATCTGGTAAAACTTTAGTTTTGAACCAAAAGTCCTGTTCCTTCTATTCTGGCAGCCTAAAACACAACAAGACGACATTTTAAAGTCAAAACCTCAAACTTTTAGCGTGACCGCTATGAGTTCTTATTTATGTTTTGCCTCCAGCTAGAGCGGTGACGTCACAGTGACGTAGGCGATTAGGGGGTCTATATAAGTCATAGAAGAAACTTCCTGTTCATCAGTGGTGTGTCTGTCTGTTCACACCGCCCTCTAGTGGCACAGTGATGTAGTGCAAGATAACATGAATTTAGAGCCTCATTTAAATACACAATGAGTTCATTTGCATATTGATCAGATGCTTCAGTGCTCTGAGAGTGTTTATAGTGCTGAGTTTAACACTTCATCACTGACACACACAACAATCTTCATCAACATGACCTTCATCATCATCTTCATCTGGACTCTCACAGCGTTTGCTCAAGGTTTGTGGAGCACAAGTTTGATATCAATTCATTTCTTCAAGTATATTGTCAAAGTTTTGAGTTGATTTTCTTCTTGTTGTGTGTTTCAGAGTGTAGAGGACAGATCACCGTCACTCAGAGTCCCTCAATGACAGCAGCTCAACCAGGACAAACTGTGAACATCAACTGTAAAACCAGCAGAGATGTGTATTACAGTAGTCCTTATTATTATTTAGCCTGGTACTTACAGAAACCTGGAGAAGCTCCTAAACTCCTGATTTATGCAACAAACCTCCTCCAGTCAGGAACTCCATCTAGATTCAGTAGCAGTGGATCTAACAGTGATTTCACTCTGACCATCAGTGGAGTCCAGACTGAAGATGCTGGACATTATTACTGTCAGAGTTATCACAGTGGTGGTGTGTTCACACAGTGATAAAGAGTCGTACAAAAACCTCCATCAGTCAGAGTCACAGTGACTGAACTGATACTGCAGCTGCTCACACACTTTCACACACTTTCACACACTACTGACACACAGAGGACAAACACAGGAACTACACATGTGCTCAAAACTGACTTATGACTGAAATCAGCTCTATTAGACTGTGATCTGTCCTGTGACAGACGGGTTTGACTCAAATATGCTCAGAATCAGAGAAACCAGAGTGTGTAAATTAATATGTAGATTCATATGTTGTTTTGTTTTTGTACATTAAACTACACTAAAGTCATGGTGTATCAGTAACATGCAGATGTTTTTCAAGCAGCTCCTTCATCTAAAGCTGTTTCTAAATGTATTACTCATAACTCATTTCTCATGAGCAGAAGTGAAAGTGCTCCAGTTGAGAGCGTTGAACCAATCAAAGAGTGAAACTGTGAGTTTGAGGTGAAAATCACATTTGCATTGGCAGGTTTAGTGATTGTGATCCTCTCAGAATAGAGCAGCTCCGTCTCCAGTGACCATGTTCAAACCCCAAGAGCTTCATTTGACATTTCCTGCTAAATGCAGCTGTTCTCAACTATTACAATCAATCAAAAGCAGCTGAAACTTTAGTGCAGGACTTTGAATGAACGACACACTGATCAATGATGCAGTCGGACACAAATGTAACGCGTTCAGAAGCTTTATTGAATGAACAGCAATGGCAGCACATTGAAAGACTGCTTCAGTATTGAGCTGTAAATCACGTGACTGCTGCGAATCCTGCCGGACGCTCGGATACGGCTCGTCTGGACCGGAGAAACATCAGCACTGGGAGCTCTTGAGGAACGAGGCCTCGTGATCAGCTCCGTCATGTCTTACTCTGCAGACGAAGCGATCCGCGCCTTCCCAGCGTGCTTTGCTGAGGCTCAGGACGCTGCTGCGGCTGTAGCGTCCGTCCCGCTCGCTCTCTGCGCTGGTCTGAACCCCCTCGCTGACCTCTGACCCGTCCAGCGTCCAGCTCACCGTCGCCCCCTGTGGAGAGTAAGAGCTGAGCAGGCAGAGCAGTGCGGCTGAGTCTCCAGAGATCTGCAGAGAAGAGGGCGGCAGCAGAGACACGGAGGGCTTCACTGCGGGACCAGCTGCACAAACACACACAAACAACACCAACGTCTTTAGATGATCAATTAGTCAGATGTCACACACAGTAATGGAGGAAAAATCACAATCATTTCATCTTTACAGAAATTCCACATCACTGCTTTCTTTCATAAACCACATAGTAATGATCCTGCATTTACATTTCAATATTCTCAGTTCAAATAAAATATTCACTGATACTAAATATATGAAGTATAAGATATATGAATAAATATAAATCAGTTTTCTGAAGCAGACATGATATACAGCAAATATTACAGTCATTTCATCTTTTCTGAATAAGGTTCAGTTTAATCTCAAACTCATTTTAAAAACATTGTCCACAAACTGATGATTTATATGTAGAAAACAAATTTAAATGATCATTTCATTATTAACTTAAGACACTCACAATCATAATTATCAGCAAATGTAAGATAAAATTATGAATTCTGAAGACGTCTACAAAATTAGCATTATTTTGTCCGTATCATCAATCTTTTGTTTCATGCATTACAACATTTCTGAATAATTAAATTTACCAGAAATTATGGACACAATTATGTATTTTAAGAAATAATTGAAACTATCAGAAAACATCACAATCAATATATTAAAAAACAAAGAATGTTAGTTATTATAATATCTGAAATTACTCTTGTAAAAAGAAATAAATATAAGCAACATAAAATATGCCTTGCAATAAAAAAAGATAAATATCATGAAATATCACTGAATATAAACATGTAATTGTGAAACAGCAGACAAATTTAAAGAAACTATTAAACTATTAAATTCACCATGAAATATTGCAGTTAATTTTTTTCAAACTATTTTATAATTTTTAAAAACTTTTTGCAAAATGCTTGTTTGAATAATCTAAAAACAAAACAATTATATATGAACATTTTTAGAGAATTTTAGAGACTTACTGATGCTCAGTTTAGTTCCTCCACCGAAAGTGCACCACAGTGCTTCATTCTAGTGAAAGCGTCGTACAAAAACCTCCGTCACACTCAAATGAACACAAACTCCAGCAGAGAAAGAGACGAACGACACTCACACACACTGATATGAGACTCAACAGCAGCTCTTCTCAACATTAAATAATGATTATTGGACTGAAGTGACTTTCACAGAAACAGCCTCATCATCTCTAAATGTCTCTTGATGCATGAAAACTAAGAATATAACTGTAAATAAATAACAAATCAAAGTTTAAAAAAAAAATTAAATAATTCAGAAAATGTATGTATGTATGTATTAATCACACATTAGATATCCTAAGTATGGGATTTAAATAATCATGTGTTTCTCAAAGCAAGTTTTAATGATTAAAGCAATTTTAAGTTTTGATGACCTGTGACCTCTGGAATGACCTTTGCCCTCACAGTGATGTACTTGTTTCTGATAGTGATGCAACTTCAGAAAATCCTCAGAAAGCCTCTAAACTCATAATTCCATGTTTGTGAATGATAACATGAGAAAAGATCCTAAACACTGTTTTTTATTTGCATTATCTGTTGTAACCCTTACACAGATTTACATAGAGATTATTTGCATCGCAGCACAAGCTTCAGGAGGTTTTATAACTCTGTTTTTATAAGAACTTTATAACTCTGAGAATCTGAACCAACAGCAACCATGAGCTTCATCACCATCTTCATCTGGATATTAACTATCTACTGTTTCACAGGTGAGGAAATCTGAAGTTAAACAAACTCTATTAGAACTGATTATTGGTGCTAAAATATTATCAAACTATTTAATTCTGAATTTTTATATATTCTTCTTGATGTAGAATCAAGTGGTGAAGTGACAGTCACTCAGACACCTGCAGTGAAATCTGTTCGTCCAGGAGACTCAGTTACTGTGTCCTGTAAAACCAGTTCTGACGTCTATCAGAGTTGGAGTGTTCAGCCTCTGAGCTGGTACTTACAGAAACCCGGAGAAGCTCCTAAACTCCTGATTCGTTACGTAAAAACCCTCCAGTCAGGAACTCCATCTAGATTCAGTGGCAGTGGATCTAACAGTGATTTCACTCTGACCATCAGTGGAGTCCAGACTGAAGATGCTGGACATTATTACTGTCAGAGTTATCACTGGATCAACAGTAAACATGTGTTCACACAGTGATAAAGAGTCGTACAAAAACCTCCGTCAGTCAGAGTCACAGTGACTGAACTGATACTGCAGCTGCTCACACACTTTCACACACTTTCACACACACTCAACAGTGCAGAAACACAAATATGATCTTAATATCAGCTTTGTTGAGCTTCATCAGTCTTTCTTAAGATAATTAGAAATTCTTTTGATTTCATCATCATTTTTAGATCATTTATGGTTTATTTATCCTCATTTCCACTCACTCAATATTTTAAAGTCATTGATATTTTTGATCATGTACTTTTATTATTTTTTCTTCCTAATCTTAGTTATACAGTAAAGATCTGAGGAACTGAAGCTGTCGATCACACAGCGAGAGTTTATCTGGACTCTTCCCAAAACTCCTGTTATAATCAGTGACGCTCTTACACTACACAATCAATCTCTGACTGGATTTACATCGTGTTTGCATTGTTAGTTATGGTGAAAGCATTTCTGGAGTGCAGAAATTTAGTTGTAATGACGAGATCACTGCATTCACACCATCAACAGACTGTCTGTCATCTGCTCAGTTTCTCATCACTGCAACCTTCCCTGTGATGAACAGATCGAAATATAAGGCAATAATCAACACTTTTCACCATTCGTTCATTTAGACAGCTGTAATAGTAAAAATGTAGTGATAGTATTCGAGAAGGTTTCACATGTAAACAATCAGAGCGCTAAAATCAGAGTGGAAATAGCCATTTATTTCTAAATTATGACAATTATTTGATGTAAAAATCATATGAACATTATAAGTGCACCTCAGGAAACATTATAAATAATAATAAATCAGTTGGTGAAGCGACTCAGATGCCTGCAGTGAAATCTGTTAATCTAGGAAACACATTCACCATGTCCTGTAAAAGCAGTCCTGACGTCTATCAGAGTTGGGATCATCAACCTCTATCCTGGTTCAGTGATAAAGAGTCAAAAACCTCCGTCAGTCAGAGTCACAGTGATTTGTGCTAGAAACACTGAATAAGTTCATTCACAAATATGAGGCTGCAGCAGATGAGAAGATTTGAAGTCAATAACATCATTTTAGAGCTTCAGACGACTGAGAATATCGAGCACAGGTGAGATTATCAGAGATCCAAACACTGAAGGGTTCATCCTAGACCATTTGTCTATTTAACCCCAAATTTATCTGTGTATCATCTAGATACCCTGAAGACATCAAACAAGTGATCAACAGAATTTGGATTCATCAGATTGTTGAGAAGATATAGTTTTATAAGTGTATTGAGCCATGGCTAAATGAACTATCTTCTAAACGCTTTGACTAATTAAAATCCTTTTGATAACTTTTGTCATTAGTGTCTATAGATGACGTGCAAAATTTCGTGTGAATCAGTCAAGTGGTTTAGGAGATCGAAAAAAGTTTTTAGCAACTCAAAATGGCTGACGGACTACAACATGTTGTACTAATGTTGTCCACTAGAGGGAACCACAGGAGAAGAAATCTATTTTTCTATCAGTTTCCATCAGTTTGAATGTTTGAATCCAAAATTCACAGAACTTCGCACATGGACAACAAGACTTTCTGAGTAAACATGCCAATATTCAGGATTTTTTTTTTTAAATCAGTCATTTATATGAATGGGATTCAGAGATGAAGGTCATAATACTAATGCTGTCCACCAGAGGGAGCCACAGGACAACAAATCCTTTCAGATCTCTTTATGAATGTCTGTAAATGGTTCAATAGATTGACTTGTAGTATAAAAAATGCATATAGGCCTAAATTCATTATAGTTTCATAAAGTTTAATAAAGCCCAATATAATTAATTATTTCCAAAATACTTACAGATCATTAATTTTTATATTAATGTGGTGATGTAATCCCCCACTTTTCGTTAATTAGAGCAAAATGGTACATTCCATCTGTATAAAAAAAAGGATGAGTCTGACATCTAGGGCACTTTATTTCATTTAACATTAATATGTGTTTAGCAGAGGGTAAGAATTCTGGTCCACACTCCAGTATAGTAGGTGGCGGTAATACACCTATAACGTTGGCTGTCACCCGCCATAAAACAAGAAGAAGAAGAAGAAGAAGAAGACATCTAGGGCACGTCATTTGGGGTCTCGGTGCTGACGTCATTTCTGGTGCGCCGTGTTGATGTCCTGAAGGTAAGCGTTGCTGGTGGCAGCTGCAGTCTTGCATATGTTTGGACGGGGTAATTTGACACCCATGTATTTCAGTGTGGCTGAGGAGTATGGTAGACGCGTTGAGCAACTTTATTTCTGCGAACCTTGTGGCTTGCACGCCATTGAGTGTGCGGGGTGGTGCGAGTCTTTATTTGCAGGTATGTGCATTTCATGTTTGGGTTAATGGGATGGTAATTTCTATTTTTTAATGCCATGTCTTATATTTTATTAGTGACACGGGAGCCAGGAGGTGTTGCAGCAGGCTTTGTGGGCGCGGTTAAGCATCGTAATTCCTCTTGTTGAACAACACGATTTATATCATCTCTTAGCTGTAATGAATGCATGAACTGGAACGTTTTCGGACGGCTGGATGGTTTCTTTCTCTCTCCGCGTTGATTTCTTCGACCGTTCTTCTGCTGTATACCGGATGATGTCATTGCTGCGGCTTTGCAGGTAACACTAATTCACGTCATCACCTTGACGACCGGACTAACAGCGCGTTGCCGGCCATCGGTGGCGCATCCAGCCAAATTCAAGAGACTTGAATTTCCGCGATCTGTGGATTTAAAGGGGGTAATTGGGGGCGAAACGCTACGTGTTTGTCACTACTATTGTGTCGTTTTGTGTATGCTGTTATTTTGACTTTATTTTTATTCTGGAACCAGTGTGTTTCACCTGTTTGTTTATCTGATGCATATTTATGGTATGATCCTGTGCTCTTAACAATTAATGAATATCAGCTAGGACGATCACGATTGATTTGTGACACTGATCCCTTTAACAGCATGTGCTACGTATTTTTGGTCAAACCATAAGGTGGAAAGTGTTACTGTATGTGTGCGCTTGTGTCTCATCCTGTTCTCTTTTTCCCTTCAGAATTGGGGTACCAGTATTAGCCAGTGTCCTCTGTGTGTGGTGGTGGTTCGGCTGTCGGCCTGCAGTGTTCACAACGGGTGCTGTGTTGTGAGAGCACGAGTGTTTGCTGTGTTTATCCGATAGGCAAGACGAATTCCCCAGTTTTGAAGCGGTAAACTCATGTCTGTATGTATGGATGTGCAAGAAGTTTTATGAGTGATCGTACTCCTCTTTTCTCTTTTATACATTAAAGAGAATGGTCTTGTATTTTTCTGATGTTTATTAAATAAAAGTTTGTGTAATGTACATTGTCGTCTGATACCTGTCCAGCCACTGCTTATCTGTGTGTGTGTGGTACTTTGTGTACCCGTGGGTCCCCGGCCCATTTCCGGGGTGGCGTAGTCGAGCTGTTGCCATATTTGGCTTAATTGTGTAAAGCTGTTAATAGCAGAATGCCACATTAATATTCATTTTATACTATACTACTGAACACATATTTGTTGTTGCCAGACATGACTGAATGTATTGCCGTTCAATTGAAGGAAAGAGACAATTATTATCTGTCTATTTTAATATAGTACATAGAATAATACTTCCATAAAGAGATACTTAAAGACTCATATTTTATTTGGAAAGACACATGGCCATTGCTGTACCGTCTAATACACGATTCAAAGTGTTTCTGGATTAAAGTTTCTGAGCTGTAAAAGATCCCAATAACAATTCAAGCTGCAAGTTAATCATATTATGCTAGAGGATGTTCATGTGCATTAAAGCTGTCTAAAGACCAAGAGTTTGTCTTACATTGGCCATATAACCTGTTACGGCCAATTTGTAGGTCACTATATTAGGCAGCTTGTATGTATCCTTTGGCTCAACCAATGACTTTAGGCCAGAACTACAGTACCTGTTTGTCACTTTGGGTGGCGCAATTGCATATAGTGCTATAATATATAAATATATAGACCCCTTAAAAGTTTGTAAACATTGCAACGTTTCCTGGTGGGCGGGGCTTAGCTGGAGGCAAAAAGAGACGCTGGACTCAATGTTGACAAGCGTAAGCTAGCATGTTTTAGGAGGGATTTATTAAACATAGATGCAGAAGAAGGTTCAGAACTGTCCGAATATGTACAGTCACTGACTCTGCGGGACCGTGACAGCTATTTTTGTAAATTAACTTAAGTTTTGGATATTTCCTAGACAACATATGAATTACTTTCGGATGGTTCGGGGAATTTTTTCAAGGCTTATTGTCTAATGTAACCTAACGCTGGGCTAACTATGATTATGGCTAGCAATGTGGATTATTTTAAGAGACCATTCAAAGGATGGCACACACATCTATCGCTGTATGTTTGTTTAACATTTAAGCTAGCTAGTGCGCTGAAAGTTGGCGACTTTTCACCTATAAAACAGAAACTTGCTGATTTGTACCAGATAAAAATCAACACACCATTACATATGCATCAATTATTTTACCAGTAAAGATGCTCACAAAACTATATTCTTTAATATCTTCTATAGATACCAACACAGTGGCACCAGTCAAACAATGGGAAAAAGACCTTAATATCAACACAGATGAGGAATTTTGGAAAACAGTCTGTAAAAATAGCTTTATCTTTAGTACTAACACAAATATTCAATTAATACAGTATAAGATTGTACATAGAACACACATTACACAACAGAAGATGTTCAAAATGGGCCTAGAAACTTCAGACAAATGTACTAACTGCAATTTAAACATACAAGACTCTTACTTTCATGCACTTTGGTTATGCCCTCCAGTTCATCAGTTCTGGACAGATGTCACTAACAAATTAACAGAATTTTTCAAAACCAAAATCCCGAAATTCCCTTCATTATGCCTCCTAGGTGACACCTCCCAAATTAACCC
Organism: Ancherythroculter nigrocauda; assembly: GCA_036281575.1. Lineage (NCBI taxonomy): Eukaryota > Metazoa > Chordata > Actinopteri > Cypriniformes > Xenocyprididae > Ancherythroculter > Ancherythroculter nigrocauda. The sequence goes on along the minus strand of VTFQ01000024.1, from coordinate 30,028,406 downwards.
ATCTTTTAAATATCCAATACCTTTACTCATGTCTCTAGCTATTGCCAAGAAAACAATATTACTTAATTGGAAAAAGAAATGCCAAATATCAATTACACAATGGCTACATCTATTAAAGGAACATATTAATCAAGAAAAACATGCATCAGAAACACAAAATCAGTTACTCAGATTTAATACAGTTTTCAGCCCACTGCTTCTATCCTTAAATATTGATTAAATCTGGCTGGTGAGCTGATGCCCCAATCCTCAGGGTACATACAATAGATGCATTTTCAAATTAGATGAATAGGAAATGAGAAATCATGCTTCAACAAAAGATGAATAAAGTCTTATCTAATATATATTATTACAATTATAGATGAATATAATGCATATGTTTTATATGTTATATGTATATGTCTATATGTGGATATATGTTTATGTACATGTATGTACATATATATATATATATATATATATATATATATATATATGTTTGTGTGTGTATGAGTATATAGATGTATGTGTATGGGGGTTTATGTACATATATTATGTGTATTAAGTGACTGCGATTTTATATTATTAATATATGATACCTGACTATATAGTTGTACTGTATGCGGAAATATGTCGTATGTGTATATGTATGTATGTATGTATGTGTATGTGTGCATGTATATGCATGTATGTGGATGCGTATATGTATGTATATGTGTGTATGTATATGTATATGAGTATATATATGTATGTATGTGTGTGTATATATATGTGTATATATATGTATATATATATATATATATATTTTAAAGTATATTAGTACTATTATTACTATGATTATGGTTATTAGTAGTGGCAGCATTGGTCGAACTATCAATACTTTCATTTTTTTATAGAACAATTGGGCCTCTTCTGTATCTACATTGATTATGATAACAATTTCACAATCATTATGAATTTTTAATAATTTACATAACATATACACACTCTGGGTTTGGTGGCCGCTCTGTTTCTGTCGGTGGGCCTGAATGGCACATCCAGTTGATACAGGCACTGTCGATTATGTTTTTTTTTGTTTGTTTGTTTGTTTTTTTTTGCCTACCTCCTCCCTTCACCACCTCTGCCGGTGATCTGGGTCAAACATCTCTGTTGGGTTAAACGTGGTGTCTCTGGCTAGGGAGCTGGCTAGGGCACGCCGCAGTTATACCCAAAGAATATAACTTAAAATGGCTCAACTGATACATTGAACACCAGAAATTCATATAAGAATAGTCAGTTGTTGGGTCACACCCAGACTAGGTGAGCCTTGTCTGGAGGTGCCTGACACTGGCACAAGAGTCTGGTATGTCCGGGGGTGTGAAGGAGAGAGAAGGTGAATCAGAGGCGGTTTTGATGGTTGTGAGGACGGGTCTGTTGCTTGTGCTTGCCGCCGGGGGCAGGGTGGCTCCTGAACCTAGCAGGGTATGGATTCGTCTGTAATCATTTCACTGACTAGTCCATTCACTATTATCATTAATATTATTGTCATTATTATTATCACTACCAATGCCATTACTTCCAATCCAGCACCGATGGGTACCACAACTACTACTATTATTATTATTATTATTAAGTTATTTACTATTAATATTAATGTTGTTGCATTACATTGTATTAATAACTATCTATCACTGAGTGCAGCCACTTCCAGTTTTTGTTCTGTTGTTGCCCCCCCCCCCCCTCTTTGTTCCTCCCTACAACAATACAAGGAAAGCTAAACAGTAATTATACTGATCTAACTGATCTCTGTACCTGTACCTGCAGAAACTACTACAACCATATATCTATAGCCTAATCTTTGTCTCTCTTTTCCTGTCTTCTTCTATTTGTATATGTATATAACTGTCACTGTTTTTTCTTCTTTTGTAACTGTCTTTTTGCTTAATAAAAAAAAAAAAAAAAAAAAAAAAAATCAATTATTTTACCTGATATGAAGTGTGCACTGCAAACACGAGTATTATTTATGATCGTCTCCGTCCAGTCTGTACGCCGTATTGCATTCAACCACAATTATCTTTTTGATTTCTGTGAAGGAATGTCTGCCGGGATCTGGTAAAACTTTAGTTTTGAACCAAAAGTCCTGTTCCTTCTATTCTGGCAGCCTAAAACACAACAAGACGACATTTTAAAGTCAAAACCTCAAACTTTTAGCGTGACCGCTATGAGTTCTTATTTATGTTTTGCCTCCAGCTAGAGCGGTGACGTCACAGTGACGTAGGCGATTAGGGGGTCTATATAAGTCATAGAAGAAACTTCCTGTTCATCAGTGGTGTGTCTGTCTGTTCACACCGCCCTCTAGTGGCACAGTGATGTAGTGCAAGATAACATGAATTTAGAGCCTCATTTAAATACACAATGAGTTCATTTGCATATTGATCAGATGCTTCAGTGCTCTGAGAGTGTTTATAGTGCTGAGTTTAACACTTCATCACTGACACACACAACAATCTTCATCAACATGACCTTCATCATCATCTTCATCTGGACTCTCACAGCGTTTGCTCAAGGTTTGTGGAGCACAAGTTTGATATCAATTCATTTCTTCAAGTATATTGTCAAAGTTTTGAGTTGATTTTCTTCTTGTTGTGTGTTTCAGAGTGTAGAGGACAGATCACCGTCACTCAGAGTCCCTCAATGACAGCAGCTCAACCAGGACAAACTGTGAACATCAACTGTAAAACCAGCAGAGATGTGTATTACAGTAGTCCTTATTATTATTTAGCCTGGTACTTACAGAAACCTGGAGAAGCTCCTAAACTCCTGATTTATGCAACAAACCTCCTCCAGTCAGGAACTCCATCTAGATTCAGTGGCAGTGGATCTAACAGTGATTTCACTCTGACCATCAGTGGAGTCCAGACTGAAGATGCTGGACATTATTACTGTCAGAGTTATCACTACATCAACAGTAAATGGGTGTTCACACAGTGATAAAGAGTCGTACAAAAACCTCCATCAGTCAGAGTCACAGTGACTGAACTGATACTGCAGCTGCTCACACACTTTCACACACTTTCACACACTACTGACACACAGAGGACAAACACAGGAACTACACATGTGCTCAAAACTGACTTATGACTGAAATCAGCCCTATTAGACTGTGATCTGTCCTGTGACAGACGGGTTTGACTCAAATATGCTCAGAATCAGAGAAACCAGAGTGTGTAAATTAATATGTAGATTCATATGTTGTTTTGTTTTTGTACATTAAACTACACTAAAGTCATGGTGTATCAGTAACATGCAGATGTTTTTCAAGCAGCTCCTTCATCTAAAGCTGTTTCTAAATGTATTACTCATAACTCATTTCTCATGAGCAGAAGTGAAAGTGTTCCAGTTGAGAGCGTTGAACCAATCAAAGAGTGAAACTGTGAGTTTGAGGTGAAAATCACATTTGCATTGGCAGGTTTAGTGATTGTGATCCTCTCAGAATAGAGCAGCTCCGTCTCCAGTGACCATGTTCAAACCCCAAGAGCTTCATTTGACATTTCCTGCTAAATGCAGCTGTTCTCAACTATTACAATCAATCAAAAGCAGCTGAAACTTTAGTGCAGGACTTTGAATGAACGACACACTGATCAATGATGCAGTCGGACACAAATGTAACGCGTTCAGAAGCTTTATTGAATGAACAGCAATGGCAGCACATTGAAAGACTGCTTCAGTATTGAGCTGTAAATCACGTGACTGCTGCGAATCCTGCCGGACGCTCAGATACGGCTCGTCTGGACCGGAGAAACATCAGCACTGGGAGCTCTTGAGGAACGAGGCCTCGTGATCAGCTCCGTCATGTCTTACTCTGCAGACGAAGCGATCCGCGCCTTCCCAGCGTGCTTTGCTGAGGCTCAGGACGCTGCTGCGGCTGTAGCGTCCGTCCCGCTCGCTCTCTGCGCTGGTCTGAACCCCCTCGCTGACCTCTGACCCGTCCAGCGTCCAGCTCACCGTCGCCCCCTGTGGAGAGTAAGAGCTGAGCAGGCAGAGCAGTGCGGCTGAGTCTCCAGAGATCTGCAGAGAAGAGGGCGGCAGCAGAGACACGGAGGGCTTCACTGCGGGACCAGCTGCACAAACACACACAAACAACACCAACGTCTTTAGATGATCAATTAGTCAGATGTCACACACAGTAATGGAGGAAAAATCACAATCATTTCATCTTTACAGAAATTCCACATCACTGCTTTCTTTCATAAACCACATAGTAATGATCCTGCATTTACATTTCAATATTCTCAGTTCAAATAAAATATTCACTGCTACTAAATATATGAAGTATAAGATATATGAATAAATATAAATCAGTTCTCTGAAGCAGACATGATATACAGCAAATATTACAGTCATTTCATCTTTTCTGAATAAGATTCAGTTTAATCTCAAACTGATTTTAAAAACATTGTCCACAAACTGATGATTTATATGTAGAAAACAAATTTAAATGATCATTTCATTATTAACTTAAGACACTCACAATCATAATTATCAGCAAATGTAAGATCAAATTATGAATTTTTCAGATCTTTCTCTTTGTCTGATGATGACGTCTACAAAACTATAATTATTTTGTCCGTATCATCAAACTTTTGTTTCATGCATTACAACATTTCTGAATAATTAAATTTACTAAAAATTATGGACACAATTATGTATTTTAAGAAATAATTGAAAATGTCAGAAAATATTGCAATCAATATATTAAAAAACAAACAATGTTAGTTAATATAATATCTGAAATTACTCTTGTAAAAAGAAATATCTAAAAGTAACATAAAATATGCCATGCAATGAAAAAAGATAAATAACATGAAATATCACTGAATATGTATTTGTGAAATAGTAGACAGATTATTATGAAATAAATTCACCATGAAATATTACAGTTAATATTTTTTATTTAAACTATTTTATAATTTTTAAAACATTGTTGCTAAATGCTTGCTTGAATAATCTAAAAACAAAACAATTAAATATAAACATTTTTAGAGAATTTTAGAGACTTACTGATGGTCAGTTTAGTTCCTCCACCGAAAGTCCACCACAGTGCTTCATTCTAGTGAAAGCGTCGTACAAAAACCTCCGTCACACTCAAATGAACACAAACTCCAGCAGAGAAAGAGACGAACGACACTCACACACACTGATATGAGACTCAACAGCAGCTCTTCTCAACATTAAATAATGATTATTGGACTGAAGTGACTTTCACAGAAACAGCCTCATCATCTCTAAATGTCTCTTGATGCATGAAAACTATTAAATCTGAACAAATAATATAATCAGAAAGACTGTATTTCTCAATTTCTGATGTATTTCTTAAAGCATTTTAATAAGTTTTGATGACCTTTGACCTCTGGAATGACCTTTGACCTCTCATGGAGTTCACAGTGAAATACTTGTCTCTTTTAGAGATTCAACTCTGTCATTTGATTCATCAGAAAGCTGTAGTCTGAACCAGAGACTGAATGAAAAAGAAATGATTTATGAAAACACTCGTCTGTTGGATCATGAGAATAAAACACATTTAAAGCCTCAAAACTGATCAGTTTCATCTGCATGTGCTCATTTTCACGTGTGTTTTACTCCAGCAGGGTTTTTGCTCAGAGAGTCACTTTGCATCGGCTCATGCTTCAGCGCTCCGAGTGTTTATAGCGTTCAGACTCAAACACTTTATAACACACTGCTGTTTACCACGGTACAAACCCAACAAACACCATGAATCTCTTCAGCAGCTTCATCTGGATTCTGGCAGCTTTTATTCCAGGTAACAGACGTGAAAGCTCGTCATTTTTGAGTCTTTAATGTTCATTTCATCTGATTAAACACATTAATGTTGTTGTCGACAGCATCCAGAGGAATCACTGTGACTCAGCCTGAAGCTGTGACTGTTTCTGAAGGACAAAACGCCAATATAGAGTGTAAAACTGATACTAGGATATATGGATATGGTTTAGCTTGGTATCAGCAGAAACATGGAGAAGCTCCTAAACTCATCATTTATCTGGTAAGTAATCGATATGATGAGAGTTTCAGTCGATTCAGTGGGAATGGAAGATATGAAGGAACTGATTTCACTCTGACCATCAGTGGAGTCCAGACTGAAGATGCTGGACATTATTACTGTCAGAGTTATCACTACATCAACAGTAAACGTGTGTTATTCACACAGTGATAAAGAGTCGTACAAAAACCTCCGTCAGTCAGAGTCACAGTGACTGAACTGATACTGCAGCTGCTCACACACTTTCACACACTTTCACACACTTTCACACACACTCAACAACAGACACTAAATCATAAAGAGATTCTCTCAGAAAGGTTTCTTTAGATCACTGTAAACTGAACACAATCACAAACTTCAGCAAATGTAGTTGTAAACAGAAGCATGTATGTTCATTCATCTTCAGCTGTCAATCATAACACAAGAGCAGATATATAAACAGCAGCTTACGTCACTCCAGTGAGAATATTCTTCCTGCGTCCCTCCATCACTCCATATCCACCTTTATGTCCATTTTAATTCATTTCAGAAGTCCTGATGTTCATAGTCGAGTCTTGTGACAGAAACAGATCCTCCATCATGGACACGACAGATGTGTTTACCTGCAGCATTAGTGCTGGTGATTTACAGACTCTTTCTGCAAGTTACATCGTTACGCCAGTAGATGGAGACAAGAGACTGACTTTATGAATCAATCAATCAATCAATTATTAATCAACTGATTTGTTCAAAACACTGAATCATTCAGGAAAGAAACAAGCATATTTGATGGCTCTGTGCCAATGAAGAGGCTGCATGTTCGTTCTGAAGATCAACCAATGAAATGATCCTTCACAGCCGCACTGAAATGTTATTGGTTCAAGCTATAGTCAGTCTCTGAAGGCGGGAAATCAACTCCTTTTTTCCCTTATTAATTTAATTATTGCTTCCAATCCTCTTGACATCATATAATTTTATTTTATTTCATATATATATGGCTCAGAATATCAAGTCAAACAGTGAAACTGAGTGGAGTTAAACTCATTTGTGTCACATTTGTGATTGTGTTCCTCTGAGAATTGAGCAGATCTCGTTTCATCATGTATCTGCAGGTGTTTTCATGCTCCATTGAGTGAAGTTTATTTATAAAATATGAGCTAAAGCCCTGATCCAATGAAAGAGCCGGAACAAAAATGACACAAAAAAGGACATAATGTTACAATTATGTTTTATTGACTGAATTGTAATAAAATCAAGAGTGAAAAAGCACACATATAGTCAGCAGATCTACTCTGAACACTGCTGTCTCCTCACAGTGTCTCCAGTGGACGCAGACTGGCCGCTCCGTGTGTCCTCACAGCTCACCGAGACGCTCTTCATCCACTCCTCCTCAGAGAGAGTCAGGCTGCTGCTCCAGCTGTACAGACCGTCCTTCTCCAGGAGCCCAGCGCTGCTCTCCTGAGACCTGCTGCTCCCGTCCACCTTCAGCTCAGGCTCCAGTCTGACGGGAAGCCCTTGTTGGCCACACACACCAGTGTCGCTGTGTTCAGAGAGATCTCTGCGCTGATGCTCACAGAGAAATCAGTTACCAGTGGCTTTCCTTTAGGATTCGAGAGAAAACTGGGAGAAATTCTCCAGCAGCGAGAGAAACAACATGAAGAAAACAGTCAAAGAAAATCCCATCATTATTCCTTAAACACATTAATGCTCACAAACTCCTACACTTGAAAAGAGAAAATAATGTTCACATTATGGTAAATATTAATTATGTTATAACTTAAAAACTATCTATCATGGAGTTTTGAATCACCATAAAAAATGCAGGAATTCAAAAGGACAACATTTAAAATTGTGGGTAAAACTCTGTTTAAAATCACAAAGGAAACATTGTGTGTCTCATCCAACTTTTAAGTTAATTTCCTCAAATATGAACCTTTTTTTCTCTTGATGTATCCGACAGAGCTGCTTCATTAAGACAAAATACAATAATGAACATAATTTGCAGTTTGGAAATATTGAAGTTCATCTAACAATAGACTATTAAAAATCCATCAATTTGCACCTTTAAAACAGCTTCAGTAAAAACATCAACACACTAACATTGAAATTATAATTTCACTTTTTGATTTTTGTGTCTGTTAATGAGTGTCTGTCTTCAGGTAAATGATCTGGAGTGTGTTTGCATATTGATCAGATGCTTCAGTGCTCTGAGAGTGTTTATAGTGCTGTGAGTTTAACACTTCATCACTGACACACACAACAATCTTCATCAACATGACCTTCATCATCATCTGGACGCTCTTATACTGCTTTATACTACAAGGTGAATAGTCTGTATTTGAAATATTTCATTTAAAAAATATAGTTTTTACACAGCTTAGAAATATGCCGAACAATATATATTTTATAGACTAATAAATGTTTTTTTTTTTCATTCAGGCTGTAGAGCTCAGATCACAGTAACGCAGACTCCAGTGAAAACTGTTAAACCAGGAGAAACTGTTGAGATGAGCTGTAAACTCAGTACTGCTACACCCTGCAGCCCAAATCCCTGTGTGTCCTGGTACTTACAGAAACCTGGAGAAACTCCTAAACTCCTGATTTATTATGCAAGCACCCTCCAGTCAGGAACTCCATCTAGATTCAGTGGCAGTGGATCTAACAGTGATTTCACTCTGACCATCAGTGGAGTCCAGACTGAAGATGCTGGACATTATTACTGTCAGAGTGCACACATTATCAGTGGCAGCTGGGTGTTCACACAGTGATAAAGAGTCGTACAAAAACCTCCGTCAGTCAGAGTCACAGTGACTGAACTGATACTGCAGCTGCTCACACACTTTCACACACTTTCACACACACTCAACAGTGAAGATTTTCATTAGTATTAAATTAAATATAAAGCTTTCATTAAGTTTTTTTCACATGGTAAATACTTAAACTATAACTCTTTTTATCTTTTTAAATGAATCTAACACTATATCTGTGAGGTTCATAATTTGGCCGCATGTTCTCGTTTCATCATGTATCTGCAGGTGTTTTCATGCTCCACTGAGTGAAGTTTATTTATAAAATATGAGCTAAAGCCCTGATCCAATGAAAGACCTGAAACAGAAAGGACACACTGACATAAAGCTACATTTGTATTTTATTTATTTACTGAATTTTAATATAACAGTGACTGAATGATAAAGCACAGACAAATGACATTGCAAATGAGAAACGAGTTGCGGTGTTGATGAGTGTAATGAGTTCATCTACATAAGGACGGCTGTGAAGCTTAATTGCTCCAGATAAGCCGGATGTGAAGTCATATGAAGACATTATAACTGTTTTGAAAGAACATTTCTCTCAGAAACCGATCATGATTGCAGAAAGATTTAGGTCTCATAACTGCATAACTTTCTTCATTTATATTCTATCTTTATTCTTCTTTCTAAACTGAATCATCATCAGCATCATAAACATGTTCTGCTTGATCAGTTTAATAATCTATTGATTTATTAACTTCATCCCTCATAATGCAGATATTAACAGAATCATATAAACACATGTAGAGCCCTTCTAAATTTAAGGTTTTGTTTTTTATAAAAGATCTTAATGGGAGATTTATTATTATTATTTTTTTTTTATTGAAAAGAAAAGTGTTATAAAAGTTATTTGCTTTTGTGATCAAGTGTATTTGAATATTTGAGTGTGGATTCACATTTGGGATCACAACCATTATTATTTTTTTATTTTTAAGGTGAAGTTATTTGCAAAGTAATTCATATTTTGTTTGTGTACAAAGTTTTAATGCTGTTAAAATTTGGGGAAAAATTACAGAAAATGTATTTTTATTTCATTGGAAATCTGATTAACCAATGAGGTGCTCTCATGGTGACCCCTTGAGTTCGAGGGGCGGAGTCAGGGGAAGGAGGAAGAATAATACAGCTTAATGTCGTTGGTAGAGAGTTGAGTGAGGATTAGTAACACAAAAAGACTGAACTTAACGATTTTAACAGTTAAGAGACTGTAAGAACTGAATATCCAAAAAGTTTGAGTCCAGAAAGTGATTTATCTTTGGTTTTTGAAAAGGCGATTGAACTAACAAAAGTGATCGAAAGTGTTTGAGAAGTGTGCACTGATGACAGAGTGATCGGAAGGAGAGATCAAAGCTGCTGTGTTGCCGTGGAAAATCGGGATTCATTCGGGGATGGAGAAGTTCGTCTGGACATGTTGATCGTCGTCGCTGGATGCCACCAGTTTGCTGCTGTTCTTTCCTTTGTGCTTCCTGATTTGGGGATCGGGAACGATTTCCTGGAATCGCGTTTTCTCTGGATCTGTGAGTACTCAGTGTGGTGTCGAATTACAAAGAGCTCCAACATAGCGCGCCAACGAACAAACTAAAATCCCAGCTGGGTAGAATACATTACTTTGGGTTTATTGTGGTTTAATGTGATTTTCTGGATTTATGTTTATGTGATTTCATTAATTGAATTTCATTTGAAGAGAAAGGAAAAAAAATAACGACTCAAAAGAGTTCCAGTTTTAATAAATGCATGTTTATTGTTCAGTTCACATCCTGATAATTTTTTTTGTTTGATTGTTTGTTTGTTTTTCTACTTCCACTGTCTAATTATAAAACACTAAACTAACACTTATAGTGATATCTGAAGATCTGGGGTTTTTTTATTGAGTAAATTTAGAAATGTGCCTCTTATCAGATTATTGTTAATTTAGTTCCCCTAGATATAATTCTCATATTTTTGAGCCATATTTATTGGTGAGAGGGCTACATTTTTACTTCGGTAAAGTTGGTTTTATATTCGCACATTCGGACTTCTGATAAATTCAGACTTTCCAATAAATGTGCAATAAATTAATGTTTGCGAATTTTAAGCAGCGACATGATATTGACAACCAACGATTGTCAACTTACAACATTTTTCACAGTCGATCAAAATAGGCAAGTATTGTTTTAATGGCATATTTACTTGTGAATGTCCACTGAATGTCCAATGTAGTGTGATTAACAAGGCTATTGAATACGGATGTCCGAATGTGCGAATATAAAACCAACTTTACCGAAGTTACATTTTTGTGGGGGCTCGTCCGGGATCATTCAGATTATTCGGATTGTGTTTACAAAAACAGTGAAGTTGTTTGAAAAATTTGAGAGCAAATTATTTGCATACTGTTTTTTTTTTAGATTGTTGTCTAAAGTGATTTAACGCTTAACAGCCATTACCTGTTTTCTGGGCACATATCGTAAATGACACAAGTGAACAAAATGGAGGTTAGCGAGATTATTGCTTGGTGCAGAGAGAAAGAGGTCGAGTTGGATAGAGTTCTAATTCTGAGCAATGTATCTGCAGATTGTGAAGACAGAATAATCTATAGTGTGCTGGATGCTGTTCTGGGAATTGGAAAATGCAAAGTGCTTGATCGCCGCTCTGATAAAACTAAGCGACTGCAGTTTGTCTTGCTTGAAACAGCTGACAGCATTTCCAAGATGTCTATCCCTGCAGAACTTGGAGGACCTGAAGTAGGCTGCTGGTACACACAGGTTGTTCATGTTGCAGCTGAAACACCTAAACAGAGTAAGGAAGATGAGTTCCAGTTTAAGTTGATCTCTTTCCTCCAAAAAGAAGGGAAATCACTAGCTGACATTCCAAGTTTGACTGCCCCTGCACCTGATCTAAACACTCAGCTTGTGGATGCCATAAATTCCCTTGTTCGAACGTGTCATGTGGCTTCATCTGAGGAGAGAGTCGGATATAGAAAGCTGCGTCCATTCTCAGGATTTATCCCAACTCCTCCTGGGGAAGATGAGTATGAGGTCTGGGTAGAGCAGACTACTCACATTCTGGAAGAATGGCAGTGTTCTGATAATGTCAAGAAGCAGAGATTAGTAGAGTGTCTCAGAGGTCCTGCAGCAGACATTGTAAGGTTCGAGAAGACTAGTAATCCATCTGCTACTTTCAGTGATTATCTTAGTGCGCTAGAGTCTGCGTTTGGCACTACTGAGGATGCTTCAGATTTAATGTTAAAGTTTCGGAGCACTTACCAGAGTGAGGGAGAAAAGCTCTCAGCCTACATACTGAGGTTGGACAGAATGCTGCATAGTATGCTGAGGAAGAAAGGCATTGAGTTCTCTGCCATGAATCATCTTCGAATGCAACAAATAGTCAGAGGTGCTCTTTCCAGTGACCTAGTGGCTATGCGCTTGAGAATGACCCATAAGCTGTGTGCCCCTCCTTCCTTCAATGAGTTAATTAAGGAGGTAAGAGAAGAAGAAACTCTGTTGAAAAACAGGAGTTCAGCACAGTCAAATGTAGCTGTCTCTGTGGTATCCCCTTCAAGAAATGGGTCATCCGCTAACACCAACATGGGCGATTCAGAGGTAGAAAAGCTAAAGAGGGAGATAAGAGGACTTAAGAACGAGGTTTCTCGTCTGTCAGCAGCAGCAAAGGAACCTATAACCCATGATCATCCTGCCCTGCACAGTCTAGCTGCGACTGCAGAGAGTAAAACACCAACCAGACCAGTGAACAAAGCCAATGTCTTTTGTTACAGATGCGGAGAAGATGGGCATCTGAAGCGTGACTGTACAAAGGATGAAAATCTCAGGAGAGTTAACCAGCGACTCATCAAAATGAGACAGTCATCGGGAAACTTCTCCGGGGCTCAGTAGAGGAACGGCCTGAAGCTCCGGGAAAGACACGTTCCACAAAGTGCAGAAGAGTTAAAGTTGAGCCAGCAGTTCTTCCGAACGGGTTAGTGGGACCTAGCTCTGTTCTTCCTATCCAGGTGGAAGGGATCTATGCTAAGGCTTTGCTGGATAGTGGATCACAAGTCACTCTACTTTACAGATCTTTCTATGATAAATACTTGAAGCATCTGCCATTGACACCAATAGAAAATTTGGAAGTATGGGGATTGAGCATGCAGCGGTACCCATATGATGGCTGTTTGTCTTTAAGGCTGGAGTTTCCAGGGTCTGTGGCAGGAGTGGCGGAATCCATAGATGCACTTGTGCTGGTCTGTCCCGATCCTGTCATGAAAGGAGATGTAAATATACTGGTGGGAACAAATACATCTGTGGTCAAGAAGTTGGTAGAAGCATGCAGAGAGAGAGTGGGACATGATTTTCTTCACACCTTGACTGTCCATCCTGAGATAAAGAATGCTTATGCACAGATCATTGCTGTTGAAAAGTGTGACGATGACGACAGTAGAGGGACTGTCTGGTATCTTTGCTCTAAACCAGTGAAATTGCCTCCAGGGAAGAGTACTAGGGTTTATGGGATGCTGAAATATCCTGCTGCTCCCCCTGGTAAGACCCTGTTAGTAGATAAGCCGGAGGAATCACGATTTCCTGAGGAACTGCTAGTAGCGGCGGAAGTTCAGTCCACTACTGTTGTCCAGTCAAAAAGGATTGGAGTTACAATCAGAAATGTCTCCACTCGTCCAGTGATGATTAAAAGAGGAATGCCCATTGCTCATGTGTTTCCAGTCGAAGTCGTGTCTACAGTCTCTAAACCCAGAGAGAATAGTGGTCAGACTAAACTGAACAAGCATTCATTTAACTTTGCCGATTCCCCTGTCTCTGAACAATGGAAACAGCGGTTAGTCAAAAAGATGTTGGAGAGGAAGGATGTTTTCTCATGCGATGAATTTGATGTGGGATGTTCGAAGAGCACCCAACACCACATTAGACTGACAGAGGATAAGCCTTTTCGTGAGAGGTCTCGACGGCTTGCCCCTGCCGACATCGAGGACGTTAGGCAGCACTTGGAAAAGTTGAAGGAGGCTGGAATAATTGCAGACTCCAGAAGTCCTTACGCTTCACCGATCGTCGTAGTCCGAAAAAAGAATGGCCAGATAAGGATGTGTGTAGACTACAGAACACTGAATCGTCGCACAATCCCTGACCAATACACCGTTCCTCGCATTGAAGATGCTCTGGCCTGCTTAAATGGAAGTCAGTGGTTCAGTGTTTTGGACCTTAGGAGTGGATACTATCAGATCCCTCTGTGTGAAGAAGACCAAGAAAAGACTGCTTTCATTTGCCCAGTGGGGTTTTACCAATTCCAGCGGATGCCACAAGGGATTTGTGGGGCTCCCTCGACCTTCCAGCGGGTGATGGAAAAGACTGTGGGAGATATGAACCTGTTGGAAGTGTTGGTCTACTTGGATGACCTCATTATCTTCGGACGGACTTTAGAGGAGCACGAGGAGAGGCTACTCAAGGTGTTGGATCGGTTACAGAGTGAAGGACTGAAGCTATCTTTGGACAAGTGTACTTTCTGCCAGACGTCTGTCAGCTATGTTGGACACATTGTGTCTCAAGATGGTGTCTCAACAGACCCCTCAAAAATAGATGCTGTAAAGTCCTGGCCTCGACCGCAAAACGTGTCAGAGCTCCGTTCTTTCTTGGGTTTCTGTGGATACTACAGAAGATTTGTGAAAGACTATTCTAAAGTGTCCTACCCTCTAAATCAGTTGTTGCAAGGTTGTCTGCCTGCCGTGAGTTTGAAAAAGATAAAAGCTGGACCCGACCCAGAACGAGTAGTGTACAAAGCCTCTGATCCATTTGGGAGTAGATGGTCTGATGTTTGTGAAGCTGCTTTTAATGAGTTGAAGGTGAGGCTTACCCAGGCTCCTGTGTTAGTCTTTGCCAACCCTCAGCTTCCGTACGTCCTACATGTTGATGCTTGCTGTGAAGGGTTGGGCGGCGTCCTGTACCAGGACCAAGGACAAGGGTTACGGCCTGTGGCTTTTGTCAGCAGAAGTTTGACACCTTCTGAGAAGAACTACCCAGTCCATAAACTTGAGTTCTTGGCGTTAAAGTGGGCGGTTGTTGACAAACTACACGATTACCTGTATGGAGCTAAGTTTGAGGTTCAGACAGACAACAACCCGCTAACTTATGTTCTGACTACAGCCAAGCTGGATGCTGTAGGACATAGGTGGCTGGCAGCCCTCTCGTCATATGATTTCAGTCTCAAGTACAGGCCTGGGAGACAAAATATCGATGCTGACGCATTGTCTCGTCGTCCGCAGAGAAGATTGAAGGACCAAGAGTGGACTAATATATCATCATCTGGAGTGCGATCCCTGTGTCAGCTGCCAGGGCAAGACAAGTCCAACTGCTTCGCAACTGCCAGCAGGATTGTCACGTCATTGGGAGGATCTCCTAAATCAGTCCCCAGAGCTTTTTGTAACTTAGCCACTCTGGATACTTCCATGATTCCAAAACTGAGTTCTGCGGATCTGTCATATGCTCAGCAAGAGGATCCTTGTCTTGGAGAGATATGGAGAGCACTCAAACAAGGAGATCTGTCCAAGATCAGGAAGGAAGCTCACAAGGACCTTTCCTTGATCGTGAGGGAGTGGGACAGATTAGTAATGGAGAATGGCGTGATGTTTAGGTGCACTCAAGCTCCAGACAAACCTCGTTGTAAACAGTTGTGCCTGCCCAGGAAGTTCCATGAAGTAGTTCTCAGGTCGCTTCATGATGATTCTGGACATCTGGGGTTTGACAAGACCTATGGCTTGGTAAGAGAGAGATTTTACTGGCCACGGATGAAGGTTGAGGTGGAAAAGTACTGCCAGACATGTGCCAGATGTTTCCAGAGGAAGACTCTGCCAAAGAGAGCAGCGCCACTTTCACACTTATCCAGTGATGGACCTATGGATCTTGTGTGTATGGATTTTTTATCCATAGAGCCAGACTCTCAGAACATCTGTAATGTCCTCGTCATCACAGACCACTACACGAGGTATGCGCAGGCATTTCCGACTAAGGACCAGAAGGCGTCCACAGTTGCGAAGGTTCTGTGGGAGAAATATTTCATTCACTATGGTCTGCCTAGACGGATGCACTCGGACCAGGGACGGGATTTCGAGAGCAGGCTCATCCATGAGTTGTTTGACCTGTTAGGGGTGGAGAAATCCCGGACAACACCGTACCATCCCCAGGGTGATCCACAACCTGAACGGTTCAACCGGACACTCTTGGACATGTTGGGGACCCTGGATCCAAGACAGAAACAGCAGTGGAGCCGTCACATTGGACATCTTGTACACGTGTACAATAGCAGCCTGAACGAAGCCACAGGATTCTCACCTTACTTCCTTATGTTCGGAAGGGAAGCCAGATTGCCCATAGATCTGAGTTTTGGTGTGTCTAGTGATGGTACTTCCACTAAGTCTTACCAGCGCTTTGTCAAGACCATGCAGCGGGAGCTGAAGTCTGCATATGAGCTGGCGGAGGAAAAGGCTGGAAAGAAAAACGCAGGAAATAAGAGAAGATATGATCAGAAACTGCATTACTCTCACCTTGTTCCTGGAGATAGAGTTCTGATCAGGAATCTTGGATTGCAAGGGAAACACAAGTTGGCAGACAGATGGAGTGCTGAGCCCTACATTGTCCAAAGTCAAATGCCGAACTTACCTGTGTTTCGTCTTAAGCCAGAGAGTGGAACTGGACCTGTCAAGATTCTGCACAGGAATCACATTCTTCCTGTTGGACAAGGGCTGAGACAGCGGCAAGTTCCTGACAGTGTCCCGAAACCCAGGAACAGAATTCTGAGACGAAGGAAGAATGTTGAACACAGTCAGAATCCAGGACAGGAAGTGAAGGATGCACCTGTAATTCAGGAAACAGAAACCAGGGTTGATCAGAATGTTGATGAAAGTTCTGATAGTGAGAATGAAATGTATGGAGTGTGGTTTCCTTCACCTGAAACCCGACAGTTGACTCCAAAGAGAATAGAAACCTCTCAGAAGGATGTAGTAGTTAGTGAGAATGTCACAGAGAATGTGGAATACTCTGATGTAAGAGTTGAGATTCCTCAAAGAGTTGAAACAGATGAATCTATAGAGTCTGATTCAAGACTTCTATCAGAAAATGATTCTGACAATTTGCAAGATGTGAGTCGAGTGTCAGATCTCTGTGATACAGTTACAAGTCCTGTGCGAGACCCAGTGAGTGTGGATCAGAGTGATGTGAATCAAACTATCTCTGATAATGTAACTGAAACTGGTAGGAGGTCTCAAAGAGAGAGAATTGTGCCGAAGAGGTTTACATATGATACCCTTGGGGTTCCTAAATTTGAGCCTGTCCTCGCTCAAACAAAGGCTGTAAACCCAGTTAGATACTGTTCTACTGTATATTTGTGGATGAATGTGCCCTCAAAAAGGTTGAGTACCTGTGCAGTTACTTTAAGTCCAAGACAGTAAATTAATTGCTGTTCAAAGGTTGACTTATAAGGGATTTTATCTTGTTTGTTTACTTTGGGGAATATGTGCTGTGCATATGTAATTGTTTAAAATATTGAATTGTAAACGTACCAAAAAGTGGTTGCTATGGTGATACAAATTTCATTATTGTAAGTGGATATGTTTTCTTTTATGTTTTCCCCTCGTTATGAGGACATAACTATTCTTGGTGGGGGGAGAATGTAGAGCCCTTCTAAATTTAAGGTTTTGTTTTTTATAAAAGATCTTAATGGGAGATTTATTATTATTATTTTTTTTTTATTGAAAAGAAAAGTGTTATAAAAGTTATTTGCTTTTGTGATCAAGTGTATTTGAATATTTGAGTGTGGATTCACATTTGGGATCACAACCATTATTATTTTTTTATTTTTAAGGTGAAGTTATTTGCAAAGTAATTCATATTTTGTTTGTGTACAAAGTTTTAATGCTGTTAAAATTTGGGGAAAAATTACAGAAAATGTATTTTTATTTCATTGGAAATCTGATTAACCAATGAGGTGCTCTCATGGTGACCCCTTGAGTTCGAGGGGCGGAGTCAGGGGAAGGAGGAAGAATAATACAGCTTAATGTCGTTGGTAGAGAGTTGAGTGAGGATTAGTAACACAAAAAGACTGAACTTAACGATTTTAACAGTTAAGAGACTGTAAGAACTGAATATCCAAAAAGTTTGAGTCCAGAAAGTGATTTATCTTTGGTTTTTGAAAAGGCGATTGAACTAACAAAAGTGATCGAAAGTGTTTGAGAAGTGTGCACTGATGACAGAGTGATCGGAAGGAGAGATCAAAGCTGCTGTGTTGCCGTGGAAAATCGGGATTCATTCGTGGATGGAGAAGTTCGTCTGGACATGTTGATCGTCGTCGCTGGATGCCACCAGTTTGCTGCTGTTCTTTCCTTTGTGCTTCCTGATTTGGGGATCGGGAACGATTTCCTGGAATCGCGTTTTCTCTGGATCTGTGAGTACTCAGTGTGGTGTCGAATTACAAAGAGCTCCAACATAGCGCGCCAACGAACAAACTAAAATCCCAGCTGGGTAGAATACATTACTTTGGGTTTATTGTGGTTTAATGTGATTTTCTGGATTTATGTTTATGTGATTTCATTAATTGAATTTCATTTGAAGAGAAAGGAAAAAAAACAACGACTCAAAAGAGTTCCAGTTTTAATAAATGCATGTTTATTGTTCAGTTCACATCCTGATAATTTTTTTTGTTTGATTGTTTGTTTGTTTTTCTACTTCCACTGTCTAATTATAAAACACTAAACTAACACTTATAGTGATATCTGAAGATCTGGGGTTTTTTTATTGAGTAAATTTAGAAATGTGCCTCTTATCAGATTATTGTTAATTTAGTTCCCCTAGATATAATTCTCATATTTTTGAGCCATATTTATTGGTGAGAGGGCTACACACATTCCTCAACTTCACAGCAGATGATAATAATTTATATTAATATCTATACTCAGCAAAAAAAGAAACGTCCTCTGACTTTCAACTGTTTTTACTTTCAGTAAACTTAATGTGTAAATATTTGTATGAACAGCTGATCAGCTGTCCTTCCTGTCTCCCTGTAGCGCTGTCTCAGGCGTCTCACAGTGCGGACATGGCAATTTATTGCCCTATAGCCACATCAGCAGTCCTCATGCCTCCCTGCAGCATGCCTAATGCACGTTCACGCAGATGAGCAGGGACCCTGGGCATCTTTCTTTGGGTGTTTTTCACAGTCGGTAGACAAGTCTCTTTAGTGTCCTGCGTTTTTAGAACTGTGACCTTAAATGCCTACTTTTTGTAAGCTGTTAAGGTCTTAACGACCATTCCAGAGGTGCATGTTAATTAATTGATTATGGTTAATTGAACATGCATGGAAAACATTGTTTAAACCCTTTACAATGAAGATCTGTAAAGTTATTTGGATTTTTACAACATTATTGTTGAAATGCAGAGTCCTGAAAAAAGGGACGTTTCTTTTTTTGCTGAGTATATGTATGGAAGAATTATCAATTATATTAAAAAAAAGTTAAAGACCAGATTACCCATCAGGTGCTGTCCATGATCAAAAACAGCACATGTCACCAAAATTTATTTATTTTTATTTTTTTGGATGAATATAGTTCCAGACACAAATCCAAATAAATTAAAAACTCATTATTAAATTAAACAGATTTTTAAAGCTTTGAATACATTATGGCTATGATTATAATGTTTATGTATCATTGTATCTATTTCCGGTGTGATCAATGTCAGTGTATTATAATAATAACACGGCACTAATGAAGGATTTATCCTGAAAACATTTTGCACTCTTTGTACTTTATTTGAGGCCTCTGGATAATAAAATCTTGTGAGCTTTTATTGCCATTTTTCATGTGCAGATCTTATTTGTTTTTTTAATCTTGGAGCTATTTTTGGATCTACACACCACCAGAAGTTTTTTAGACTTAATGTATGTCTTTTGCTACGCTTTTCCAGTCTCTTTAACCATATATTTTTTTTTATTATTTTATAAAGATTCATAAAAGTGAAGATGTTTCTATCATGTGACTCACAATCAAACTCAGTTGATTCAGTGATTGACAGAGACTCGTGTGTGATGATCCTCATGTCTGTTCAGAAACTGCAGGAACACACATGGATTTGGTGTAAATTTGGGGATTAACAGTGACGTTTCAATCCAACTAAAGTATTCTCAGAGTCTCACAGCAGATATTCAGATTAATAAACTGAAGTTGGTCTTGTAGATTTATTCAGAATTGAATTGATCAGATGCTTCAGTGCTCTGAGAGTGTTCATAGTGCTGTGAGTTTAACACTTCATCACTGACACACACAACAATCTTCATCAACATGACCTTCATCATCATCTGGACGCTCTTATACTGCTTTATACTACAAGGTGAAATAAATCATTTAAATTGTATAATTTTAACACAGCTTAAAAATATACTGAACAATATATATTTTTATGGACTAATAAATGTTCTGTTTTTCAGGCTGTAGAGCTCAGATCACAGTGACTCAAACTCCTGCAGTGAAAACTGTTAAACCAGGAGAAACTGTTGAGATGAGCTGTAAACTCAGTACTGCTTCAACCTGCAGCCCAAATCCCTGTGTGGCCTGGTACTTACAGAAACCTGGAGAAGCTCCTAAACTCCTGATTTATTTAGCAAACCTCCTCCAGTCAGGAACTTCATCTAGATTCAGTGGCAGTGGATCTAACAGTGATTTCACTCTGACCATCAGTGGAGTCCAGACTGAAGATGCTGGACATTATTACTGTCAGAGTGCACACTATATCAACAGTAAACGTGTGTTATTCACACAGTGATAAAGAGTCGTACAAAAACCTCCGTCAGTCAGAGTCACAGTGACTGAACTGATACTGCAGCTGCTCAAAGGAGGATCTGAAACAACATCGTCACACAAACATCTGAAATAAAATCATCAAAATTAAGCTTTTTTATAAATTATTGAGGTCAGATATCAAAGCATTAGTAGAAAGAAACCACTAGACAAAGTCCATCAGTGTCACTGTCAGAGTCTCAGTGGTGTTTTTTGATTGTTTTTATTTTCCTCATATTCATACTTTCTTTACACAGAATAAAAATGTGATGGAAATTGCCTGACTGATATACACAGTCTTGAGATTTTGTGTTCTTATAGATCTACATGTGAGTCGTCCACCTTACTGGATCTGTCAAATCTGGTCCATTAACACTCGAGAGCAAGTGAACTCCTGACTGCATCTGCAACTTCAACATATAATCTATAATACACCTATACAATACATCTGTAAACAACAACATACAGTATAATCCTCAAATGAAAATACCAATAATCAACTTCCACTTGATGAACACACACAGTCCTCTATCAGAACACAGTCCAGACCTCAACTCTCATTCTAGTGATTTCCAGCATGTCCACGAGCTCCAAGAGGAAGATGTGTGGCAGATATTTAAGGAATAATCAGTATCGCCCTCTACTGCCTCATTCCCTTCATAACAACCTACTTATTGACATTTATGAATAACTATGCAAGCAATAGACATTAGCAGATATTTTCACAGCATATAGTTTATCATCAATGTGATAATTCTGCATATCGAGTTAAACAAAAAACAAACAGATTTTCCTCTATCCATCTGTAATTTAAAGCTCATTGGTTTTTACAGCCATATGCTGCACAATGCTGTGACATTTGCAATGAAAATGCATTGATGAATTGTTATATGAACCTTATATATATGAACCGTGTCTCTCTATTAGTCAAACTCGTGTCTCAAAGCAAGTTAAATTCATTTTTCATCATCAGGTGGAGTGATTGTTTTCCTGTCAGAATAGAGCTGTTCCTGAAACACCAGAAACACTGAAAATATCTATAAAACACCATGAAAGATGTGCCTGCCATGCATGTTTACCTCAAAAAAATGACATTTATATATAATTTTATATCTGTGAGGTTCATAATTTGGCCGCATGTTCTTGTTTTATCATGTATATGCAAGTGTTTTCATGCTCCACTGAGTTTATTTATGAAATAAAATTGGCTTTAAAATAATAAATGTAATTGTGAGAAAGTATAAAAAAGGTCACAATTATTTTTAAACATCCAGTTTGCTGCTGCAGTGTTTGATGAGGGAAATTTAATTTCTTAACATTTCTGCTCTGCTGTCAGTGACTGAGACACATTTGAGAGGAAACGCTTTGAATTTGTGTCCCACCCCTGTGATTGGATCTCAATATCAAAGCGTCTGTCAGTCCGACTGTAAATCCAACATCACTGTCCTTCAGTTTCACTCATTCCCAGTAAAGATGAGGACACACGCTCTGATCATCTGCTCTCTGCTGCTGCTGCTCAACGGTGACACTCACTTTACTGCATTTACTACATTTACTACAGTACATGAACCTGTTCTGGTAAAGATCATTAATGTCTTCTGCTGATTTTCTTCTTGTTGTGTGTTTCAGAGTGTAGAGGACAGATCACCGTCACTCAGAGTCCCTCAATGACAGCAGCTCAACCAGGACAAACTGTGAACATCAACTGTAAAACCAGCTCAGATGTGTACAATGATGGTTCTGATGATTTGTTAGCCTGGTACTTACAGAAACCTGGAGAAGCTCCTAAACTCCTGATTTATTTGGCAAACACCCTCCAGTCAGGAACTCCATCTAGATTCAGTGGCAGTGGATCTAACAGTGATTTCACTCTGACCATCAGTGGAGTCCAGACTGAAGATGCTGGACATTATTACTGTCAGAGTTACCATGAAGTCAACAGTAAAAATGTGTTCACACAGTGATAAAGAGTCGTACAAAAACCTCCGTCAGTCAGAGTCACAGTGACTGAACTGATACTGCAGCTGCTCACACACTTTCACACACTTTCACACACACTCAACAGTGCAGAAACACAAATATGATCTTAATATCAGCTTTGTTGAGCTTCATCAGTATTTCTTAAGATAATTAGAAATTCTTTTGATGTTATCATAATTTTTAGATCATTTAGAGTTTACGCTCACCTGAAGGATTATTAGGAACACCTGTTCAATTTCTCATTAATGCAATTATCTAATCAACCAATCACATGGCAGTTGCTTCAATGCATTTAGGGGTGTGGTCCTGGTCAAGACAATCTCCTGAACTCCAAACTGAATGTCAGAATGGGAAAGAAAGGTGATTTAAGCAATTTTGAGCGTGGCATGGTTGTTGGTGCCAGACGGGCCGGTCTGAGTATTTGACAATCTGCTCAGTTACTGGGATTTTCACGCACAACCATTTCTAGGGTTTACAAAGAATGGTGTGAAAAGGGAAAAAACATCCAGTATGCGGCAGTCCTGTGGGCGAAAATGCCTTGTTGATGCTAGAGGTCAGAGGAGAATGGGCCGACTGATTCAAGCTGATAGAAGAGCAACTTTGACTGAAATAACCACTCGTTACAACCGAGGTATGCAGCAAAGCATTTGTGAAGCCACAACACGCACAACCTTGAGGCGGATGGGCTACAACAGCAGAAGACCCCACCGGGTACCACTCATCTCCACTACAAATAGGAAAAAGAGGCTACAATTTGCACGAGCTCACCAAAATTGGACAGTTGAAGACTGGAAAAATGTTGCCTGGTCTGATGAGTCTCGATTTCTGTTGAGACATTCAGATGGTAGAGTCAGAATTTGGCGTAAACAGAATGAGAACATGGATCCATCATGCCTTGTTACCACTGTGCAGGCTGGTGGTGGTGGTGTAATGGTGTGGGGGATGTTTTCTTGGCACACTTTAGGCCCCTTAGTGCCAATTGGGCATCGTTTAAATGCCACGACCTACCTGAGCATTGTTTCTGACCGTGTCCATCCCTTTATGACCACCATGTACCCATCCTCTGATGGCTACTTCCAGCAGGATAACGCACCATGTCACAAAGCTCGAATCATTTCAAATTGGTTTCTTGAACATGACAATGAGTTCACTGTACTAAAATGGCCCCCACAGTCACCAGATCTCAACCCAATAGAGCATCTTTGGGATGTGGTGGAACGGGAGCTTCGTGCCCTGGATGTGCATCCCACAAATCTCCATCAACTGCAAGATGCTATCCTATCAATATGGGCCAACATTTCTAAAGAATGCTTTCAGCACCTTGTTGAATCAATGCCACGTAGAATTAAGGCAGTTCTGAAGGCGAAAGGGGGTCAAACACAGTATTAGTATGGTGTTCCTAATAATCCTTTAGGTGAGTGTATTTATCCTCATTTCCACTCACTCAGTATTTTAAAGTCATTGATATTTTTGATCATGTTCTTTTATTATGTTCATCAACAGACTGTCTGTCATCTGCTCAGTTTCTCATCACTGCAACCTTCCCTGTGATGAACAGATCTAAATATAAGGCAATAATCAACACATTTAGACAGCTGTAATAGTAAAAATGTAGTGATAGTGTTTCACATGTAAACAATCAGAGCGCTAAAATCAGAGTGGAAATAACCATTTATTTCTAAATGATGACAATTATTTGATGTAAAAATCATATGAACATTATAAGTGCACCTCAGGAAACATTATAAATAATAATAAATCAGTTGGTGAAGCGACTCAGACGCCTGCAGTGAAATCTGTTCATCTAGGAAACACATTCACCATGTCCTGTAAAAGCAGTCCTGACGTCTATCAGAGTTGGGATCATCAACCTCTATCCTGGTTCAGTGATAAAGAGTCAAAAACCTCCGTCAGTCAGAGTCACAGTGATTTGTGCTAGAAACACTGAATAAGTTCATTCACAAATATGAGGCTGCAGCAGATGAGAAGATTTGAAGTCAATAACATCATTTTAGAGCTTCAGACGACTGAGAATATCGAGCACAGGTGAGATTATCAGAGATCCAAACACTGAAGGGTTCATCCTAGACCATTTGTCTATTTAACCCCAAATTTATCTGTGTATCATCTAGATACCCTGAAGACATCAAACAAGTGATCAACAGAATTTGGATTCATCAGATTGTTGAGAAGATATAGTTTCATAAGTGTATTGAGCCATGGCTAAATGAACTATCTTCTAAACACTTTGACCAATTAAAATCCTTTTGATAACTTTTGTCATTAGTGTCTATAGATGACATGCAAAATTTAATGTGAATCGGTCGAGTGGTTTAGGAGATCGAAAAAAAGTTTTTAGCAACTCAAAATGGCCGACGGACTACAACATGTTGTACTAATGTTGTCCACTAGAGGGAACCACAGGAGAAGAAATCTATTTTTCTATCAGTTTCCATCAGTTTGAATGTTTGAATCCAAAATTCACAGAACTTCATACACATGGACAACAAGACTTTCTGAGTAAACATGCCGAGTTTCAGGAACTTTTTTTAAATCAGTCATTTATATGAACGGGATTCAGAGATGAAGGTCATAATACTAATGCTGTCCACCAGAGGGAGCCACAGGACAACAAATCCTTTCAGATCTCTTTATGAAAGTGTAAATGGTTCAATAGATTGACTTGTAGTATAAAAAATGCATATAGGCCTAAATTCATTATAGTTTCATAAAGTTTAATAAAGCCCAATATAATTAATTATTTCCAAAATACTTACAGATCATTCATTTTTATATTAATATTCATTTTGTACTATACTATTGAAAACATATTTTGTTGTTGTCAGACGTGACTGAATGTATTGCCGTTCAATTGAAGGAAAGAGACAATATTATCTGTCTATTTTAATATAGTACATAGAATAATACTTCCATAAAGAGATACTTAAAGACTCAGATTTTATTTGGAAAGACACATGGCCATTGCTGTACCGTCTACTACACGATTCAAAGTGTTTCTGGACTGAAGTTTCTGAGCTGTAAAAGATCCCAAAAACAATTCAAGCTACAAGTTAATCCTGTTATACTAGAGGATGTTCATGTGCATTAAAGCTGTCTAAAGACCAAGAGTTTCTCTTACATTGGCCATATAACCTGTTACGGCCAGGACTTCAGTACCTGTTTGTCACTTTGGGTGGCGCAATTGCATACAGTGCTATAATATATAGTGTTTAACCATTTAAATACACACTGGAGCCCCATCGAATAAATTCATCACTGCATTAACTCATTATTATTCACCTCGTCCGTTCCTGTTCATCAGTGGTGTGTCTGTCTGTTCACACCGCCCTCTAGTGGCACAGTGATGTAGTGCAAGATAACATGAATTTAGAACCTCATTTAAATACAGAATGAGTTCATTTGCATATTGATCAGATGCTTCAGTGCTCTGAGAGTGTTTATAGTGCTGTGAGTTTAACACTTCATCACTGACACACACAACAATCTTCATCAACATGACCTTCATCATCATCTTCATCTGGACTCTCACAGCGTTTGCTCAAGGTTTGTGGAGCACAAGTTTGATATCAATTCATTTCTTCAAGTATATTGTCAAAGTTTTGAGTTGATTTTCTTCTTGTTGTGTGTTTCAGAGTGTAGAGGACAGATCACCGTCACTCAGAGTCCCTCAATGACAGCAGCTCAACCAGGACAAACTGTGAACATCAACTGTAAAACCAGCACAGATGTGTATTATAGTAGTTCTTATGGACATTATTTAGCCTGGTACTTACAGAAACCTGGAGAAGCTCCTAAACTCCTGATTTATTTAGCAAGCACCCTCCAGTCAGGAACTCCATCTAGATTCAGTGGCAGTGGATCTAACAGTGATTTCACTCTGACCATCAGTGGAGTCCAGACTGAAGATGCTGGACATTATTACTGTATGAGTGGACACTACATCAACAGTAAATCTGTGTTCACACAGTGATAAAGAGTCGTACAAAAACCTCCGTCAGTCAGAGTCACAGTGACTGAACTGATACTGCAGCTGCTCACACACTTTCACACACTTTCACACACTTTCACACACTTTCACACACTTTCACACACACTCAGCAGCAGAAACACAAATATGATCTTAATATCAGCTTTGTTGAGCTTCATCAGTATTTCTTCAGATAATTAGAAATTCTTTTGATGTTATCATCATTTTTAGATCATTTATGGTTTATTTATCCTCATTTCCACTCACTCAATATTTTAAAGTCATTGATATTTTTGATCATGTTCTTTTATTATTTTTCTTCCTAATCTTAGTTATACAGTAAAGATCTGAGGAACTGAAGCTGTCGATCACACAGCGAGAGTTTATCTGGACACTTCCCAAAACTCCTGTTATAATCAGTGACGCTCTTACACTACACAATCAATCTCTGACTGGATTTACATCGTGTTTGCATTGTTAGTTATGATGAAAGCATTTCTGGAGTGCAGAAATTTAGTTGTAATGACGAGATCACTGCATTCACACCATCAACAGACTGTCTGTCATCTGCTCAGTTTCTCATCACTGCAACCTTCCCTGTGATGAACAGATCGAAATATAAGGCAATAAATGTAAACATGTAAACATGTTCACATGTAAACAATCAGAGCGCTAAAATCAGAGTGGAAATAGCCATTTATTTCTAAATTATGACAATTAATTGATGTAAAAATCATATGAACATTATAAGTGCACCTCAGGAAACATTATAAATAATAATAAATCAGTTGGTGAAGCGACTCAGACGCCTGCAGTGAAATCTGTTCATCTAGGAAACACATTCACCATGTCCTGTAAAAGCAGTCCTGACGTCTATCAGAGTTGGGATCATCAACCTCTATCCTGGTTCAGTGATAAAGAG
The DNA here is from genome assembly GCA_036281575.1 of Ancherythroculter nigrocauda. Taxonomy (NCBI): domain Eukaryota; kingdom Metazoa; phylum Chordata; class Actinopteri; order Cypriniformes; family Xenocyprididae; genus Ancherythroculter; species Ancherythroculter nigrocauda. The sequence continues at coordinate 30,000,917 of VTFQ01000024.1, read as the reverse complement.
TCAAAAACCTCCGTCAGTCAGAGTCACAGTGATTTGTGCTAGAAACACTGAATAAGTTCATTCACAAATATGAGGCTGCAGCAGATGAGAAGATCTGAAGTCAATAACATCATTTTAGAGCTTCAGACGACTGAGAATATCGAGCACAGGTGAGATTATCAGAGATCCAAACACTGAAGGGTTCATCCTAGACCATTTGTCTATTTAACCCCAAATTTATCTATGTATCATCTAGATACCCTGAAGACATCAAACAAGTGATCAACAGAATTTGGATTCATCAGATTGTTGAGAAGATATAGTTTTATAAGTGTATTGAGCCATGGCTAAATTAACTATCTTCTAAACGCTTTGACTAATTAAAATCCTTTTGATAACTTTTGTCATTAGTGTCTATAGATGACATGCAAAATTTCATGTGGATCAGTCAAGTGGTTTAGGAGATTGAAAAAAAAGTTGAATGGCAGACGGACTACAACATGTTGTACTAATGTTGTCCACTAGAGGGAACCACAGGAGAAGAAATCTATTTTTCTATCAGTTTCCATCAGTTTGAATGTTTGAATCCAAAATTCACAGAACTTCATACACATGGACAACAAGACTTTCTGAGTAAACATGCCGAGTTTCAGGAACTTTTGTTTTTTAAATCAGTCATTTATATGAATGGGATTCAGAGATGAAGGTCATAATACTAATGCTGTCCACCAGAGGGAGCCACAGGACAACAAATCCTTTCAGATCTCTTTTTGAAAGTCTGTGTAAATGGTTCAATAGATTGACTTGTAGTATTAAAAAAGGCATATAGGCCTAAATTCATTATTATTCATTATTAGTTTCATAAAGTTTAATAAAGCCCAATATAATTAGTTTGCAAAAAAAACCCTGTAATCTTCAAAATACTAACAGATCATTCATTTTTATATTAATATTCATTTTATACTATATTATTGAAAACATATTTGTTGTTGCCAGACGTGACTGAATGTATTGCCGTTCAGTTGAAGGAAAGAGACAATATTATCTGTCTATTTTAATATAGTACATAGAATAATACTTCCATAAAGAGATACTTAAAGACTCATATTTTATTTGAAAAGACACATGACCATTGCTGTACCGTCTACTACATGATTCAAAGTGTTTCTGGATTGAAGTTTCTGAGCTGTAAAAGATCCCAATAACAATTCAAGCTACAAGTTAATCCTATTATGCTAGAGGATGTTCATGTGCATTAAAGCTGTCTAAAGACCAAGAGTTTCTCTTACATTGGCCATATAACCTGTTACGGCCAATTTGTAGGTCACTATATTAGGCAGCCTGTATGTATCCTTTGGCTCAACCAATGACTTTAGGCCAGAACTACAGTACCTGAAATTGCATATAGTGCTATAATATATAAATATATATAAGTCATCAAATAAACTTCCTGTTCATCAGTGTGTCTGTCTGTTCACACCGCCCTCTAGTGGCACAGTGATGTAGTGCAAGATAACATGAATAAAACTGTTGAAGGGTTTCTGTCATCAGTACAGCTGTGATCACCTGCGGTCTCGTACCTGCAGCTGAATTACAGTCGAGCTGATGATCACTAAAGCACTTTTGCTCATGTGATTTTGATTAGATGATGATAAGTTTCATCTACATTTCATTTTCACTGTTTTTTCACATGTGGTTTGAATTGTTCTAAATTTTATGCTACATTTTTAAAGTTCACAGTATATTGATGATTACATGATACATATTTGATGTTGTGATTGACAGGATGAGATGAACGAGCTCCTCCTGAACCTTCATTTAGAGCCTCATTTAAATACAGAATGAGTTCATTTGCATATTGATCAGATGCTTCAGTGCTCTGAGAGTGTTTATAGTGCTGTGAGTTTAACACTTCATCACTGACACACACAACAATCTTCATCAACATGACCTTCATCATCATCTTCATCTGGACTCTCACAGCGTTTGCTCAAGGTTTGTGGAGCACAAGTTTGAGATCAATTCATTTCTTCAAGTATATTGTCAAAGTTTTGAGTTGATTTTCTTCTTGTTGTGTGTTTCAGAGTGTAGAGGACAGATCACCGTCACTCAGAGTCCCTCAATGACAGCAGCTCAACCAGGACAAACTGTGAACATCAACTGTAAAACCAGCAGAGATGTGCCCAATTGTAGTGGGAATGATAAATGTATATCCTGGTACTCACAGAAACCTGGAGAAGCTCCTAAACTCCTGATTTATTGGACCAAAAGCCTCCAGTCAGGAACTCCATCTAGATTCAGTGGCAGTGGATCTAACAGTGATTTCACTCTGACCATCAGTGGAGTCCAGACTGAAGATGCTGGACATTATTACTGTCAGAGTTATCACAGTGGTGGTGTGTTCACACAGTGATAAAGAGTCGTACAAAAACCTCCGTCAGTCAGAGTCACAGTGACTGAACTGATACTGCAGCTGCTCACACACTTTCACACACTTTCACACACACTCAACAGTGCAGAAACACAAATATGATCTTAATATCAGCTTTGTTGAGCTTCATCAGTCTTTCTTAAGATAATTAGAAATTATTTTGATGTTATCATCATTTTTAGATCATTTATGGTTTATTTATCCTCATTTCCACTCACTCAATATTTTAAAGTCATTGATATTTTTGATCATGAACTTTTATTATTTTTTCTTCCTAATCTTAGTTATACAGTAAAGATCTGAGGAACTGAAGCTGTCGATCACACAGCGAGAGTTTATCTGGACACTTCCCAAAACTCCTGTTATAATCAGTGACGCTCTTACACTACACAATCAATCTCTGACTGGATTTACATCGTGTTTGCATTGTTAGTTATGGTGAAAGCATTTCTGGAGTGCAGAAATTTAGTTGTAATGACGAGATCACTGCATTCACACCATCAACAGACTGTCTGTCATCTGCTCAGTTTCTCATCACTGCAACCTTCCCTGTGATGAACAGATCGAAATATAAGGCAATAATCAACACTTTTCACCATTCGCTCATTTAGACAGCTGTAATAGTAAAAATGTAGTGATAGTATTCGAGAAGGTTTCACATGTAAACAATCAGAGCGCTAAAATCAGATTATTAATCTGATTATTTCTAAATTATGACAATTATTTGATGTAAAAATCATATGAACATTATAAGTGCACCTCAGGAAACATTATAAATAATAATAAATCAGTTGGTGAAGCGACTCAGATGCCTGCAGTGAAATCTGTTCATCTAGGAAACACATTCACCATGTCCTGTAAAAGCAGTCCTGACGTCTATCAGAGTTGGGATCATCAACCTCTATCCTGGTTCAGTGATAAAGAGTCAAAAACCTCCGTCAGTCAGAGTCACAGTGATTTGTGCTAGAAACACTGAATAAGTTCATTCACAAATATGAGGCTGCAGCAGATGAGAAGATTTGAAGTCAATAACATCATTTTTGAGCTTCAGACGACTGAGAATATCGAGCACAGGTGAGATTATCAGAGATCCAAACACTGAAGGGTTCATCCTAGACCATTTGTCTATTTAACCCCAAATTTATCTGTGTATCATCTAGATACCCTGAAGACATCAAACAAGTGATCAACAGAGTTTGGATTCATCAGATTGTTGAGAAGATATAGTTGTATAAGTGTATTGATCCATGGCTAAATGAACTATCTTCTAAACGCTTTGACTAATTAAAATCCTTTTGATAACTTTTGTCATTAGTGTCTATAGATGACGTGCAAAATTTCGTGTGAATCAGTCAATTGGTTTAGGAGATCAAAAAAAGTTTTAGCAACTCAAAATGGCTGACGGACTACAACATGTTGTACTATTGTTGTCCACTAGAGGGAACCACAGGAGAAGAAATCTATTTTTCTATCAGTTTCCATCAGTTTGAATCCAAAATTCACAGAACTTCATACACATGGACAACAAGACTTTCTGAGGAAACATGCCGAGTTTCAGGAACTTTTTTTTTTTTTTTTAAATCAGTCATTTATATGAATGGGATTCAGAGATGAAGGTCATAATACTAATGCTGTCCACCAGAGGGAGCCACAGGACAACAAATCCTTTCAGATCTCTTTATGAAAGTCTGTGTAAATGGTTCAATAGATTGACTTGTAGTATAAAAAATGCATATAGGCCTAAATTCACTATAGTTTCATAAAGTTTAATAAAGACCAATATAATTAGTTTGCAAAAAAAAAAAAAAAACTGTAATCTCCAAAATACTTACAGATCATTCATTTTTATATTAATATTCATTTTATACTATACTATTGAAAACATATTTGTCAAGTTATCAGATGCGACTGAATGTATTGCCGTCCGATTGAAGGAAAGAGAAAAATATTTTTTTGTCTATTTTAATATAGTACATAGAATAATACTTCCATAAAGAGATACTTAAAGACTCATATTTTATTTGGAAAGACACATGACCATTGCTGTACCGTCTACTACACGATTCAAAGTGTTTCTGGATTGAAGTTTCTGAGCTGTAAAAGATCCCAATAACAATTAAAGCTACAAGTTAATCATATTATGCTAGAGGATGTTCATGTGCATTAAAGCTGTCTAAAGACCAAGAGTTTGTCTTACATTGGCCATATAACCTGTTATGGCCAATTTGTAGGTCACTATATTAGGCAGCCTGTATGTATCCTTTGGCTCAACCAATGACTTTAGGCCAGAACTACAGTACCTGTTTGTCACTTTGGGTGGTGCAATTGCATACAGTGCTATAATATATAAATATATATATAAGTCATTGAATAAACTTCCTGTTCATCAGTGTGTGTCTGTCTGTTCACACCGCCCTCTAGTGGCACATTGATGTAGTGCAAGATAACATGAATAAAACTGTTGAAGGGTTTCTGTCATCAGTACAGCTGTGACCACCTGCGGTCTCGTACCTGCAGCCGAATTACAGTCGAGCTGATGATCACTAAAGCACTTTTGCTCATGTGATTTTGATTAGATGATGATAAGTTTCATCTACATTTCATTTTCACTGTTTTTTCACATGTGGTTTGAATTGTTCTAAATGTTATGCTATTTTATGCTTTTTAAAGTTCACACTTATATTTGATGTTGTGATTGACAGGATGAGATGAACGAGCTCCTCCTGAACCTTCATTTAGAGCCTCATTTAAATACAGAATGAGTTCATTTGCATATTGATCAGATGCTTCAGTGCTCTGAGAGTGTTTATAGTGCTGTGAGTTTAACACTTCATCACTGACACACACAACAATCTTCATCAACATGACCTTCATCATCATCTTCATCTGGACTCTCACAGCGTTTGCTCAAGGTTTGTGGAGCACAAGTTTGATATCAATTCATTTCTTCAAGTATATTGTCAAAGTTTTGAGTTGATTTTCTTCTTGTTGTGTGTTTCAGAGTGTAGAGGACAGATCACCGTCACTCAGAGTCCCTCAATGACAGCAGCTCAACCAGGACAAACTGTGAACATCAACTGTAAAACCAGCAGTAGAGTGTATGGTGGTGATCGTTTAGCCTGGTACTTACAGAAACCTGGAGAAGCTCCTAAACTCCTGATTTATTGGACCAACAGCCTCCAGTCAGGAACTCCATCTAGATTCAGTGGCAGTGGATCTAACAGTGATTTCACTCTGACCATCAGTGGAGTCCAGACTGAAGATGCTGGACATTATTACTGTCAGAGTTTCCACAGTGGTAATGTGTTCACACAGTGATAAAGAGTCGTACAAAAACCTCCATCAGTCAGAGTCACAGTGACTGAACTGATACTGCAGCTGCTCAAAGGAGGATCTGAAACAACATCGTCACACAATCATCTGAAATAAAACCATCTAAATTAACCTCCTTTATATATTAAGATCTTTTATATTGAGGTCAGAAATCAAAGCATTAGTTGAGAGAAACAACTAGACAAAATCTGTCAGAGTCGCTTCCCGAATCTCCCGAACTAACAGATTTTTGTTATAAGAACGTTCTCCAAATATTCAGTGTTGGTTCTGGGAATGTAAAACATGTCCAGTCTTCTTGATGTTAGAGGAACGTGTTTTAAAAGGTATGATGTTCCTCAAATGTTCTTTAAACTTAATTTTGATTAACAATTCAACATTCTTTCAATCATTCAAACACCTGCTGTGAACAAACACTGAAAGAAAGAGAAATAAGAACACAAACTTTCTTCAGCCACAGCCTTAGATGAAATCAATTGAAGATAAAAAAAACAAAAAACACATCAAATCTCTGAAGATCTGATTAAACAATTTCACAAACAGCATTGTTTTTTTTTGTTTTTTCATCTAAGGCTGTTGCTGAAGAAAGTTGTAGTTTGTGTTTTTATTTCTCTTTCTTTCAGTGCTTGTTCAGAAGGTGTTTGAATGATTGAAAGAATGTTTCAGGAGCATCATATTACATTTTCATTCAACATCCAGTAAGATGAAACCCAGTCTGACATTTATCTTGTTTCACGAGTTCACATATCCATATAATTAAATAGAGTAAAGTTATGCGTATTTGGCATGCTGTCCGGGGAGAGGGCTCCGAGCTCAAAATTTTGGCCCGAACCCAGAGTACTCCCCCCAGTGTAATAAAAGTAGATAGAACTATATGAGGAGATGGGGTGGAGGAGGGATGCTGATAAACTCTCAGATGAAGTCAGTCTGCTGAATTTATACCTTTTGCCATTGGTTGAGTTGATTAACTGAATGCTCTCCACCTGTGCTTAATTAGGTTAATTATCTGAACTTGCTCCTCCCGAATTTTGTTAATAAAACATAATTTCACGAGATCACATATCCATATAATTAAATAGAGTAAAGTTATGCGTATTTGGCGTGCTGTCCAGGGAGAGGGCTCCGAGCTCAGAATTTTGGCCTGAACCCAGAGTACTCCCCCCAAAAAGCAAAACAGCAAAAAGGACAGCTGTGAGACTAAAGACCCCCAAAAGACACCGAGAATAGGCGGACTGGCATTTCAGGAAGCCCATGTTGCCACTGACAGGAGCGCATCACTGTACCAGGTGGACGGGCCCTACTAGCCGACAAAGGATGGGTAGCTGAAATTTGGAACGACCGATCGGGAGGGTTCTTGTGACATCTGATGGGAGACCAAGGCTCCAGGAGACCAATGCTCATTGTATCGAATGCGTAAAGCCCAATGCTCAGTGTCAAACGGGTGAGCCCTACCAACCGAAAGACGAGGGGCAACGTGGTTTAGGAATGACCAGCCAAAAGGGACACACTCAGCTTCTTTCCGGCAACAGGTGAGTGGGTTCCATTGGCTGATGGCGGGATGAAAGAAATTGGAATGCCTGGCCAGGAGAGCTCTCGCAGCATCCGATGGGAGACCAAGGCTCCAGGAGACTAATGCTCATGGCATCGGATGGGTAAACCTCACTAGCACACAGGGGTAAAGTAAAGAGCAGAGGCTCGACCGGGCGACTCTCGTGGCGTCCGACGGGAGACCAAGGCTCCAGGAGACCAATGCTCAAGGCCTCGGACGGGTAAGCCTCACCGGACAAGGAAAGAAGCATGGACCAGGAGGCTCTCACGGCATCAGATGGGAGACCAAGGCTCATGACATCAGATGGGTAAGCCTCGCTGGTAGACAGCAGAAAGTAAAGCACAGAAGAACGACCGGGAGGCTCTCGCGGCATCCAACAGGAGACCAAGGCTCCAGGAGACCAATGCTCAAGGCCTCGGATGGGTAAGCCTCGCCGGATGAGGAAAGAAGCACTGACCGGGAGGCTCTCGCAGTGTCAGATGGGAGACCAAGGCTCCAGGAAAGCAATGCTTGTGGCATCAGACGGGTAAGCCTCGCCGGACAAAGAAGGATAGCAAGAAGGAAGCTGACAGGGAGGACTCTCGCTGCATCCGACGGGAGATCAAGACTCACTCAGTCGGACGGGTAAGCCTCAATGGACGGAAGAAATTAAAAAGATGGAAACTGACCGGGAGGGCTCTCGCTGCATCTGACAGGAGATCAATACTCGTGGCATCGGACGGGTAAGCCTCGCCGGACAAAGAATGAGAAAAGATGGAAACTGATCAGAAGGGCTCTCGCTGCATCCGACGGGAGATCAAGACTCAATGTGTCGGATGGGTAAGCCTCACTGGACGGAAAAAGTTAAAAAGATGGAAACTGACCGGAAGGGCTCTCGCTGCATCTGACAGAAGATCAATACTCGTGGCATCGGACGGGTAAGCCTCGCCGGACAAAGAATGAGAAAAGATGGAAACTGATCAGAAGGGCTCTCGCTGCATCCGACGGGAGATCAAGACTCAATGTGTCGGATGGGTAAGCCTCACTGGACGGAAAAAGTTAAAAAGATGGAAACTGACCTGGAGGGCTCTCGCTGCATCCAATGGGAGATCAATACTCATGGCATAGGACGGGTAAGCCTCGCCGGACAAAGGAGGAGAAAAGATGGAAACTGACCGGGAGGGCTCTAACAGCATGATATGGGAAATCAAGAGTCGCAGCATCAGATGGGTAAGCCTCGTCAGCGGTGGAGAGAAAGGTTTTTTTCTCCCCCTCTTCTTCTCCTTTCCTTTCCCTCCTCAGAAAACTGAGCTCCAGCAGAAGCAGAGGGGACATTACTGCTGCAGCAGAGGACAAATTTAGCTATAGAACTGGGCTCCTATGGGAGTGGAGGGGACATCGTTGCTGCTGTAGTGGAAGGATCAGCGAGACATACTGAGCTCCTGCGAGAGCATGAAGATAACGTTGCTGCACCGTGAAGGCAAGGTTTGCCAGGGAAGGAGCTCCTGTGGGAGCGGCAGTGTAAGAACAGAGTGGGCTCCTGCGGAATCAGGTGAGAAGATGCTGCTGCAGCGAGACCATTTTAGTGGATTGATGGTGTTAATTGCGGTGGATATGGTGAGCTTGTAGGATTGAGCGAGAGAACAAGCTGAAGCTGAAGAATTTGGTTGGAAAAGGTTTGCTGAGCTTCTTTAACATGGAAGCGATTGGATTAGATAGGATATAGATCTTTAAAGCCTCTGATGGCCAGCGACTAGAGTGTTTGAATCTGATGCTTGGAGAGGCCTTTTGGGGGAGCTGTGGTTTCTTGCCACTGTTGCTTCTGGCTTGCTTAGATGGGGACACTTGATATTCAACAATGTTTTGATCTGCCTTGATTGTCTTCACTGCACACCACTGTATGCAAACTGAACTATTTGGAAAAGTGAATAGGTTGGGTCAGGGTCCACCTTTGGAGCCAGCGGCCTGAATTTCAGATCAAATCTGTGCTCTGATCTTGCTGGCGACCTTCATAAAGCAAACAAAACAAGATAATTGTAACAACAATTTAATAAAATAACACATAATACTGACATTTCATATTCATTATATCTTTATATAAGAATGAATTCTCAATTTTCCTGCTGCTCATTTGACCACTTCTGGAACAGGTGTAATTGTTTATTTATAAAAACATCTTTGCTAAGACGATTCAGACAAATGCAATTCCATTCATCAATATAGCGGCTTTGCACTCGTTATTTTTATTTATTTATTTATTTTTAATATATATATATATAAACGTATTATGTTTTAGTACTGCTCTCCAGTCAAGGTTGGAAATTTCATGCCATGTTGGGTGCTTTCTTCATTTACCAGTTTAGTAACCGTAGCTTTCTGCCAGCAGCAGATGTCATCAGGTGGTACCCAACCTTCCTTGAGTGTTTCGACCCTTAACCACAACACTCTCCAGTTGGTGGGTCGGCAGTGGTGGCCAAATCACTGCCCATCTACTCCTGGCTTCCATCTTTCTTCCTCTCTCTTACTCCATATCCAGCATGAATCTCGTTCAGCCTCCTGTCCCATCCTATGAGTCACATGCTTCTTGCTCCTCTCATCCATGCCTAAAGCTGACAGCAACCGCCATGCTGATTTGGCAGGAAAGCCTCTACAACCTATTTCCACAGGGAACAACCATGCCTGCCACCCTCTTGTTTTTGCAGTCTTGGATTAACGGCTGATATTTCAAGGCTTTTCCCTCATGTGCCTCTTCACAGCCCTCCTCCCATGGCACAGTCAGCTCAACTAGGATGATTTTATGATCTTTGTCTGACCACAGAGCGATATCCGGGCGAAGAGCTGTGTGGACCACTTCCGGGAACTGCAGCCTCCTTCTGACATCAACTCTCATTTCCCAAGAGTTTGTGGCCTGTAGCAGATTGGGTTTTGCTGACACATTAGGGCCTAGATCCCTCCTTGATGAAGGTGATAATTTTCCCCTCACCTGTGCCACTTGGCCTCTTCTTGCACCTCTCTCGCTCTGTTGTGTCAGCGAGGGACAAGAGTACCTTGTTGTGGCGCCACCTATAGCGCCCTTGGGTTAAAGACGTTTTGCACCCTGACAGTATATGTGCCAGTGTCCCCAATTGACCACAGAGCTTGCAGTAGGGGTCGTCCCTCAGCCGCATGTGTGCAGATGAGATGGTGAAAAAGTAATAGTTATACTTTACAAAAAGCGTGATGCATATTTTTTACACATTACTGGAGCTCCTCTCTTGCCTGCCAAACTTCCATTGCAAGTTTTCAAAAACTCACAGATTCTGTTGCATTTAGTCACCATGAAATCAAAATGGACAATTTATGTTTTTTTTATGGAATACTATGATATTGATTATAAATGATTTATGATTGCAAATCATTATTTTTTAACTTCATGTGCCTTGTAATCTACATGCAGCGACATCTGTTCTCTGAAAGGAGAATGGGGCAACCTGTCACTCACATGAGATCCACCAATAGCAAACCACAACCATCCAATCAATTCCCCACAGACAAAATCAAGCCCCGCCCTACATTTATTAACTTCACTAGGATATATATCACAACAATAGGGAAGAAAATATGAGAGCAATGTTTTAATGTTGCAAGGTTCATCATTTATGAAGCAAACTCAATTCAAATAATAATAAAATGGTACAGTAATGAAATGAGAATAGCACATAAATATTAATAAAAACGTCATCTATTAACTTATTTCAGAATCTTGATGATTTGATATATTTGATTGTGTGATTGACAGGATGAGATGAACGAGCTCCTGAACCTTCATTTAGAGCCTCATTTAAATACAGAATGAGTTCATTTGCATATTGATCAGATGCTTCAGTGCTCTGAGAGTGTTTATAGTGCTGTGAGTTTAACACTTCATCACTGACACACACAACAATCTTCATCAACATGACCTTCATCATCATCTTCATCTGGACTCTCACAGCGTTTGCTCAAGGTTTGTGGAGCACAAGTTTGATATCAATTCATTTCTTCAAGTATATTGTCAAAGTTTTGAGTTGATTTTCTTCTTGTTGTGTGTTTCAGAGTGTAGAGGACAGATCACCGTCACTCAGAGTCCCTCAATGACAGCAGCTCAACCAGGACAAACTGTGAACATCAACTGTAAAACCAGCAGTAATGTGTACAGATGGAGTGGTGGGGAGGAAGGTTTATTCTGGTACTTACAGAAACCTGGAGAAGCTCCTAAACTCCTGATTTATTATGCAAACCGCCTCCAGTCAGGAACTCCATCTAGATTCAGTGGCAGTGGATCTAACAGTGATTTCACTCTGACCATCAGTGGAGTCCAGACTGAAGATGCTGGACATTATTACTGTCAGAGTTATCACAGTGGTGGTGTGTTCACACAGTGATAAAGAGTCGTACAAAAACCTCCGTCAGTCAGAGTCACAGTGACTGAACTGATACTGCAGCTGCTCAAAGGAGGATCTGAAACAACATCTGAAATAAAATCATCTGAATTAATATTTTTTTTATAAATTATTGAGGTCAGAAATCAAAGCATTAGATGAGAGAAACAGACAAAGTCCATCACTGTCACTTAAATTTCCTCATATTCATACCCTCTTTAGACTAAAAATGTTGTGGAAAATGTATATCTGCCTTGAGATTTTGTGCTCTTATAGATCAGTGACATGATTGAGATCTACATGTGAGTCGTCCACCATATTGGATCAGTCAGATCTGGTCCGTGAACACTGGAGAGCAAGTGAACTCCTGACTGCATCTGCAACCTCTGTAATAAAGTTTCATGAGAACTAGTTAAATAGTAAAATCACTGTGGGGCATCGATTATAAAACACAAAGTTCATTAGTTGCTTTTATTTGAGATATGGATCAACATGTGGATCAAGGTGTGGTTATTATACAAAAGAACAACAATACTGACATAAATCACAAGTATAAAAACATCAAACACTCATAAATAGTTGCAGAAACCTCAAGTAGCAAAACAATCAAATCAACTTCCACTTGATGAACACACACAGTCCTCTATCAGAACACAGTCCAGACCTCAACTCTCATTCTAGTGATTTCCAGCATGTCCACGAGCTCCAAGAGGAAGATGTGGCAGATATTTAAGGAATAATCAGTATCGCCCTCTACTGCCTCATTCCCTTCATAACCTCATTCACATATGAATATCTATATATGCAATAGACATTAGCTGCTATTTTCACAGCATTTAGTTGATCATTAATGTGATTTTACATATTGAGTTATACAAAAACACAAACCAGCACATCCTCACCTCTGAAAGGTTTTCCTCTGTCCGTCTGGAGTTTAAAGCTCAGTGGTTTATATGCTGCACAATGCTGTGATATTTTTGATGAAAGTCATTGATTTGTAAGTGTGAGCGATGAACAGCGTCATGTTGACCGTTGTGTCGATGTGTCCGGAGCGGTCAAATGGGCCTCTATGACACCACCTTATGTTTAACATCATTTTTAAATTCAGTGTGTGTCTTCCGGTATGATCCGCTTACACTTTTTTATACATTTTTAGATGTATAAAACAGCTCATTGTGCTGCTTGATATTGCAAACTGCTGTATTATTTTAATGTATTGTCTTCATTATAAACACACTGGTCTGTAGTGTGAATAGTTTCACTGTTTGCTGCACTTTATTATTCTTCTCGTTATTTCACTAATGAATCTGAAATCTTGTACATTCACAGAAAACAGTCTATATCTGCACTGAAAAATAAGAAGGATACATATCTAAGCCTCTGAATAATTACTTTATTTGTTTATGTATGCATGCATTCATATTTATGCAATTATTTATGCATAACTCTACAAATTAAAAATATAAATGCATTATTTATGGACTTAACTACACATGTATTTATTTAATCATGTATTTTGTGTTTTATTTAACTTACTGACACCAAGTTTTAACTGATAAGCAAGATAAAAATTGTAATTTACACTTTTAACTGAATTGATGTTTCAGATGTAAACTAATGAATATGAACAAACCTCGTCTCTCTGTTAGTCAAACTCAACTGTCTCAAAGTTTGATGATCCTGTGACACCAGAAACACTCAAAATAAATTTAAATGTGTTTGTCATGCATGTGCACCTAAAAAAAAAATACATTTATATATTCTTTTATCTGTGAGGTTCATAATTTGGCCGCATGTTCTCGTTTCATCATGTATCTGCAGGTGTTTTCATGCTCCATTGAGTGAAGTTTATTTATAAAATGAAGGTGGCTTTAAAATAATAAATCACTAAAGTCATGGTGTATCAGTAACATGCAGATGTTTTTCAAGCAGCTCCTTCATCTAAAGCTGTTTCTAAATGTATTACTCATAACTCATTTCTCATGAGCAGAAGTGAAAGTGTTCCAGTTGAGAGCGTTGAACCAATCAAAGAGTGAAACTGTGAGTTTGAGGTGAAAATCACATTTGCATTGGCAGGTTTAGTGATTGTGATCCTCTCAGAATAGAGCAGCTCCGTCTCCAGTGACCATGTTCAAACCCCAAGAGCTTCATTTGACATTTCCTGCTAAATGCAGCTGTTCTCAACTATTACAATCAATCAAAAGCAGCTGAAACTTTAGTGCAGGACTTTGAATGAACGACACACTGATCAATGATGCAGTCGGACACAAATGTAACGCGTTCAGAAGCTTTATTGAATGAACAGCAATGGCAGCACATTGAAAGACTGCTTCAGTATTGAGCTGTAAATCACGTGACTGCTGCGAATCCTGCCGGACGCTCAGATACGGCTCGTCTGGACCGGAGAAACATCAGCACTGGGAGCTCTTGAGGAACGAGGCCTCGTGATCAGCTCCGTCATGTCTTACTCTGCAGACGAAGCGATCCGCGCCTTCCCAGCGTGCTTTGCTGAGGCTCAGGACGCTGCTGCGGCTGTAGCGTCCGTCCCGCTCGCTCTCTGCGCTGGTCTGAACCCCCTCGCTGACCTCTGACCCGTCCAGCGTCCAGCTCACCGTCGCCCCCTGTGGAGAGTAAGAGCTGAGCAGGCAGAGCAGTGCGGCTGAGTCTCCAGAGATCTGCAGAGAAGAGGGCGGCAGCAGAGACACGGAGGGCTTCACTGCGGGACCAGCTGCACAAACACACACAAACAACACCAACGTCTTTAGATGATCAATTAGTCAGATGTCACACACAGTAATGGAGGAAAAATCACAATCATTTCATTTTTACAGAAATCCCACATCACTGCTTTCTTTCATAAACCACATAGTAATGATCCTGCATTTACATTTCAATATTCTCAGTTCAAATAAAATATTCACTGATACTAAATATATGAAGTATAAGATATATGAATAAATATAAATCAGTTCTCTGAAGCAGACATGATATACAGCAAATATTACAGTCATTTCATCTTTTCTGAATAAGGTTCAGTTTAATCTCAAACTGATTTTAAAAACATTGTCCACAAACTGATGATTTATATGTAGAAAACAAATTTAAATGATCATTATTAATGTTAACCATAATTATCATTAAATGTAAGCTCAAATTATGATTTTTTCAGATCTGTTTCTTTGTCTGATGATGACGTCTACAAAATTATAATTATTTTGTCCGTATCATCAAACTTTTGTTTCATGCATTACAAAATTTCTGAATTATTAAATTTACCGAAAATTATGGACACAATTATGTATTTTAAGAAATAATTGAAAAGATCAGAAAATATTGCAATCAATATATTAAAAAACAAACAATGTTAGTTATTATAATATATGAAATACACATGTAAAAATAAATAAATATATAAAAGCAACATAAAATATATCATATTCAATATCACTGAATATGAATATGTATTTCTTAAATAGTAGATAGATTATTATGAAACAAATTCGCCATGAAATATTACAGTTAATATTTTTTATTTAAACTATTTTATAATTTTTAAAACATTGTTGCAAAATGCTTGCTTGAATAATCTAAAAACAAAACAATTATATATAAACATTTTTAGAGAATTTTAGAGACTTACTGATGGTCAGTTCAGTTCCTCCACCGAAAGTCCACCACAGTGCTTCATTCTAGTGAAAGCGTCGTACAAAAACCTCTGTCACACTCAAATGAACACAAACTCCAGCAGAGAAAGAGACGAACGACACTCACACACACTGATATGAGACTCAACAGCAGCTCTTCTCAACATTAAATAATGATTATTGGATTGAAGTGACTTTCACAGAAACAGCCTCATCATCTCTAAATGTCTCTTGATGCATGAAAACTATTAAATCTGAATAAATAATATAATCAGAAAGACTCTGTACTGATCATCACACATCTGAACTGTGAGTTTCTAAATGATCATGTGTTTCTCAAAGCATTTTTAATAAGTTTTGATGACCTTTGACCTCTGGAATGACCTTTGACCTCTCACGGAGTTCACAGTGAAATACTTGATTCTTTTAGAGATTCAACTCTGTCATTTGATTCATCAGAAACCTGTAGTCTGAACCAGAGACTGAATGAAAAATGATTTATAAACTTGTTCAGAAGTGAAAACACTCGTCTGTTGGATCATGAGAATAAAACACATTTAAAGCCTCAAAACTAATCAGTTTCATCTGCATGTGCTCATTTTCACGTGTGTTTTACTCCAGCAGGGTTTTTGCTCAGAGAGTCACTTTGCATCGGCTCATGCTTCAGCGCTCCGAGTGTTTATAGTGCTGTGAGTTTAACACTTCATCACTGACACACACAACAATCTTCATCAACATGACCTTCATCATCATCTTCATCTGGACTCTCACAGCGTTTGCTCAAGGTTTGTGGAGCACAAGTTTGATATCAATTCATTTCTTCAAGTATATTGTCAAAGTTTTGAGTTGATTTTCTTCTTGTTGTGTGTTTCAGAGTGTAGAGGACAGATCACCGTCACTCAGAGTCCCTCAATGACAGCAGCTCAACCAGGACAAACTGTGAACATCAACTGTAAAACCAGCAGTAATGTGTACAGATGGGATGATGGGGATGAAGGTTTAGCCTGGTACTTACAGAAACCTGGAGAAGCTCCTAAACTCCTGATTTATTATGTAAAAAAACTCCAGTCAGGAACTCCATCTAGATTCAGTGGCAGTGGATCTAACAGTGATTTCACTCTGACCATCAGTGGAGTCCAGACTGAAGATGCTGGACATTATTACTGTCAGAGTTATCACAGTGGTAATGTGTTCACACAGTGATAAAGAGTCGTACAAAAACCTCCGTCAGTCAGAGTCACAGTGACTGAACTGATACTGCAGCTGCTCAAAGGAGGATCTGAAACAACATCGTCACACAAACATCTGAAATAAAATCATCTAAATTAATCTGCCACTCTTAATAATTATAGAGGTCAGAAAGAGATTTTGTGCTCTTATAGATCAGTCACACGATTGAGATCTGAGTGATTTCAGTTGCCGCCTTTTATTAATAATAGATATTAATTTTCATAATTCTCCATGGTTATTTGATTTGAGTATCTCATCCTAACATGTCATTTGTTCACTATACACTGTATTCATACTATATACTGCAGTTTTATATTAGCTGCTGTTTTAATTGTAGTCCTGATCAACAGTTCAGTTCAGACACGCCTCACTGAACGTTCTTATAACAAAAATCTGTTCACTGGGAAAGATGTACCTTTTCACTTTACTGTCCCAGTGACAGAACTGTACCTTTTTTTCTGACAGTGTGTTCAAACACATTCACACACACTCAACAACAGACACTCACACAACAAATACAAAGAGATTCTCTCAGAAAGCTTTCTTTAGTTAACTGTAAATCAAAACTAGACTTGTGCCGATATTCGGTAATGCGATAAATCGCGATAATGAATATGCACGATATTGTAATCGTGGGCACTTCAGAATACCATAAATAATAATTTATTACCAATTATTAATTTTTTATAAGGCAATTAAGAATTCTTTACCCATCAATCGTATACAATGCACAACACCGCTGTATTCTGCGTCAAAAGGACACGCGCTCAGATGTAAACAATCCCAACGTGCACGAGAAGCACATGGCGGAACCAGTGAAGGAGACGAGCTGAATGAAAGTGCGCGTTCACTCTCTGACAGCAGAGGGCGCTGATGGAACAGCAGCGTGCAGCGGTTACCACGGAAACCGTGCAAACAAAGTAACTGCGCTAGTGAAGTTTTTAAAATGCTTCAAACAGCCATTCATTTTTTTGTAATCTTAGTGTTGTTCATTACAGCACCAAATACTGAATACTTAAAAAAGACTTAAAAAGATATTTATTTTTAAACCTAAACATTTTTATATTTTAATCTGGACTACAACATGCCCTAACTAGATGAGTAAAGTTCGTAGACAAACTTTAAGTTGGCTTGAAAAAGCCTAGCCAGAAGGTTTGGAGTAGTTTTAAAAGCTTGAAGTTTGAAGCTTTTTAGTTTGAAATAGTTTAAGTTTTAGTTTAGTAGTTTAAAAGCTAGATAATGTGTGAGTAAGTAAGTGTGAGTGAGAGTGTGTAGATATAGTTAGTTAGTTAGTTAGTTAGTTAGATGGTTAGTAAGTTAGTCAGATAGTTAGAAAGTTAGTTTATAAGTTTGAATGAGTTTGAATGGCTTAGTACATAGAATGGAAGCTTCATTGAGTTTAATGGGCTTCAGTTTGTTTTGATTTGAATTTGTGACTGTTGGAGGTTGATGGAATGTTCAGATTTTCAATGTAAGTCAATGGGAGTTTTTTCCAGTTTTAATCAGCATTTTTAGGAAAACCGTAAGTCGGATCAGTCTGAAAAGACATAGCAACTCGAGTCAGAACAGTTTGAAGGTCTGGGCCGAGTTTGGTGGTTGTAGATTTAAAGCTCTAGGAGGAGATGCAGTCTAAAATTTGGCTCAGAAGACGGAAGAATAATAATAAGTTTATATAGCAGATCAGTAAGTTGGCTTTTTCAAGCCAACTTAATGATTAGAAATGTTCTGATTATTTGTTATTGTTCAGTAAAACTTTGAAAACATACAGCTTCATTAGTTAACATGTTAATTCATTATCACTAAACTGACAATAAAAATACTTATAAAGTATTAATTATTATTAATTAATGTTAATTTCTTAGTTACTATTTAATAACATTACTAAAATCAAAATTATTTAATGGACCTGAGATAAAACTAACAATGATCAGTTGTGTTTCTTAACTAACATTAACAAAAAATAACACTTTCTGTAACAAATGTAGCTATTACTCAATCTTAGTTAATGCATTAAATAGAGTAAAGTGTTATCTGTTGTTCTTTATAGCCTAATTCTTTTGCATTTTAATCTGTTTGAAAATTTCAGTCAGTTGTTTTTGTTTTATTACAAAAAGAGTTCTTAAACCTGTTAAACTATGACAAAAATGGTTTTGCAACTTATTTTAATATCGTGATAATACCGTATACCGTGATAAAAGCTTCATCAATTAATCGCAACAGGAAAATTTGATACCGTCACATGCCTAATCAAAACATATTTTGACAAAAATTTTAACAAATTTAGCTGTAAACAGAAGTTGGGTTGTGCATGTTCATCACCTGTCAATCATCTCCACCTTTGCCCAGCAGGCACAGGATGTAGACTCCAACATCAGTCAGACATTGGATTTTGGTTGAAAATGAAAATTGGGTTGACAGGCGAAAAACTGTATGTGACAAAATAAGTGTTTCTGAATTCACAGTACTCATAAAAGAGCAGGCAAAAAGTACCTGGATGACCTACTGCTTCTGGCGAGATTCTGAAGTGCGTATACGATGGTCAGTTTACTATCCCATGAGGCCATGGGAGAGGATTTGTGAACAGAGTAATTACTAATTCAAAATAAGTACCTACTCAAGAGAGCATGTGATTTCAGACGCAGCCTGAGTTGTTCAGAGACATTTTATTCTACTGTGATTCATTTGGAAATATTTCAGCCAAACAAAAACAGACAAAGTAACTTGCAGAATTGTAAATTACTAAAATGTAAGTTAATCAATAATAGGTTGTTGTTTATTAAACTGTTTCATACAGTAAAAGCAATATCACATTCACAATCTTGATGTTGGTCAGATATTCAGAAAAAAAACATCTTGCTCATGTGTTGTTGCTTTATATCAGTAAAGGATTATATTAACATGAACTTGAAATCTCAATGAAACCACATTAAACCATCTTAAACCTGTCACTGCTGAAGCGTTTGCATAGAGAGAGTGTTTTACATGAGCGACACACGCTTCAGTGCTCTGCATGTGTTTATAACTCTGTCAAACATCAAACATGATCAACAACTGTTTTTCACTAGAACTGAACCTACAACCAACAAAAATGACTTTCAGCACCATATTGATCTGGACGCTGGCAGTATTATGTCGAGGTTTGTGTCAGTCAAGATTACAGACATTATTTACTTGTTATTTTTATGTGTTGTGAAGATATATGGTTGTGAAAGTGTTTGTGATTTCTAATCTTTCTCTCTTGTCAGAATCTGTTGGTCAGGTGACAGTGACTCAAACTCCCTCAGAGCTGCTCTCTCAAACTGGACAATCAGTCACTGTGACCTGTAAAACTAGCAGAGATCCAGCCTGCTGTTATGCTTTAGCCTGGTACTTACAGAAACCTGGAGAAGCTCCTAAACTCCTGATTTATTATACAAACCTCCTCCAGTCAGGAACTCCATCTAGATTCAGTGGCAGTGGATCTAACAGTGATTTCACTCTGACCATCAGTGGAGTCCAGACTGAAGATGCTGGACATTATTACTGTCTGAGTTTCCATTGCAGAACAGATTCTGATGGTGATTGTGAGGGTGACTATGTGTTCGCACAGTGATAAAGAGTCGTACAAAAACCTCCGTCAGTCAGAGTCACAGTGACTGAACTGATACTGCAGCTGCTCACACACTTTCACACACTTTCACACACACTCAACAGCAGAAACACAAATATGATCTTAATATCAGCTTTGTTGAGCTTCATCAGTCTTTCTTAAGATAATTAGAAATTATTTTGATGTTATCATCATTTTTAGATCATTTATGGTTTATTTATCCTCATTTCCACTCACTCAATATTTTAAAGTCATTGATATTTTTGATCATGTACTTTTATTATTTTTTCTTCCTAATCTTAGTTATACAGTAAAGATCTGAGGAACTGAAGCTGTCGATCACACAGCGAGAGTTTATCTGGACACTTCCCAAAACTCCTGTTATAATCAGTGACGCTCTTACACTACACAATCAATCTCTGACTGGATTTACATCGTGTTTGCATTGTTAGTTATGGTGAAAGCATTTCTGGAGTGCAGAAATTTAGTTGTAATGACGAGATCACTGCATTCACACCATCAACAGACTGTCTGTCATCTGCTCAGTTTCTCATCACTGCAACCTTCCCTGTGATGAACAGATCTAAATATAAGGCAATAATCAACACTTTTCACCATTCGCTCATTTAGACAGCTGTAACAGTAAAAATGTAGTGATAGTATTCGAGAAGGTTTCACATGTAAACTATCAGAGCGCTAAAATCAGAGTGGAAATAGCCATTTATTTCTAAATGATGACAATTATTTGATGTAAAAATCATATGAACATTATAAGTGCACCTCAGGAAACATTATAAATAATAATAAATCAGTTGGTGAAGCGACTCAGACGCCTGCAGTGAAATCTGTTCATCTAGGAAACACATTCACCATGTCCTGTAAAAGCAGTCCTGACGTCTATCAGAGTTGGGATCATCAACCTCTATCCTGGTTCAGTGATAAAGAGTCAAAAACCTCCGTCAGTCAGAGTCACAGTGATTTGTGCTAGAAACACTGAATAAGTTCATTCACAAATATGAGGCTGCAGCAGATGAGAAGATTTGAAGTCAATAACATCATTTTAGAGCTTCAGACGACTGAGAATATCGAGCACAGGTGAGATTATCAGAGATCCAAACACTGAAGGGTTCATCCTAGACCATTTGTCTATTTAACCCCAAATTCATCTGTGTATCATCTAGATACCCTGAAGACATCAAACAAGTGATCAACAGAATTTGGATTCATCAGATTGTTGAGAAGATATAGTTGTATAAGTGTATTGAGCCATGGCTAAATGAACTATCTTCTAAACGCTTTGACTAATTAAAATCCTTTTGATAACTTTTGTCATTAGTGTCTATAGATGACGTGCAAAATTTTGTGTGAATCAGTCAAGTGGTTTAGGATATTGAAAAAAGTTTTTAGCAACTCAAAATGGCTGACGGACTACAACATGTTGTACTAATGTTGTCCACTAGAGGGAACCACAGGATAAGAAATCTATTTTTCTATCAGTTTCCATCAGTTTGAATGTTTGAATCCAAAATTCACAGAACTTCATACACATGGACAACAAGACTTTCTGAGTAAACATGCCGAGTTTCAGAAACTTTTTTAAATCAGTCATTTATATGAATGGGATTCAGAGATGAAGGTCATAATACTAATGCTGTCCACCAGAGGGAGCCACAGGACAACAAATCCTTTCAGATCTCTATGAAAGTCTGTAAATGATTCAATAGATTGACTTGTAGTATAAAAAATGCATATAGGCCTAAATTCATTATAGTTTCATAAAGTTTAATAAAGCCCAATATAATTACATTGCAAAAAAAAAAAAAAAAAAAAAAATCTCCAAAATACTTACAGATCATTCATTTTTATAATAATATTAATTTTATACTATACTGTTGAAAACATATTTGTTGTTGTCAGATGTGACTGAATGTATTGCAGTTCAATTGAAGAAAAGAGACAATATTATCTGTCTATTTTAATATACTACATAGAATAATACTTCCATAAAGAGGTACTTAAAGACTCAGATTTTATTTGAAAAGACACATGGCCATTGCTGTACCGTCTACTACACGATTCAAAGTGTTTCTGGATTGAAGTTTCTGAGCTGTAAAAGATCCCAATAACAATTCAAGCTACAAGTTAATCCTATTATGCTAGAGGATGTTCATGTGCATTAAAGCTGTCTAAAGACCAAGAGTTTGTCTTACATTGGCCATATAACCTGTTACGGCCAATTTGTAGGTCACTATATTAGACAGCTTGTATGTATCCTTTGGCTCAACCAATGACTTTAGGCCAGAACTACAGTACCTGTTTGTTACTTTGGGTGGCGCAATTGCATATAGTGCTATAATATATAAATATATAGACCCCTTAAAAGTTTGTAAACATTGCAACGTTTCCTGGTGGGCGGGGCTTAGCTGGAGGCAAAAAGAGACGCTGGACTCAATGTTGACAAGCGTAAGCTAGCATGTTTTAGGAGGGATTTATTAAACATAGATGCAGAAGAAGGTTCAGAACTGTCCGAATATGTACAGTCACTGACTCTGCGGGACCGTGACAGCTATTTTTGTAAATTAATTTAAGTTTTGGATATATTTTCTAGACAACATATGAATTACTTTCGGGTGGTTCGGGGAATTTTGTCAAGGCTTATTGTCTAATGTAACCTAACGCTGGGCTAACTATGATTATGGCTAGCAATGTGGATTATTTTAAGAGACCATTCAAAGGATGGCACACACATCTATCGCTGTATGTTTGTTTAACATTTAAGCTAGCTAGTGCGCTGAAAGTTGGCGACTTTTCACCTATAAAACAGAAACTTGCTGATTTGTACTAGATAAAAATCAACACACCATACATATGCATCGATTATTTTACCTGATATGAAGTGTGCACTGCAAACACGAGTATTATTTATGATCGTCTCCGTCCAGTCTGTGCGCCGTATTGCTTTCAACCACAATTATCTTTTTGATTTCTGTGAAGGAATGTCTGCCGGGATCTGGTAAAACTTTAGTTTTGAACCAAAAGTCCTGTTCCTTCTATTCTGGCAGCCAAAAACACAACAAGACGACATTTTAAAGTCAAAACCTCAAACTTTTAGCGCGCCTGCTATTAGTTCTTATTTATGTTTTGCCTCCAGCTAGAGCGGTGACGTCACAGTGACTGAACTCATACTGCAGCTTTCACACACTTTCACACACTTTCACACACTACTGACACACAGAGGACAAACACAGGAACTACACATGTGCTCAAAACTGACTTATGACTGAAATCAGCTCTATTAGACTGTGATCTGTCCTGTGACAGACGGGTTTGACTTAAATATGCTCAGATTCAGAGAAAACAGAGTGTGTAAATTGATATGTAGATTCATATGTTGTTGTTTTGTTTTTGTACATTAAACTACACTAAAGTCATGGTGTATCAGTAACATGCAGATGTTTTTCAAGCAGCTCCTTCATCTAAAGCTGTTTCTAAATGTATTACTCATAACTCATTTCTCATGAGCAGAAGTGAAAGTGTTCCAGTTGAGAGCGTTGAACCAATCAAAGAGTGAAACTGTGAGTTTGAGGTGAAAATCACATTTGCATTGGCAGGTTTAGTGATTGTGATCCTCTCAGAATAGAGCAGCTCCGTCTCCAGTGACCATGTTCAAACCCCAAGAGCTTCATTTGACATTTCCTGCTAAATGCAGCTGTTCTCAACTATTACAATCAATCAAAAGCAGCTGAAACTTTAGTGCAGGACTTTGAATGAACGACACACTGATCAATGATGCAGTCGGACACAAATGTAACGCGTTCAGAAGCTTTATTGAATGAACAGCAATGGCAGCACATTGAAAGACTGCTTCAGTATTGAGCTTTAAATCACGTGACTGCTGCGAATCCTGCCGGACGCTCGGATACGGCTCGTCTGGACCGGAGAAACATCAGCACTGGGAGCTCTTGAGGAACGAGGCCTCGTGATCAGCTCCGTCATGTCTTACTCTGCAGACGAAGCGATCCGCGCCTTCCCAGCGTGCTTTGCTGAGGCTCAGGACGCTGCTGCGGCTGTAGCGTCCGTCCCGCTCGCTCTCCGCGCTGGTCTGAACCCCCTCGCTGACCTCTGACCCGTCCAGCGTCCAGCTCACCGTCGCCCCCTGTGGAGAGTAAGAGCTGAGCAGGCAGAGCAGTGCGGCTGAGTCTCCAGAGATCTGCAGAGAAGAGGGCGGCAGCAGAGACACGGAGGGCTTCACTGCGGGACCAGCTGCACAAACACACACAAACAACACCAACGTCTTTAGATCATCAATTAGTCAGATGTCACACACAGTAATGGAGGAAAAATCACAATCATTTCATCTTTACAGAAATTCCACATCACTGCTTTCTTTCATAAACCACATAGTAATGATCCTGCATTTACATTTCAATATTCTCAGTTCAAATAAAATATTCACTGCTACTAAATATATGAAGTATAAGATATATGAATAAATATAAATCAGTTCTCTGAAGCAGACATGATATACAGCAAATATTACAGTCATTTCATCTTTTCTGAATAAGGTTCAGTTTAATCTCAAACTCATTTTAAAAACATTGTCCACAAACTGATGATTTATATGAAGAAAACAAATTCAAACGATCATTTCATTATTAACTTAAGACACTCACAATCATAATTATCAGCAAATGTAAGATAAAATTATGAATTTTTCAAATCTTTCTCTCTGTCTGATGATGACGTCTACAAAATTATAATTATTTTGTCAGTATCATCAAACTTTTGTTTCATGCATTACAAAATTTCTGAATTATTAAATTTACCAAAAATTATGGACACAATTATGTATTTTAAGAAATAATTGAAAATGTCAGAAAATATTGCAATCAATATATTAAAAAACAATGAATGTTAGTTATTATAATATCTGAAAATACTCTTGTTAAAAGAAATAAATATATAAAAGAAACATAAAATATACCTTGCAATGAAAAAAGATAAATATCATGAAATATCACTGAATATCAACATGTAATTGTGAAACAGCAGACAAATTTAAAGAAACTATGAAACAATTAAATTTACTATGAAATATTACAGTTAATTTTTTTTTCAAACTGTTTTATAATTTTTAAAACCTTGTTGCAAAATGCTTGTTTGAATAATCTAAAAACAAAACAATTATATATGAACATTTTTAGAGAATTTTAGAGACTTACTGATGCTCAGTTTAGTTCCTCCACCGAAAGTGCACCACAGTGCTTCATTCTAGTGAAAGCGTCGTACAAAAACCTCCGTCACACTCAAATGAACACAAACTCCAGCAGAGAAAGAGACGAACGACACTCACACACACTGATATGAGACTCAACAGCAGCTCTTCTCAACATTAAATAATGATTATTGGACTGAAGTGACTTTCACAGAAACAGCCTCATCATCTCTAAATGTCTCTTGATGCATGAAAACTATTAAATCTGAATAAATAATATAATCAGAAAGACTCTGTACTGATCATCACACATCTGAACTGTGAGTTTCTAAATGATCATGTGTTTCTCAAAGCATTTTAATAAGTTTTGATGACCTGTGACCTCTGGAATGACCTTTGACCTCTCATGGAGTTCACAGTGAAATACTTGATTCTTTTAGAGATTCAACTCTGTCATTTGATTCATCAGAAAGCTGTAGTTTGAACCAGAGACTGAATGAAAAAGAAATGATTTATGAAAACACTCGTCTGTTGGATCATGAGAATAAAACACATTTAAAGCCTCAAAACTGATCAGTTTCATCTGCATGTGCTCATTTTCACGTGTGTTTTACTCCAGCAGGGTTTTTGCTCAGAGAGTCACTTTGCATCGGCTCATGCTTCAGCGCTCCGAGTGTTTATAGCGTTCAGACTCAAACACTTTATAACACACTGCTGTTTACCACGGTACAAACCCAACAAACACCATGAATCTCTTCAGCAGCTTCATCTGGATTCTGGCAGCTTTTATTCCAGGTAACAGACGTGAAAGCTCGTCATTTTTGAGTCTTTAATGTTCATTTCATCTGATTAAACACATTAATGTTGTTGTCGACAGCATCCAGAGGAATCACTGTGACTCAGCCTGAAGCTGTGACTGTTTCTGAAGGACAAAACGCCAAAATAGAGTGTAAAACTGATACTGGGATAGATAGCTGGGGTTTAGCTTGGTATCAGCAGAAACATGGAGAAGCTCCTAAACTCATCACTCATCCTATAACATCCTTTATGTAGAAATTCAGTCACTTTTGATCTTCACTTCAGTGGATATTTTCCCATTCTTCACCACATTTTTTGATTTTCTGCATTTATGATTTATCCTCATTCTTCTTTCTAAACTGAATCATCATCAGCATCATAAACATGTTCTGCTTGATCAGTTTAATAAGTATTGATTTATTAACTTCATCCTTAATAATGCAGATATTAACAGCATCATATAAACACATTCCTCAACTTCAGAGCAGATGATAATGAATATAATTGATATGAATATCTATGTATAGAAGAATTAATAATGATATAAAGATTAATTTTAAAATTAAAGACCTGGGGCCATATTCGCAAAACATCTTAAGGCTTAAAGTAGCTCCTAACTTGCTGATTTAGGAGAAACTCTTAAAAATAATGGGCGTGTCAGTCCTAATTTTACGACTCCTAAATTTTTGCTCTAAGAGTATTTCACAAAGCATTTTAGCGCTAAAACTAGCTCCTAAATCTGTGAAACTTTAGGAGGACTCCTAAATCACTAAGACCAAATCACAAACAGTCCTAATCCACCCAAAGACACTGAACACCATTGAGGCAATAGCGATAAAGCCTTGGGTGCTGAACCTTTTCTTCATAAATGCGGTACATTTTAATTTATAGATTTGAATCTACAATGAGACGCCAAAAATAAATCTTTAACAAATAAATAAATATTGTCTGATTACCTGTGGCAATGGTTTTCATGAGTTCACACTTAGCCTACAAATGATTGAAAAAAAAAAAAAAAAAAAAAAATTAGATTATATATATATATATATATAGAGAGAGAGAGAGAGAGAGAGAGACTTTTGACTTTTAGTTTTTCTTTATTTTAACAATTATAACATTACCAATAAAACAGTATTTACAAAATACATAAATTTACATCAATATACAAAAAAACTCATACATTCATGTGTAAATTTCCATCTTCTAAATCACATAAAACAGCATTCAAAGCCCAAGTTTGTTTAAAAGCATCAAGATCTCCAACCATTTTATAGTATGTGAACTCAACAGTAAGCCGGGCAGATATCAGTCCTTTTAAAGTCATGTTAACATCAGTAGAAACACCCCCATTCATCCTTTCTTTCCTTGTTAGCCATATAGCTAACTTTGCTTGACCATATAAAAAATTAATTAAGACATCAGTTTTTCTATTTTGATATTTATACTTCGGGCCATAAATAAACCCGTTTAAAGTAAATTCAAAATTCTAATTCTTACTCCAATCTTCCAACAATAAAAACATTGGCTTCAATCTTTCACACTGCAAAAATAAATGATACATATCTTCATGTTCAAAACAAAAAGGACATTCATCCCTTACAGTTGGATCAATATGTGCCCTGTGTCTATTAGTAGCTATTATCCCGTGTATTATACGCCACTGTAGATCACCGGTTCTCTTATCAATAGGACGTTTATATAGAGTCCTCCAACTACCTTTAGGTGATCCATCTAACCCATCTATCCCTTGCCATTTAGAGTCTAAAACATCTTTTAAAGACTCATAATGCATTACTTTTACACAAGTATAATACATCGCTCTCTTTCCTATATCAGCAAACAAATTAAGCTCTGGAGTTTTAAAACTCAACAGCTTTCCTTCATCTCCTGCCCTTGTCTCCACAGCTGCACTTACCCCTAAATTTGGAAATTCAACCATCTCATTAATATATTGTGGTTTTGTTTCCTCGTCTTTCAATAACTCTGTAAATGTTGATGGTATTACAGATAAGAATTCAGTCCTTAATCTTTCAGCAACACGAAGTGATTTAATGCTGCCATATCCTTTGAACACATCCATTCACTCTTAGTCCACAGATGAGAAACTTTTATGAACTGGGCCTTCACCATAGCAGCTTGCATTGAATGAGAGTTCAAGATGTTTATAGGTAAAGCAGGATTATAAAGAAGAGGTTCTTCTTTAATCCATGATCCTCTTACAATTCCTTCTTCTCGTACAACTTTCAAAGCATTCCATGATTTTAGAACGGACTTATAAAAAGGAGTTATTTCAACTAATACAGTATCATTTAAATTTATTAAAAACAATTGTCGGTCTAAACCCAGTTGTCCTCCTCTCCTCAAAAGACCACAAGCCACATGAGCCCAGCTAACGTCTTTCCCATACAGAAGTCTCTGGGCAGCTTGTAGTCTAAAAGCAGCAATCCTACAGCCAATATCAATTAATCCTTGCCCCCCTTCATTCAGAGGTAGGTAGAGTACAGCAGGTCTCAGCCAGTGCTGACCGGTCCAAAAGAAGTCAACAAGACATTTCTGAATGTCCTTTATGACAGCAGCAGGGGGGTCCAATACAGCCATTTTATGCCACAATGTTGAGGCAACAAGATTATTGACTATCAGGACCCTTCCCCTGTAGGAGAGCTGAGGAATTAACCATTTCCAATTGGATAACCGGAGACGCACTTTTTCCAGTAATCCTTCCCAGTTCTTTTCCTTATAAACCTTAGAACCTAAAAACACTCCTAAAAACTTAAAACCATCTTTTCCCCAAGTGACATTATTTGGCAGCTGTGGGACATTAGATCTTTCTGAACCACACCATAAGGCTTCACTTTTTGTCCAATTTATTTTTGCCGATGATGCTCTTCCATAACATTTAAGATTTTCTAAAACTATTTTAATATCTTCACTGTTTCTAATTATTACAGTTATGTCATCAGCATAAGCGGATAATTTCACATTATTTAAAATATTTGACCCCTCAATGTGTAAACCTGTCAACTGTTCTCTCAATTTACACAATAGTGGTTCAATTACAAGGCTATAGAGTTGCCCTGAAAGAGGGCACCCTTGCCTTATTCCTCTTTTTACTTTAATAGGAACACTCAATCCACCATCAATTTTGACCATACATTCAGCTTCATTATACAATAAATTAACCCATGAGATAAAACCATTTCCAAAACCATAAGCCTTAAGTAAATCAAACAAATAAGCATGTTCAACTCTGTCGAACGCCTTCTCTTGATCAAGAGATATTAAACCCAAATCATAATCCTTGTACATTGCATAATCTATTACATCTCTCATTAAAAAAAGGTTATCTTTAATACATCGCCCCTTTACACAATATGATTGTTCTTTCATGATTAATACACTCATATAATTATTTAATCTATTGGCAATACATTTCGAAAAGATTTTATAATCTATACACATTAATGCAACAGGTCTCCAATTCTTCAAACAATACAAATCACCTTTCTTCGGTAACAAAGACAACACTGCCCTGTTACAACTCTTAGGTAAAGACCCAGTCTGTATTGAACTTAAAAGCATTTCAAAATAATCTTTTCCAATCACATTCCAGAATTGTTTATAAAATTCAGATGGAAACCCATCAAGACCTGGAGCTTTCTCAGATGATAAATCATGTACAGCTTTTGTCACTTCTTGAAAAGTAACTGGTAAATCAATAACCTCCTGTTGTTCAGGCGTCAACTTTTTAAGATATGAAAATAATTCATCTCTACAATTAGAATCTGTGACATTATCGGCATATAAATCAGAGTAGAAATCAACAGCAATTCTTCTCATTTCATAAGAATCATAAGTAACAACACCATCATCTTTTTTTAAACCAACCATCAATTTTCCTTGATTATTCTTTCGTTCTAAATTGAAGAAGTATTTTGTAGGTCCATCAATGTCCTTCTTTTGGATAAAACGTGCCCTAACAAGGGCAGCTTTCACTTTATCATACAATAAATTATTCAACTGAAGCTTTTTCTCAGAAAGGGCAGTTTCCAATTGAAGTCCATTCCTCGCCATCATTTTTTCTTCTATGTCAGAAATCTCATTCTCCAAGTCTTGTATTCTGATCTTTAATGTCCTTTTTGAATAAGATGAATATTGCTGACAGAAAACTCTAATTTGCACTTTTCCAATGTCCCACCATTGTTTAATATCACTATAATTTCCTTTTTGCTTTCGCCATATTTCCCAAAACAATTTAAAATTCTCACAAAAAACATTATCTTGTAAAAGCTTATTATTAAAATACCAATACAAACTCCTTTTACTTTCTTTCAACATGACAAAGTCCATTGTTATCATTTTGTGATCTGAAATTATATTTGGAATAATATTAACATTACCCACTCGATTTCTTGAATCGCGAGAAATATAAAAACGATCCAATCTAGCAGCATGAACTCTACCATCTGTGACTTTTACCCAAGTGTATTGTTTAAGCATTGGGTTTTTTATTCTCCAAATATCTTCAAGATTTAAATTTTTTACCATATTAGATAATACACAGGCTGATTTCTGGTGAGGTTCTTCAGCATTTCTATCTATATTAAAATTCAAGGTGCAGTTCCAGTCTCCTGCCATTATAATTATATCTCCTAAACTAAGAGTTTTTAAAACACGACCTAATTTCTCGAATAAAAGAACCCTTTCTGTTCCCCCATTAGGAGCATATATATTAACAAAAAGAAAATGAAAATTTTGTATTTCAACTCTTACTAAAAGTAGTCTTCCAGGTTCTATATCATATGTAGATACAATTTTTATTTTTAAAGTTGGATTAAAAAGAATCGCAACTCCTGCACTAACATTAGAGCCGTGACTTAAAACATATTCTCCCTTCCACCACAAACCCCATTCAGACTCGTTACTCACATTACTATGGGTTTCTTGAAGAAAACCTACTGCAATATTCTTAATATTGAAGTATTCTGAAACTAAAGCCTGCTTTTTCCTATCCCTCAAACCATTCACATTAAGAGAACCTATTTTGAGATACTCCATGAAAAAGAAAGAATAGAAAGAAAAGCAGGAAAGAAGAAAAAACACACACAAAAGCATGTATAAAGCCATACTGTCTATTTAGCTTTACCTCGAACTCTTCTTTCATTCACATTCTTTCTATCCTGTCTAATCGTCGTTATGTACTTCTTAAGCCTATAGCGTTTCTGTTGGGATAACACAGTATGATTGTACGTTTTACGTGCCCACACTACAGAAGCAACAAACTTTTCCTTATCAGGGAAGAAATCTCCTATCTCTACCCTTTTCCCTTTAGTCTCATCCAAGAAAGCATTTATCTGTTCCACAGAGTACAAATCATCATCAGCTTTATAGAGATCTAACAAATCTGACAAGCTCTCATCATCCTTCATATCATCCTGACTCTCAGGCACGTGCACACATAGACATAAAAGGGGGCTTGAGCCCCTGCCCTTTTTCTTCCTCGAGAGAAAGTGCCCTTTTTTTCTGGGGTGCTTTTTTTTTATTTTTTTTTATAAATATTCCTGTTTGCACACAGCTTCCCTGTCAAAAATATATTTACTGAATAAATAAATAAATACTATATATTAGGTTGGCTTTGTCGAGTTCAGCCGCCCTCCCTCCGCGACACGACATTCATTCCCGCACGCGTGCGCGCGCGCCCCGCTCCACCTCATGTTTGCTGCTGGCTGAAAACTTGTGACAACTATGCCCGGGAAAATACAACTGCTGTCTGGCGATGAGAAGCGAAAAGGAAAAAAGCCCTAGATGGATCCATCCCGTGCATTTCTTTCAGGTGGCCTATGTATGTTCACAAACGTGAAATTTGTGAAACTATTGAAATGGGTGAGATTATTTATACGTTTAACGCCGTATATACGTTATACGTTTAATAGTTTGACCACCAGCAACGCATCTGCCTGATTTGATACTAATGTAATTTATGTCATATTATAATATCAATTATTTTAATGTGCTATGCATTGCGTTTTGAACCATGTTAAAGATATCTGTAGGGCTGTCAATACCAGATGAGGAGCATCCATGAACTGCATTATTAGACAGTTTGGATGCACGATTTATTAAAACTATTTAAAAATCATAATACATCATTACATAATGCTATTTTTAAATCTATGCTTACACAGGAGAATACATCAATAAAATTGGCTGTAGCATTTCTATCAAAAAAAATAAAAAATAAATAAATAAATAAGTGACCGAATATTATTATTTTACTAATAATATATTTTTTTAATTATGGTGGTTGGCTTTGATCGTTGATTTGATCGTGCTGTGCTGTGTAACAACAAAAATCAGCAGGCTTTTGGCACCCTCTGCAGGCATTTGTTATAATATATAATGAATTTATAACATTTCAGGGGAAAAAAAAACTCTTGATGTGTTTAAATATGCAGATTAGCTTGTTTTGTTTTAGAAGAAATCTACAGATGCAAACAGATGGATGGTAGTAGGCTTAAAACTAACACCATCGGGTTAGGGTTAAGTTTTCTTTCCATTAGAGTAAAAGACATGGCAGCAAAAATGGACCACAATCTTAAATTGCCCACTACATGAAAGAAGTATTCCAATAACACCAAAAGAACGATTTATTGATTTGTGCAAAATAAACAAATTATTAGTGAAACTATGTCCCTCTCCTTGTTGCAGTCATTTATTCTAAATATATAGCTACTTGAAAATAGTAGTGTAGAAAACATGCACACTGTGGCATCCTTTGCTGTTGTCTGCTCTTGTGATAAACCTATGAATACTAAAGGAGACCAATACTAAAGAAGACCATGGTCTCTGTGTGAACTGATTATTTTGTAGAAATCAAGAATAAAACAATTCCGTGAGTGTGAGGGAATTAAATTGGTAAGAAAAACAGAGTTGTCTTTATATATTTAAGGGTTTATTATTTTTTTAAATAAATAATTATGACAAGGGCCCTTTTTTCTACTTGAGCCCCTGCCCCCCAAAATGTCTGTGCACGTCCCTGCTGACTCTGCATCATGACTTCAACATCCTCCTCCTCCTCCTCTATACTCGCAGACAGCTGCCCACTGACGTGTAAGCCTACATCACTATCTACGAACTTCTCTTTTACATGTGCAGTACCATTTACACTGCTACAACTCGGCTTTTCATTGTCAGCGTGCTTTAGGTTACTCACAACGCTCTCACTCACCTCCAATCCATTGTCTTTATTCGTCTCAGCCACAGCCACAGGACCCTCTTCCGAGCCTGATGTTTCCTCTCCTGGCTTCTGATTCACCTCCACATCTTTACACACCAATGTTTCTTCCGTCTCACTTGTCCTAGCTTGGTCCAAAATTTTCTTTTGAGGACACGCGTCTCTTTTGTGGCCGTATTCCCGGCACTCAAAACAGCGTAAACTCTCCGTACTTGCAAAAATCATGTACGAGCTATCACCATCTTTCACCCTAAACGATACATCCAATAATTTATCCGGAGAATTCAGAAACATGAACACGTGTCTCCTAAAAGATATTACATGTTTGAGCGCAAGATTTTTACATCCTAAAGAAACCGCTTTGACCTCACTTACAACTTTTCCGAATCTCGCAAGTTCTCTCACTATGACTTCGTTTTCAATGAACGGAGGGACGTTTGATATAATCACTTTTGTTGCTGGTGCAAACAGCGGAGTGACGGTAATAAAAATTCCTTTCACCCACAGACCATTTTCAATTACCTTATTAACCAACGATTCCGTTTTAAGAAACACAACTACGGCTTTATTCATTCTCGAAGCCGAAACTATATTTTCATAACCTATCTGCTCACCGACCGCCAACAGTACATCCTCAACTGTAGCGTTAGACTCTGGCACACACCTGAAACCATGACGCAGAGATAAAGGCGTTCTTCCACCTGTGGACGCCATTCCTAGGCGGACCGTGCAAAAGCACGGCACGCTACTAAATTTAACCCAATATTAAATTTTACACACAGCTAAATGTACAAAGCAAAAAGAAAAAAGAAAAAAGAAAAAACACATACAGAAAAAAGAAGATAGAAAACACGCACGACAGCAAACCGCTCTCAAACACAAACCCTTCCCAACATCCACTCCAACAGGGGGAGAGAGAGAGAGAGAGAGAGAGAGAGAGAGAGAGAGAGAGAGAGAGAGAATTCTGAATTCTGCATTCTCTTGAGATACAGACATCCAAGAGGCGGACAATTAACTGTATATACTAGTTTAATTAGTGACACATAGCCTACATTTTAAAACCTTTATGGCAACAATGGCAACATTTTCATGAACAATGGCAAATGACTTCAGTCTATTCCTTAGTAAAAGTTTGTCTCAGCAGCTTTGTGAATAGGTTTTAAGAGAAAACTCTTAGCTAAGAACTTTTACTGCCATTTAGGAGAACTCTTAGTGGTAAGATAAAATGTTTTGAGAATACGGCCCCAGATTACCCAACAGATGTTGTCTACCATCAAAAACATATGCATGTCACCATATATTTTTAGATTTATTTTATAAAGAAGTGAAGATGTTTCTATCATGTGTGACTCACAATCAAACTCAGTTGATTCAGTGATTGACAGAGACTCGTGTGTGATGATCCTCATGTCTGTTCAGAAACACACATGGATTTGGTGTAAATTTGGGGATTAACAGTGACATTTCAATCCAAAAATATTAGCAGAGTCTCACAGCAGATATTCAGATTAATATAATGAAGTTGATTTTGTATTCAATTCTGAAAAAAATCTACATTTTTTAAATAGTTTGGCTATTAGAAGACTGAATGATATGAAAAATACAGATTTTTACCAGATGTTCACTTCAGCATTAATGAGTTTTAATGAGTGACTGTCTTCAGGTAAATGATCTGGAGTGTGTTTGCATATTGATCAGATGCTTCAGTGCTCTGAGAGTGTTTATAGTGCTGTGAGTTTAACACTTCATCACTGACACACACAACAATCTTCATCAACATGACCTTCATCATCATCTTCATCTGGACTCTCACAGCGTTTGCTCAAGGTTTGTGGAGCACAAGTTTGATATCAATTCATTTCTTCAAGTATATTGTCAAAGTTTTGAGTTGATTTTCTTCTTGTTGTGTGTTTCAGAGTGTAGAGGACAGATCACCGTCACTCAGAGTCCCTCAATGACAGCAGCTCAACCAGGACAAACTGTGAACATCAACTGTAGAACCAGCACAGATGTGCACAGATGGAATGATGGAGATGAAGGTTTAGCCTGGTACTTACAGAAACCTGGAGAAGCTCCTAAACTCCTGATTTATGAAGCAAAATACCTCCAGTCAGGAACTCCATCTAGATTCAGTGGCAGTGGATCTAACAGTGATTTCACTCTGACCATCAGTGGAGTCCAGACTGAAGATGCTGGACATTATTACTGTCAGAGTTACCATGAAATCAACAGTAAAGATGTGTTCACACAGTGATAAAGAGTCGTACAAAAACCTCCGTCAGTCAGAGTCACAGTGACTGAACTGATACTGCAGCTGCTCACACACTTTCACACACTTTCACACACTTTCACACACACTCAACAACAGACACTAAATCATAAAGAGATTCTCTCAGAAAGGTTTCTTTAGATCACTGTAAACTGAACACAATCACAAACTTCAGCAAATGTAGTTGTAAACAGAAGCATGTATGTTCATTCATCTTCAGCTGTCAATCATAACACAAGAGCAGCATATATAAACAGCAGCTTACGTCACTCCAGTGAGAATATTCTTCCTGCGTCCCTCCATCACTCCATCTCCACCTTTATGTCCATTTTAATTCATTTCAGAAGTCCTGATGTTCATAGTCGAGTCTTGTGACAGAAACAGATCCTCCATCATGGACACGACAGATGTGTTTACCTGCAGCATTAGTGCTG
This sequence comes from Ancherythroculter nigrocauda, assembly GCA_036281575.1. NCBI lineage: Eukaryota > Metazoa > Chordata > Actinopteri > Cypriniformes > Xenocyprididae > Ancherythroculter > Ancherythroculter nigrocauda. The sequence goes on along the minus strand of VTFQ01000024.1, from coordinate 29,964,839 downwards.
GTGATTTACAGACTCTTTCTGCAAGTTACATCGTTACGCCAGTAGATGGAGACAAGAGACTGACTTTATGAATCAATCAATCAATCAATTATTAATCAACTGATTTGTTCAAAACACTGAATCATTCAGGAAAGAAACAAGCATATTTGATGGCTCTGTCCCAATGAAGAGGCTGCATGTTCGTTCTGAAGATCAACCAATGAAATGATCCTTCACAGCCGCACTGAAATGTTATTGGTTCACGCTATAGTCAGTCTCTGAAGGCAGGAAATCAACTCCTTTTTTCCCTTATTAATTTCATTATTGCCTCCAATCCTCTTGACATCATATCATTTTATTTTATTTCATATATATATGGCTCAGAATATCAAGTCAAACAGTGAAACTGAGTGGAGTTAAACTCATTTGCATCACATTTGTGATTGTGTTCCTCTGGGAATTGAGCAGATCTCGTTTCATCATGTATCTGCAGGTGTTTTCATGCTCCATTGAGTGAAGTTTATTTATAAAATATGAGCTAAAGCCCTGATCCAATGAAAGAGCCGAAACAAAAATGACCCAAAAAAGGACATAATGTTACAATTATGTTTTATTGACTGAATTGTAATAAAATCAAGAGTGAAAAAGCACACATATAGTCAGCAGATCTACTCTGAACATTGCTGTCTCCTCACAGTGTCTCCAGTGGACGCAGACTGGCCGCTCCGTGTGTCCTCACAGCTCACCGAGACGCTCTTCATCCACTCCTCCTCAGAGAGAGTCAGGCTGCTGCTCCAGCTGTACAGACCGTCCTTCTCCAGGAGCCCAGCGCTGCTCTCCTGAGACCTGCTGCTCCCGTCCACCTTCAGCTCAGGCTCCAGTCTGACGGGAAGCCCTTGTTGGCCACACACACCAGTGTCGCTGTGTTCAGAGAGGAGATCTCTGCGCTGGAGGGCGGCAGGACGCTCACTTTAGGAGGAGTGACGCCTGAGAGAAGCACAGAGAAATCAGTTACCAGTGGCTTTCCATTAGGATTCAAGAGAAAACTAGGAGAAATTCTCCAACAGCGAGAGAAACAACATGAAGAAAACAGTCAAAGAAAATCCCATCATTATTCCTTCAACACATTAATGCTCACAAACTCCTACACATGAAAAGAGAAAATGTTCAGAATTCATTTCACATTCTGGTAAATATGCTGATTAATTATTAAAGCTGCAGTCTGTAAGTTTGCCTCTTTGTCTCCATCTCTGTTTGAAACCTGTAATTGCAGTTATTTGTGGAATGATCTTCCTCACATGGGTTGTGCGTCGGCACGGCTCCTCAGCGCGGACGAATCTGATGTTTTGAGGTGTTTGTGTGGCTGTCAGTCACCGCACCAGTGTGGATCTTCACTTACTTCACAATTACAGATTCACGTCTTGGAAGTTTGTTCAAAATAAGAAGTTTCAACGGAAAATGTCATCTGAACAAGTACGAAACATGTCTGCCACTTTTGTTCTGAATGACTGAGGAAAAAAAAGTTTTACAATAAATCGCACTACCAACCTTCTTTATGAATACAGACGTGACGTAATGATGCAAACTCCAATTTCCCACAGAAACTGACCCGAACCTCAAATCATAAAAAATAAGAATATAACTGTAAATAAATAACAAATCAAAGTAAAAAAAAATTAACTAAATTAAATAATTCAGAATATGTATGTATGTATTAATCACACATTAGATATCCTAATTATGGGTTTTTAAATAATCATGTGCTTCTCAAAGCGTTTTAATGATTAAAGCAATTTTAAGTTTTAATGACCTGTGACCTCTGGAATGACTTTTTCACAAGGAGTTCACAGTGATGTACTTGTTTCTTTTAGTGATGCAACTCATGATTCCATGTTTCTGAATCATAACATGAGAAAAGATCCTAAACACTGTTAGTTTTATTTGCATTATCTGTTGGACCCCTTACACAGATTTACATAGAGATTATTTGCATCGCAGCACAAGCTTCAGGAGGATTTATAACTCTGTTTTTATAAGAACTTTATAACTGTGAGAATCTGAACCAACAGCAACCATGAGCTTCATCACCATCTTCATCTGGATATTAACTATCTACTGTTTCACAGGTGAGGAAACCTGAAGTTAAACAAACTCTATTATAACTGATTATTTGTGCTAGAAATATTGTCAAAATATTTAAATCTGAATTTTTATATATTCTTCTTGATGTAGAATCAAGAGGTGAAGTGACAGTCACTCAGACGCCTGCAGTGAAATCTGTTCGTCCAGGAGACTCAGTTACTGTATCCTGTAAAACCAGTCCTGAAGTCTATCAGGGTTGGAGTGTTCAGCCTCTCAGCTGGTACTTACAGAAACCCGGAGAAGCTCCTAAACTCCTGATTTATAAAGCAAGCACCCTCCTTTCAGGAACTCCATCTAGATTCAGTGGCAGTGGATCTAACAGTGATTTCACTCTGACCATCAGTGGAGTCCAGACTGAAGATGCTGGACATTATTACTGTCTGGGTGTACACTGTCCTAGTGGCTGTGTGTTCACACAGTGATAAAGAGTCGTACAAAAACCTCTGTCAGTCAGAGTCACAGTGACTGAACTGATACTGCAGCTGCTCACACACTTTCACACACTTTCACACACACTCAACAGCAGAAACACAAATATGATCTTAATATCAGCTTTGTTGAGCTTCATCAGTATTTCTTACAGGGTTAGTTCACCAAAAAATGAAAATTCTGACATTTATTACTAACCCTCATGTCGTTCCAAACCCCTAAGACCTCCATTAATCTTCAGAGCACAAATTAAGATATTTTTGTTGAAATCCGATGGCTCAGTGAGGCCTGCATAGCCAGCAATGACATTTCCTCTCTTAAGATCCATTAATGTACTAAAAACATAATTAAATCAGTTCATGTGAGTACAGTGGTTCAATATTAATATTATAAAGTGACGAGAATATTTTTGGTGTGGCAAAAAAACAAAATAACGAATTATTTAGTAATGGCAGATTTCAAAACATTGCTTCAGGAAGCTTCGGAGCGTTATGAATCAGTGTATCTTTATATTATTAATATTGAACCACTGTACTCACATGAACTGATTTAGATGTGTTTTTATTACCTTTAGGGATCTTGAGAGAGGAAATGTCACGGCTCCCTATGAAGGCCTAGCGGAGCCATGGATTTCAACTAAAATATCTTAATTTGTGTTCCGGGAGCCATGGATAAGTTTCGTATGATACACCCAGAATGCATTGCACCATGAAGCATGTCACCATTGTTGAGATTCATACGCTGATTCTTGATGTCTGTGTGCGAGTAAAACTCACAGGAGCCCAAAATATGTAAATGGTGTGTTATAAATCGTTTGATGTTCTGATTAAATTCTATTATTCTCTTGCTGTAGAATCATAACAATAAAACAGAATTAATAACATACTACCCGTATAAACCTCCCACATAATATCAATGAGTTAAGCCAATATATGATGATTATATTCTTATCATCAATCAGCTTACAGCATCTGATTATATTTTCTCTTGCTGTTCTCGCCATAACAAACAAACACAGCTGTCAAGAGAAAAACTAATGTTAAAAAGTCAAGAGCCTGACTAAAGCACACACTGATCGCCACAATGGTAACATCAAATCAAACTATTGCTTTCAAATAAGTAATCAACATCTAAGCCTCTTCTTAATTCTTAATACAAACTTCTGTAGATGTCTGACAGAAATAAAGTCAGTCTGGTTAGTAATAAGTGAAGCTAATGCTGTTTGTGGAGTTGTTTAATCAGATCTTGAGAGATGTAATGTATTTTATCTTCAGTTGATTTCATCCAAGGCTGTGGCTGGAAGTAGTTCTTGTGTTTCTCTTTCCTTCAGTGATTCTGCTTGTTAACAGCAGGTGTTCTTCACTAATACAAAATCATTATTCAATCACTTAATTATCTCATTACCTCCAACACTGATTAAGTGTTACATTAAACCGCCTGTAGTGTGCACACTAAGCAGTGTTCATTTCATCTGGGCAAATCCATGTGGGGCCTACATGGAAACTGGGTGCAAAACTGGCTGGGTCCCAGTTAGATAGCCCAGGTCAAACCCATTTGGGCCCCACATGGCTCTGCTGGCTGGGCATATAGTCAGCAGATCTACTCTGAACACTGCTGTCTCCTCACAGTGTCTCCAGTGGACGCAGACTGGCCGCTCCGTGTGGCCTCACAGCTCACCGAGACGCTCTTCATCCACTCCTCCTCAGAGAGAGTCAGGCTGCTGCTCCAGCTGTACAGACCGTCCTTCTCCAGGAGCCCAGCGCTGCTCTCCTGAGACCTGCTGCTCCCGTCCACCTTCAGCTCAGGCTCCAGTCTGACGGGAAGCCCTTGTTGGCCACACACACCAGTGTCGCTGTGTTCAGAGAGGAGATCTCTGCGCTGGAGAAGCACAGAGAAATCAGTTACCAGTGGCTTTCCATTAGGATTCAAGAGAAAACTGGGAGAAATTCTCCAACAGAGAGAGAAACAACATGAAGAAAACAGTCAAAGAAAATCACACTTTATAGTCTCTGTGCTTCAATACACAGATGACATCCTGGTTTCCGGGGAGACAAAAGAGGACTGTGAAAGGGCCTCCATCATCGTCTGCAATGTGCTCGCCCAAGTTGGATTCCAGGCCTTAAGAGACAAGCTTCAGTGGGCACAGTCTAGAGTGACATACTTGGACACATCATAATGCCAGGTTTGAGAGCGATCTCAACTGATAGGGTCCAGATGATCAGAAAAATGAAGTCCCCTCGAACTGTACAGCAGCTTAAAATTTTTCTGGGGTTAGTGAACTACTGTAGATCCTGGATACCTGATTGTGCCATATATGACAGGCACCTGCGAAACCTGATTGACTACAAAGCTCCGCCAAGTACTCTTTTAAAATGGACAGAAGAGGCAGAGCTACATTTCACTGCCTTGAAACAAGCCATCACTACGGCACCCGCGTTGGGCCTTCCCGACTATTCCTGAGATTTCCACTTGCATGTCCGCGAGGCGGAAGGGATGGCTCTTGGCATCCTGTTGCAACAGCATGGCTCCACATATAGACCATTAGCATATCTAAGAAACTAGATAATAACAAACAGATAAAAACAGCAGATGGCAAACCCACAGCTCACTCTAACCTAAAAGGACAATTAACTAAAGCCGCGCACACACTTAACGATTGTAAGGCCGATTATGAATGTAAATTGATACTTATGACTGATTGCGTTCAAACACATGCAGTCAGAGCCAGTTGTGTTCAGTCTGCGATTACAGTCGGTGTTTAAATTCCATGTATAAGTATTTAAATCGGCTTCAGTCGCAGGAAACAATCACTGTATGTTGAGCACAGTCTTAGAATGTTATAGATAGTCGTTAAATGTGTGCCCGGCTTAAGGCAGTACAGTTACCCTCTGAAGTGGCCATAGTAAAGGTAAAAGGTCACGTAGTAGGGGATAACAAACAAGCTGTGGGAAACAGAAATGCAGATGAAGCCGCTAAGGAAGCGGCAAAGGTTCAAATCAAATCGACATTTGTTGTGGGTAATCAGAGTCAGGTAACTATGACTACGTATATAACTAATATACCTGACATTGACATTAAGATCCTGCAGAGTCAACCAACATAAGCTGACTTGGAGCATTGAGGAAAACATGGATGTGCCTCAGATAAAGATGGGATCTTGAGAGACGAAAAGGGAAGAATAGCGCTTCTGAAGTTAGGATTAATAATCCTCATCAGACACTACCATGGCTTGTCACACACAAGCTGTGCAAAAGTAGTACAAGTAATCAATCAATTATATTGTATCGCAGATGTACACAAAACTGCAAAGCTCGCATTAGATGCATGTCTTACATGTGCAAAAGTAATTCCGCACAGACCAGTTAAACATGATGCACTGCCGCATCCACAAGCACTGCTTCAGAATGTGCAAATTGACTTTACGCACATGCCGCCAATAGGTCATTTGAAATACCTTTTGGTAATTGTGGATAGATTTTCAAAGTGGCCAGAAGCATTCCTATGTCCAAAAGAGAATGTTAACTCTGTGGTAAAGATTTTTTTTTATTCTAACCAAAGAAATGATTCCTCAATTTGGCATACCTACCACTATTGAAAGTGATAATGGGACGCCATTCGCGTCTAGGGTAACGCAGCTCTTGGCCAAAACATTGTCGATTGATTGGCATTTCAACACACCCTTCCACACTGTCAGTCATTGTCTAATGTGGAACGTTTGAATCAGACCATCATGAGAAGGCTCACAAAAGCCTCCATAGATACCGGAAAGAAATGGCTAGATTTGCTACCCATGGAATTGACAGCAATAAGAATGACTCCATCTTCCACTACTAAACTATCGCTGTTTGAAATACTAATGGGTAGGCCTTTCCTGACCCCATGGGTCAAAGGCCGTGCAGGCATTACTTCCCTATGTGATCTGGAGGTGATACAGGAGGACTACGTAACTTCCCTCATCAAGAAACTGAATTCTACATGTGCTGATGTTCCTCTGTGTCTTCCTCTCCCCTTAGAAAAGCCTACTCACCCCTTTGTTCCAGGACAGAGTATGCTGATGATCAAAAGGCTGAAACTGACAAAGGTGGGAGAAATGAAGTATCTTGGACCAGCTACGGTGATCGCCGAAACCAGGACAGGAGTTCTGACAGATTACCAACCACAGTGGATACATGCTTCGAGAATAAAGTACTGTCCTACAGGAGAGCAGGCAAGCTCCAATTCAGAATAGAATCTCAAATGGGGATTCACCTTACTGCAAAACAGGGAGGAACAAAACACTTATTAAGCTGAAGAAGGAACTACCTCTAATAGTGAGGTGGGGGTTATCCAAAGCTGGAAGATAGATGGCCCATTGAGCCAAACAGTGTTATCTCCTTAAACACCCCTGTATGCACTAAGGGCCAAATTTCATTAATGGATATACCACCTCTAGAGTTTTACACAGTGTTCAGGTCGCCGAAGCTGTTGAAGCGTTCATCAAAAATATTGTTCACTTAGCTAAATGCTTCCTAGAGGAAGAACCAAGATTGGAAGAGATAATTCTTCAGAGACCATATTCAAACAGAATCGTGTTTTTCCTATTCACAACAAAATACAGAACCTTCAAAGTGTTTAAAAAGGATATATGTATATGTGTGTATGTCTACAATAATCAGATCTTATGTGCACAATGATGTTCCATAGGTAAGACATTCTGTCTAAAAGGATTAGTCCACTTTTAAATAAACTTTTCCTGATAATTTACTCACCCCCATGTCATCCAAGATGTCCATGTCTTTCTTTCTTCAGTCGAAAAGAAATTAAAGTTTTTGATGAAAACATTCCAGGATTTTTGGACTTGAATGGGCACCAAATGATTGAAGGTCAAAATTAGTTTCACTACAGCTTCAAATTGTTCTATACGATCCCAGATGAGAAATAAGGTTCTTATCTAGTGAAACCATCTCTCATTTTCTGAAAAAAATTGAAAATTATATAAGTTTTAACCTTAAATGCTCATCTTGAACTAGCTCTCTTCTTCTCCTCTATTAGAATTCCAGCAGTGTAGACGCTGCTAAGCGTATTACTGCCCTCCACAGGTCAACTAATGAACTAATTTTTTATATGCAATATGCTAGTTCAATAGTATATAACAATTAGTTCAAACTTTAACCTGTGGAGGGCAGTAATACACTTAGAGCTAGTTCAAGATGAGATTTTATCTAACAGTGACTTTTGCAGCTGTTACAGTTACACCCACAGGAGCCCCATTGAATAAATTCATCACTGTAATAACTGTCCTTGTTAATCACGGTCCGATCCTGTTCATCAGTGGTTCTTCTGTCTGTTCACACCGCCCTCTAGTGGCACAGTGATGTAGTGCAAAATAACAGGAATGAAACTGTTGACACTGTTTCTCTCACTCCAGTTTTGCTCTGAAGGGTTTCTGTCATCAGTACAGCTGTGATCACCTGCGGTCTCGTACCTGCAGCCGAATTTCAGTCGAGCTGATGATGCTTAGATAATGATAATATAGATTTGAAATATTTCATCTTATAACAATTTAAATTGGTCCTAAATTTTATGCTACATTTTTAAAGTTCACAGTATATTGATGATTACATGATCCATATTTGATGTTGTGATTGACAGGATGAGATGAACGAGCTCCTCCTGAACCTTCATTTAGAGCCTCATTTAAATACAGAATGAGTTCATTTGCATATTGATCAGATGCTTCAGTGCTCTGAGAGTGTTTATAGTGCTGTGAGTTTAACACTTCATCACTGACACACACAACAATCTTCATCAACATGACCTTCATCATCATCTTCATCTGGACTCTCACAGCGTTTGCTCAAGGTTTGTGGAGCACAAGTTTGATATCAATTCATTTCTTCAAGTATATTGTCAAAGTTTTGAGTTGATTTTCTTCTTGTTGTGTGTTTCAGAGTGTAGAGGACAGATCACCGTCACTCAGAGTCCCTCAATGACAGCAGCTCAACCAGAACAAACTGTGAACATCAACTGTAAAACCAGCACAGATTTGTACAGTTATTCTGGGACATACTTATTCAGCTGGTACTTACAGAAACCTGGAGAAGCTCCTAAACTCCTGATTTATTATGCAAGCACCCTCCAGTCAGGAACTCCATCTAGATTCAGTGGCAGTGGATCTAACAGTGATTTCACTCTGACCATCAGTGGAGTCCAGACTGAAGATGCTGGACATTATTACTGTCAGAGTAGACACGACATCAACAGTAACAGGGTGTTCACACAGTGATAAAGAGTCGTACAAAAACCTCCGTCAGTCAGTCACAGTGACTGAACTGATACTGCAGCTGCTCACACACTTTCACACACTTTCACACACTACTGACACACAGAGGACAAACACAGGAACTACACATGTGCTCAAAACTGACTTACGACTGAAATCAGCTCTATTAGACTGTGATCTGTCCTGTGACAGACTAGCCTGGTAATACCAGACTCTGCTACTTCACTTTGCTTCGTAGACAGAGTCTGGAATGGCATAATAGAGAAGTGTTTTCTCTCTCGCTAGGGGACGCTTGTCTGAAGTTTAAAATCATTGGTTACCCGTAAGCCAATCAGATACGTTTAGTTATGACGTATGTTATGGGCCTGTACAGCCGCATCGAAGCACAGACATCATGCATCTAACTCAAATCTATGATTGAACTTCCACTGTAAACCTGTTGTAAACACATGATGATGTGAGCGAAATACCGGAGTGAACATGGCTGTAAACGACTTTTGCAGATTATGCGAAGTTAATGCATCCCGAAGTTTGCATCCCGTGTCTCGTTTCCCATTTCCGCGGTCGTTTCGGTTTTCGATTTCTCTAACCTACAATGTAAAACTCGGCGCTTAGCATCTACGTCACGGCTCTCAGCCCGCCCTCTGTTCGTTGATTGGCCCGGCTGTTTCCAGACCGGTGGCAAACAGAAAGCTCTGACGCTGTATCAGACTGAGTACAGAAGCGAAATGAAATTGAGCGGAAGTAGGAAGTCTGACGTAGTCAGGCTAGTGACAGACGGGTTTGACTCAAATATGCTCAGAATCAGAGAAAACAGAGTGTGTAAATTAATATGTAGATTCATATGTTGTTTTGTTTTTGTACATTAAACTACACTAAAGTCATGGTGTATCAGTAACATGCAGATGTTTTTCAAGCAGCTCCTTCATCTAAAGCTGTTTCTAAATGTATTACTCATAACTCATTTCTCATGAGCAGAAGTGAAAGTGTTCCAATTGAGAGCGTTGAACCAATCAAAGAGTGAAACTGTGAGTTTGAGGTGAAAATCACATTTGCATTGGCAGGTTTAGTGATTGTGATCCTCTCAGAATAGAGCAGCTCCGTCTCCAGTGACCATGTTCAAACCCCAAGAGCTTCATTTGACATTTCCTGCTAAATGCAGCTGTTCTCAACTATTACAATCAATCAAAAGCAGCTGAAACTTTAGTGCAGGACTTTGAATGAACGACACACTGATCAATGATGCAGTCGGACACAAATGTAACGCGTTCAGAAGCTTTATTGAATGAACAGCAATGGCAGCACATTGAAAGACTGCTTCAGTATTGAGCTGTAAATCACGTGACTGCTGCGAATCCTGCCGGACGCTCAGATACGGCTCGTCTGGACCGGAGAAACATCAGCACTGGGAGCTCTTGAGGAACGAGGCCTCGTGATCAGCTCCGTCATGTCTTACTCTGCAGACGAAGCGATCCGCGCCTTCCCAGCGTGCTTTGCTGAGGCTCAGGACGCTGCTGCGGCTGTAGCGTCCGTCCCGCTCGCTCTCTGCGCTGGTCTGAACCCCCTCGGTGACCTCTGACCCGTCCAGCGTCCAGCTCACCGTCGCCCCCTGTGGAGAGTAAGAGCTGAGCAGGCAGAGCAGTGCGGCTGAGTCTCCAGAGATCTGCAGAGAAGAGGGCGGCAGCAGAGACACGGAGGGCTTCACTGCGGGACCAGCTGCACAAACACACACAAACAACACCAACGTCTTTAGATCATCAATTAGTCAGATGTCACACACAGTAATGGAGGAAAAATCACAATCATTTCATCTTTACAGAAATTCCACATCACTGCTTTCTTTCATAAACCACATAGTAATGATCCTGCATTTAAATTTCAATATTCTCAGATCAAATAAAATATTCACTGCTACTAAATATATGAAGTATAAGATATATGAATAAATATAAATCAGTTCTCTGAAGCAGACATGATATACAGCAAATATTACAGTCATTTCATCTTTTCTGAATAAGGTTCAGTTTAATCTCAAACTCATTTTAAAAACATTGTCCACAAACTGATGATTTATATGTAGAAAACAAATTTAAATGATCATTATTAATGTTAATCATAATCATAATTAGCAGCAAATGTAAGCTGAAATTATGAATTTTTCAAATCTTTCTCTTTGTCTGATGATGACGTCTACAAAATTATAATTATTTTATCCGTATCATCAAACTTTTTCTTACATGCATTACAAATTTTCTGAATTATTAAATTTACCCAGAATTATGAACAACATTATGTATTTTAAGAAATAATTGGAACTATCAGAAAATATTGCAATCAATATATTAGAAAACAAAGAATGTTAGTTATTATAATATCTGAAATTACTCTTGTAAAAAGAAATAAATATATAAAAAGCAACATAAAATATTGCAATGAAAAAAGATAAATATCATGAAATATCACTGAATATAAACATGTAATTATGAAACAGCAGACACATTTAAAGAAACTATGAAACTATTAAATTTACTATGAAATATTGTAGTTAATTTTTTTTCAAACAATTTTATAATTTTTAAAAACTTTTTGCAAAATGCTTGTTGGAATAATCTAAAAACAAAACAATTATATATAAACATTTTAGAGAATTTTAGAGACTTACTGATGGTCAGTTTAGTTCCTCCACCGAAAGTGTACCACAGTGCTTCATTCTAGTGAAAGCGTCGTACAAAAACCTCCGTCACACTCAAATGAACACAAACTCCAGCAGAGAAAGAGACGAACGACACTCACACACACTGATATGAGACTCAACAGCAGCTCTTCTCAACATCAACATGATTGAGCTGAAAACACACACTAAATATTCATCTTTAAATGAAATACTTGTTATTGCATGAAGGAGGAAATTTTATAATTAGTCAAAAACTACATTTATCACATTTACAAAACATGTGATTTAAACTCTGTTAATTCTATTGACCTGCTTTATAATGAAATCTTCAGCCAGATTTAGATGGTCATTCTCTATTGGATGACCTTTGACCTGTTCTACAGTATCATGATGATATCAAATCTGCAGCAGGTATTAAATGCTCTCAGCATCAAAGTCTGAATGAAACTGATCATTAAAACAGTGTTTAGAGGGAGAAGATCCACCCAAAATAACATGAAGTAAATCAGGAGTGTCTGTTTCTGAAAATGATCAATAGAAATTTATTAGCAAAGATACTAAATGACAAAACAGTGTTTCTGCTGTCTTCAGGTAAATGATCTGGAGTGTGTTTGCATATTGATCAGATGCTTCAGTGCTCTGAGAGTGTTTATAGTGCTGTGAGTTTAACACTTCATCACTGACACACACAACAATCTTCATCAACATGACCTTCATCATCATCTGGACGCTCTTACACTGCTTTATACTACAAGGTGAACAGTATACATTTGAAATAAATCATTTAAATAATACATTTTTAACACAGCTTTAAATCATGTCAAATGATATATACTTTATGGACTAATAAGTGATTTGTTTTTCAGTGTGTAGAGCTCAGGTCACAGTGACTCAAACTACTTTAGTGAAAACTGCAACACCAGAAGAAACTGTTGAGATGAGCTGTAAACTCAGTAGAGCTGCTACAACCTGCACCCCAGCATACTGTGTGTACTGGTACTTACAGAAACCAGGAGAAGCTCCTAAACTCCTGATTTATAACACAAAACTCCTCCAGTCAGGAACTCCATCTAGATTCAGTGGCAGTGGATCTAACAGTGATTTCACTCTGACCATCAGTGGAGTCCAGACTGAAGATGCTGGACATTATTACTGTCAGATTTTACATACTGGTGTGTTCACACAGTGATAAAGAGTCGTACAAAAACCTCCATCAGTCAGAGTCACAGTGACTGAACTGATACTGCAGCTGCTCACACACTTTCACACACTAGAGGACAAACACAGGAACTACACATGTGCTCAAAACTTTGAGTGAAATCTGCTCTAATAGGCCAGATTTACTAAACAAGGAAAATTACAGAGAGAGCACAATTCCCAAGAAGTGCAGATTTGAGTGGAAAGTTCTGCACTGAATCTACTGACGACGCTCAAATTAAAGAACACAGACGCAGCCATAATGACCAACACAATCAACCAAAAGCAGCGCAAATTATCATCTGGTTTAAGACATGTTTTTTGGGGCAGTAAATAATGGCGCAAATACCAGTAAATTGACTAGCACAAACCTTAGTAAATCACCATGTGTGATTCATTTAAATATTCTCCTCTCATAAATTTTGCATCTGAAAGGTGTAGCATATGCACACTTATCAGGACAGTCAATAAAATCTGGAATCTTCAGAATGCCTTTATCATGCTGGACTGTGTTGTAAATCTCACCGGCTCCGGCCGGTCTGCGAAAGACGAGCACCTTTGACACTTCCGTGGACCCTTTGAGGTAAAACAGAGAACCCCATTTCCTAGCTCTTGGGACATCAAAGGGCCCCTCATGTGGACTAAGTGCCAGATCACATTCCAACACACACCACACACACACAGACACACACATAAACACACAAACATACACTGAAGACTGTATGTGTAAAATATAATTATGCCAAAATGTAATGCAAGTATTAATTTCTTTGAAGTTCGTTTAAACTGATTTCTGTGCTGGCTTTCAAAGGGTTAACTGTTATAATTTGCCATTCTTTGACCATCTCTCTTTTCCTGTCTTTACTTCCATCCTTGTATATATGTGTATATTCTTGTATATATATTTAGACGCATAATCTCTGTACTAGTAGTTTGCATATATTAAACACATTATTCATGCTCGATTGTTCTTTTGCTCCTTCAACAAAAACCAGGTCACTTTAACATTTCGATCCTATATCCTTGCTTTATGCTTGGATGCTAGTAGAGGAAGTTTTTCTCGTGGCCAGAGAAAAAACCTTCCTTCCGATGATATTCTGTGAGGAGCTAAAGGTTTGCTGGACAAACTAATAGTTTCTCTAAATAATTATTGAACCATAACTAATCATATATGTAACTGATTATAATTCGTTGTAATTAGTTCACAATGTTTAATTCCGGGTCGGTATATGCATAATAATCAGTCATAAAGCATTATGACTTATTATATTCATATGTCCCACCCATAAATTGATTAATAACTGTACAGAATCGCTACAACATCAAACAAGTGATCAACAGAATTTGGATTCATCAGATTGTTGAGAAGATATAGTTTTATAAGTGTATTGAGCCATGGCTAAATGAACTATCTTCTAAACGCTTTGACTAATTAAAATCCTTTTGATACTTTTGTCATTAGTGTCTATAGATGACATGCAAAATTTTGTGTGAATCGGTCAAGTGGTTTAGGAGATCGAAAAAAGTTTTTAGCAACTCAAAATGGCCGACGGACTACAACATGTTGTACTAAAGTTGTCCACTAGAGGGAACCACAGGAGAAGAAATCTATTTTTCTATCAGTTTCCATCAGTTTGAATCCAAAATTCACAGAACTTTATACACATGGACAACAAGACTTTCTGAGGAAACATGCAGAGTTCCAGGAACTTTTTTTAAATCAGTCATTTATATGAATGGGATTCAGAGATGAAGGTCATAATACTAATGCTGTCCACCAGAGGGAGCCACAGGACAACAAATCCTTTCAGATCTCTTTATGAAAGTCTGTGTAAATGGTTCAATAGATTGACTTGTAGTATAAAAAATGCATATAAGCCTAAATTCATTATAGTTTCATAAAGTTTAATAAAGCCCAATATAATTAGTTTGAATAATCAACTGTAATCTCCAAAATACTTACAGATCATTCATTTTTATATTAATATTCATTTTATAATATTGAAAACATATTTGTCAAGTTACCAGATGTGACTGAATGTATTGCCGTTCAATTGAAGGAAAGAGACAATATTATCTGTCTATTTTAATATAGTACATAGAATAATACTTCCATGAAGAGATACTTAAAGACTCATATTTTATTTGGAAAGACACATGGCCATTGCTGTACCGTCTACTACACGATTCAAAGTGTTTCTGGATTGAAGTTTCTGAGCTGTAAAAGATCCCAATAACAATTCAAGCTACAAGTTAATCCTATTATGCTAGAGGATGTTCATGTGCATTAAAGCTAAAGAACAAGAGTTTGTCTTACATTGGCCATATAACCTGTTACGGCCAGAACTACAGTCCTTGTTTGTCACTTTGGGTGGCGCAATTGCATATAGTGCTATAATATATAGTGTTTAACCATTTAAATACACACTGGAGCCCATCAAATGCACTGCATTAACTCATTATTATTCACCTCGTCCGTTCCTGTTCATCAGTGTGTCTGTCTGTTCACACCGCCCTCTAGTGGCACAAAGATGTAGTGCAAGATAACATGAAATTTTATGCTACATTTTTAAAGTTCACACTTATTGGTATATCATGATTACATGATACATATTTGATGTTGTGATTGACAGGATGAGATGAACGAGCTCCTCCTGAACCTTCATTTAGAGCCTCATTTAAATACAGAATGAGTTCATTTGCATATTGATCAGATGCTTCAGTGCTCTGAGAGTGTTTATAGTGCTGTGAGTTTAACACTTCATCACTGACACACACAACAATCTTCATCAACATGACCTTCATCATCATCTTCATCTGGACTCTCACAGCGTTTGCTCAAGGTTTGTGGAGCACAAGTTTGATATCAATTCATTTCTTCAAGTATATTGTCAAAGTTTTGAGTTGATTTTCTTCTTGTTGTGTGTTTCAGAGTGTAGAGGACAGATCACCGTCACTCAGAGTCCCTCAATGACAGCAGCTCAACCAGGACAAACTGTGAACATCAACTGTAAAACCAGCAGTGATGTGTATTATCATAGTTCTAATGGACATTATTTAGCCTGGTACTTACAGAAACCTGGAGAAGCTCCTAAACTCCTGATTTATTTTACAAACCGCCTCCAGTCAGGAACTCCATCTAGATTCAGTGGCAGTGGATCTAACAGTGATTTCACTCTGACCATCAGTGGAGTCCAGACTGAAGATGCTGGACATTATTACTGTCAGAGTTATCACTACATCAACAGTAAAGATGTGTTCACACAGTGATAAAGAGTCGTACAAAAACCTCCGTCAGTCAGAGTCACAGTGACTGAACTGATACTGCAGCTGCTCAAAGGAGGATCTGAAACAACATCGTCACACAAACATCTGAAATAAAATCATCTAAATTAAGCTTTTTTTAATAAATTATTGAGGTCAGAATTCAAAGCATTAGCTGAGAGAAACAGACAAAGTCCATCAGTGTCACTGTTAAATTTCCTCATATTCATACCCTCTTTAGACTAAAAATGTTGTGGTAAATGTATATCTGCCTTGAGATTTTGTGCTCTTATAGATCAGTGACATGATTGAGATCTACATGTGAGTCGTCCACCATATTGGATCAGTCAGATCTGGTCCGTGAACACTGGAGAGCAAGTGAACTCCTGACTGCATCTGCAACCTCTGTAATAAAGTTTCATGAGAACTAGTTAAATAGTAAAATCACTGTGGGGCATCGATTATAAAACACAAAGTTCATTAGTTGCTTTTATTTGAGATATGGATCAACATGTGGATCAAGGTGTGGTTATTATACAAAAGAACAACAATACTGACATAAATCACAAGTATAAAAACATCAAACACTCATAAATAGTTGCAGAAACCTCAAGCAGCAAAACAATCAAATCAACTTCCACTTGATGAACACACACAGTCCTCTATCAGAACACAGTCCAGACCTCAACTCTCATTCTAGTGATTTCCAGCATGTCCACGAGCTCCAAGAGGAAGATGTGTGGCAGATATTTAAGGAATAATCAGTATCGCCCTCTACTGCCTCATTCCCTTCATAACCTCATTCACATGTGAATATCTATATATGCAATAGACATTAGCTGCTATTTTCACAGCATTTATTTGATCATTAATGTGATTTTACATATTGAGTTATACAAAAACACAAACCAGCACATCTTCACCTCTGAAAGGTTTTCCTCTGTCCGTCTGGAGTTTAAAGCTCAGTGGTTTATATGCTGCACAATGCTGTGATATTTTTGATGAAAGTCATTGATTTGTAAGTGATGAACAGCGTCATGTTGGCCGTTGTGTCGATGTGTCCGGAGCGGTCGAATGGGCCTCTATGACACCACCTTATGTTTAACATCATTTTTAAATTCAGTGTGTGTCTTCCGGTATGATCCGCTTACACTTATTTTTAGATGTATAAAACAGCTCATTGTGCTGCTTGATATTGCAAACTGCTGTATTATTTTAATGTATTGTCTTCATTATAAACACACTGGTCTGTAGTGTGAATAGTTTCACTGTTTACTGCACTTTATTATTCTTCTCATTATTTCACTAATGAATCTGAAATCTTGTTCATTCACAGAAAACAGTCTATATCTGCACTGAAAAATAAGAAGGATACATATCTAAGCCTCTGGAATAATTACTTTATTTGTTTATGTATGCATGCTAGGGATGGGCGATATTATCGTTTGCGATAAATACCGTTGAAAATTCTCCTCACGATAAAAATTTGTCTCCTTGCGATAATTACGATAAGTCTAGTTGTTGACGTATTTCGTGCGCGACCGATTCACTGTTCACGTGTGGAGTTAAAACAAGCATGACGAAAGACGTGAGGCTGAGGAGCAGCTTGTTAAGCGAAGAGTTCCCTTCACAATTTGGAACTGGTTTGGTTATAGAAAATCAGATGTGGAGCAAACTACGGTAATCACTATAAACAAATGTTCAATGAATGAGCCGTATGTCATTCACGCCATCATCACCCGGGTTTTGATAGCGCGCGAGTGCAGGTGAGACCTGAACATCTCACGTTGCTACTGTTTAAACTAAACTCATTTAAACCTTGCCAGTTGCCACTTTAAACATTAAACTAGACGCAAAAGAGAACTTGCGCGCGCTGTGAGGAGATTTGTGTGTACTCATCCGAAGCGCGTACACGGAGAGCTGCGTCACAGATATATTTTGTAAACTATCTGAAGACATAATTGGGATTGTTACTTTTTGATACAGTTAGGGCTGTTACGGTCGGCATGACAATCGCGCCACCGCGGTCGTGTGACATTATAATATATTATATATATATATATATATATATATATATATATATATATATATATATATGAGGTCGCGTTAACTGTTTTTGTTTTTTTTAGCAATGACGGAAAAAATATGAAGGCCGTCCGTCATTTTGAAAGATTACTGAGGCTGATGTAGCTTGTAAATGTAATTCCCACCCCTTCCCAGTAGGTGGTGAGCGCGCTCCAGTGTGGCAGCAGAGCGCGAGTTCAGTCTCCAGAATAAAATGATGCATTTGATTACAAGCACTCAGTTTAGGTATATTTTATAATAATAAAGTTATGATACTTATACTTAAATAATTCAGTTTCTAATCCAGTTCGTTTTGTTTAAATGGTTTGTTTTCTTATTTTTCTTATATAATTATCGTCATTGGTATCGTTATCGCAATAAATACCTGAAATTATCGTGATAATTTTTTTAGGCCATATCGCCCATCCCTAATGCATGCATTCATATTTATGCAATTATTCATGCATAACTCTATTAATTAAAAATACAAATGCATCATTTATGGACTTAACAACACATGTATTTATTTAAGCATGTATTTTGTGTTTTATTTAACTTACTGACACCAAGTTTTAACTGATAAGCAAGATAAGAATTTATTTTACACTTTTAACTGAATTGAGAGTTTTTGAGAGTCAAAATAAAGACAATTATTTCTAAACATCCAGTTTGCTGCAGCAGTGTTTGATGAGGGAAATTTAATTTCTTAACATTTCTGCTCTGCTGTCAGAGTCTGAGACACATTTGAGAGGAAACGCTTTGAATTTGTGTCCCACCCCTGTGATTGGAGCTCAATATCAGAGCGTCTGTCAGTCCGACTGTAAATCCAACATCACTGTCCTTCAGTTTCACTCATTCCCAGTGAAGATGAGGACACACGCTCTGATCATCTGCTCTCTGCTGCTGCTGCTCAACGGTGACACTCACTTTACTGCATTTACTACATTTACTACAGTACATGAACTTGTTCTGGTAAAGATCATTAATGTCTTCTGCTGATTTTCTTGTTGTTGTGTGTTTCAGAGTGTAGAGGACAGATCACCATCACTCAGAGTCCCTCAATGACAGCAGCTCAACCAGGACAAACTGTGAACATCAACTGTAAAACCAGCACAGATGTGCGCAATGGAGATAATTTATACTGGTACTTACAGAAACCTGGAGAAGCTCCTAAACTCCTGATTTATTGGGCCAACCGCCGTCAGTCAGGAACTCCATCTAGATTCAGTGGCAGTGGATAACAGTGATTTCACTCTGACCATCAGTGGAGTCCAGACTGAAGATGCTGGACATTATTACTGTCAGAATTATCACTACATCAGTGGTTATGTGTTCACACAGTGATAAAGAGTCGTACAAAAACCTCCGTCAGTCAGAGTCACAGTGACTGAACTGATACTGCAGCTGCTCACACACTTTCACACACTTTCACACACACTCAACAGCAGACACACTAAATCATAAAGAGATTTTCTCAGAAAGGTTTCTTTAGATCACTGTAAACTGAACACAATCACAAACTTCAGCAAATGTAGTTGTAAACAGAAGCATGTATGTTCATTCATCTTCAGCTGTCAATCATAACACAAGAGCAGCATATATAAACAGCAGCTTACGTCACTCCAGTGAGAATATTCTTCCTGCGTCCCTCCATCACTCCATCTCCACCTTTATGTCCATTTTAATTCATTTCAGAAGTCCTGATGTTCATAGTCGAGTCTTGTGACAGAAACAGATCCTCCATCATGGACACGACAGATGTGTTTACCTGCAGCATTAGTGCTGGTGATTTACAGACTCTTTCTGCAAGTTACATCGTTACGCCAGTAGATGGAGACAAGAGACTGACTTTATGAGTGAATCAATCAATTATTAATCAACTGATTTGTTCAAAACACTGAATCATTCAGGAAAGAAACAAGCATATTTGATGGCTCTGTCCCAATGAAGAGGCTGCATGTTCGTTCTGAAGATCAACCAATGAAATGATCCTTCACAGCCGCACTGAAATGTTATTGGTTCACGCTATAGTCAGTCTCTGAAGGCGGGAAATCAACTCCTTTTTTCCCTTATTAATTTAATTATTGCTTCCAATCCTCTTGACATCATATAATTTTATTTTATTTCATATATATATGGCTCAGAATATCAAGTCAAACAGTGAAAATGAGTGGAGTTAAACTCATTTGCATCACATTTGTGATTGTGTTCCTCTGAGAATTGAGCAGATCTCGTTTCATCATGTATCTGCAGGTATTTTCATGCTCCATTGAGTGAAGTTTATTTATAAAATATGAGCTAAAGCCCTGATCCAATGAAAGAGCCAAAACAAAAATGACACAAAAAAGGACATAATGTTACAATTATGTTTTATTGACTGAACTGTAATAAAATCAAGAGTGAAAAGCACACATATAGTCAGCAGATCTACTCTGAACACTGCTGTCTCCTCACAGTGTCTCCAGTGGACGCAGACTGGCCGCTCCGTGTGTCCTCACAGCTCACCGAGACGCTCTTCATCCACTCCTCCTCAGAGAGAGTCAGGCTGCTGCTCCAGCTGTACAGACCGTCCTTCTCCAGGAGCCCAGCGCTGCTCTCCTGAGACCTGCTGCTCCCGTCCACCTTCAGCTCAGGCTCCAGTCTGACGGGAAGCCCTTGTTGGCCACACACACCAGTGTCGCTGTGTTCAGAGAGGAGATCTCTGCGCTGGAGGGCGGCAGGACGCTCACTTTAGGAGGAGTGACGCCTGAGAGAAGCACAGAGAAATCAGTTACCAGTGGCTTTCCATTAGGATTCAAGAGAAAACTAGGAGAAATTCTCCAACAGCGAGAGAAACAACATGAAGAAAACAGTCAAAGAAAATCCCATCATTATTCCTTCAACACATTAATGCTCACAAACTCCTACACATGAAAAGAGAAAATGTTCAGAATTCATTTCACATTCTGGTAAATATGCTGATTAATTATTAAAGCTGCAGTCTGTAAGTTTGTCTCTTTGTCTCCATCTCTGTTTGAAACCTGCAATTGCAGTTATTTGTGGAATGATCTTCCTCACATGGGTTGTGCGTCGGCACGGCTCCTCAGCGCGGACGAATCTGATGTTTTGAGGTGTTTGTGTGGCTGTCAGTCACCGCACCAGTGTGGATCTTCACTTACTTCACAATTACTGATTCACGTCTTGGAAGTTTGTTCAAAATAAGAAGTTTCACCGGAAAATGTCATCTGAACAAGTACGAAACATGTCTGCCACTTTTGTTCTGAACGACTGAAAAAAGACGTTTACAACCTCGCTACCAATGGCAGGACTCTACAGTGTGACCATTTCAGTCACAATTACTGTGTGCGACTGTGAAAAAGTGTTTAGAAGCACCAGTGCGACTGACCCGATCAGACCCGGTTCTACAGGGGTGCTAGAGGGTACAAAACAGCACAAAAATTTAGCAAATGTGACGCATCTGTGCGTATTTGTGTTTCCAGTCTGGAGAGTGTGGAGAGAGAAGGTGTTGTTGCAGCGCTGAGCAATGTAGCCAATCACTGATGATTTCTTGAATACTGTGGCCAATCAGAGGCATTTAAGTTCAAACGCTAGGGTTTTGAATATAAAATTATAAAAAAACATTTTTTCTTTTGTTTTAACAAGTTGGAAAAAGAAAATTTTGGCTGAGAAAAAAATGACTTTTCAGGTCACTGTGCATCAGTTTTACAAACAAGAACCTACAGTGTCTGTCTTCAGGTAAATGATCTGGAGTGTGTTTGCATATTGATCAGATGCTTCAGTGCTCTGAGAGTGTTTATAGTGCTGTGAGTTTAACACTTCATCACTGACACACACAACAATCTTCATCAACATGACCTTCATCATCATCTGGACGCTCTTATGCCTCTTTATACTACAAGGTGCAGCATGTATTTGGAACAAGTTAAATTATATAATTTTAACACAATTTTAAAATGTGAAAAATAATATTTTAATGACTTTTTTTTTTTTTTTCCAGACTGTAGAGCTCAGATCACAGTGACTCAGACTCCTGCAGTGAAAACTGCAACACCAGGAGAAACTGTTACAATGATTTGTAAATTCAGTACAGCTCCAGCCTGCAGTCCACCATGTGTTGCTTGGTACTTACAGAAACCTGGAGAAGCTCCTAAACTCCTGATTTATTTGACCAAAACCCTCCAGTCAGGAACTCCATCTAGATTCAGTGGCAGTGGATCTAACAGTGATTTCACTCTGACCATCAGTGGAGTCCAGACTGAAGATGCTGGACATTATTACTGTCAGAGTTTCCACAGTGGTCCAGTGTTCACACAGTGATAAAGAGTCGTACAAAAACCTCCGTCAGTCAGAGTCACAGTGACTGAACTGATACTGCAGCTGCTCAAAGGAGGATCTGAAACAACATCGTCACACAAACATCTGAAATAAAATCATCTAAATTAATCTGCCACTCTTAATAATTATAGAGGTCAGAAAGAGATTTTGTGCTCTTACAGATCAGTCACACGATTGAGATCTGACTGATTTCAGTTGCTGCCTTTTATTAATAATAGATTTTAATGTTCATAATTCTCCATAATTCTCCATTTGATTTGAGTATCTCATTTGTACTGAACATGTCGTTTGTACTGCAGACAGTAAGAGTTTTATATTAGCCTGCTATTTTAAAGGGATAGTTCATCCGAAAATGAAAATGACCCCATGATTTACTAACCTTCAAGCAATCCTAGGTAGGTGCATTCTTTTTTTAGACAAATACAATCGGAGTTATATGAAATAATGTCCAGGCTAATCCATGCTTAATAATGGGAGTAGATGGTGGGTCAAATTCTAAAGACAGAAAAAATGCAGCCATCCATTACAAAAGAAGTCCACATGACTCCAGGGGGTTAATAAAGGCCTTCTGAAGTGAAGTGATGCATTTGTGTAAGAAAAATATCCATATTTCAAACTTTATAAACTGTAATCTCTAGCTTCCACTAACTGTCATACACACGTTCATGAGAGAGTGGCGTCCCAGCTTATGATGAAGGACAGAGGGAACCACAGGACAACAAATCCTTTCAGATCTCTTTATGAAAGTCTGTGTAAATGGTTCAATAGATTGACTTGTAGTATAAAAAATGCATATAGGCCTAAATTCACTATAGTTTCATAAAGTTTAATAAAGCCCAATATAATTAGATTGCAAAAAAAAAAAAAAAAAAACTGTAATCTCCAAAATATTTACAGATCATTCATTTTTATATTAATATTAATTTTATACTATACTATTGAAAACATATTTGTTGTTGCCAGACGTGACTGAATGTATTGCCGTTCAATTGAAGGAAAGTGACAATATTATCTGTCTATTTTAATATAGTACATAGAATAATACTTCCATAAAGAGATACTTAAAGACTCAGATTTTATTTGAAAGGACACATGGCCATTGTACACCTGCTGTTAACAAACTGTCGAGTTTGGTCTCGTTTTAAAGCTCTTGCTACCTCTCATTCACTGAGATATGTCACATAGCTGCAAAATGCAAGTTCTATTTTTTATTGGTAATATGAAGGAAAATGCACCCTGATGTAACATATCATAAATTATGCAAATCGAGCCACAAGACAAGACAAAGGAAAGTTTGCCCGCCAACTTTGCACCTATGTCATTGGCTATTCCACATCAAGGAGGTGTGTCGGCTTGTCTGTCATAAAAGAGGAGCACCAGGATTTTCCTGTGTGTTCTCCTGATTGCCTTGAATCATCCATCGCCCACTCACGCACGTCTCTCCCGGACGTCACGGCGACGTGCTTCCATCGCGCTCATCTTTCGGGACCACCATCTCCGGTGAAACTAACTTTCACGTCCTCAGTTCAAATCCTCCCACGGAAACGGAAGAAGCCAATGAACTGCAGCCGCACTGAACCGAAACTCAGCAAGCAAACTGATTCAAGTACCGTTTCTGAATATTAGATAACTGATTTCTGTGCTGGCTCTCAAGGACTGTAGTAAGTTTCGCTACCTTTCTTCTCTCTTTTCCTGTCTTTACTTCTGCTCTTGTATATATGTGTATATTCTGTATATATATTTAGACGGATAACCTCTGTATGAATAGTTTTCATATATTAAACACATTATTCATTCTCGATTGTTTCTTTTGCTCATTCAACAAAACCCAGGTCACTTTAACGTTTCGATCTAGCACAATCGCTTTACGTTTGATGCTATCATAGGAATTTATCCTCGTGGCCAGAGGATAACATTTCCTTTATAATAGTCTGTGGAAAACTTGGGGTATAGTTTCTCTAAAACAACTATTAAACTACAACTGACCATATATGTAATTAATTATGATTTGTTGTAATTGATTCACATATATGTACCTAATTCCCTCTTGGGTCGACGTATCATAATTAATCAAAAAGCTTTATGATTTATTATATTCATATTTCACCCATAAATTGATTAAACCTGTACAAAATTGCTACATCTAAGTGTGTCATATATAACTTTCAAAGTTTCAGACAGTCTTACACAAATCACTTCAGTGTTACAAATGGTTTGTATCACGTCATTTAAGTTTTTTTTTCTCAAATAATGTTTCAATTCCAAAAGTACAATTAAACATTAAATTCCAAATTAAAAGCAAATGCTTAAACAACTTTAATGCAGTTATTTGATCATTAAAACAGACATGTTGATCTATTTTATCAATTCAGAAATGTTTTCCAAAAACACCTGCAATTACTGATAAAAAAAAAAAAAAAAAAGCAGCTTAACAAAAGTCAAGGGTCAAGAGCTCAACTAAAGCAATCGCTGGACTCCACGATGGTGACCTCAAACCAAACATTTTCAATAAGACATCAACATCTAAACTTCTGTTAATTCTCAATAGGAGCTTCTTTAGACGTGTGTCAGAAATAAAGTCAGTCTGGTTAGTAATAAGTGAAGCTGGTAATGCTGTTTGTGGAGATGTTTAATCAGATCTTCAGAGATTTAATGTCTTTTATCTTCAGTTGATTTCATCTAAGGCTGTGGCTGAAGTCAGTTGTAGTTCTTGTATTTCTCTTTTCTTCAGTGATTCTGCTTGTTAACAGCAGGTGTTCATCATTAAAGCTTAATCATCCCTTAATTAAGGCCCCGGTATACTACAAAAAACGAAATTGAAGAACGAACTGATGTGACGTCATTTCGAACAAAATCAGGCCAAAACGAAGTTCGTTTTGTGTTCTTTTTGGAAGTTTGAAACGGCTTGCCAAAGCAAACGTTTAGGAAAAGTTCGCTCCAGCTGCAAAACACCTTCATACTACTATTGGTCAGTGACAATAACATAACAGGAGGTGTGCGCCGAGGCTCCGCCTTCACTCACGTGGGACGCGTCTTTGACTCATTTCGTGTGTTTGAGTTCGTCGAGGTAAGATCTCTGCAGGTGAAAACATGAACACACTGGATAGCCGCTTTATAGTACGAAATGAAGTTGTTCTTGTAAAAAAATGAGGCACTAACACTGTTTTTCATGTTTGATACTGTAAAGCTGCTTGATTTTAAGCGATCTTTTAAATAAAGTGCTATATGAAGACGTGACGTGACTGGAGTGCTACTTTGCAGAGTTTGTGGTAACATACTAATGTTATTATGATTGGACGCTTTTCTTATGCTTTCTATAATAAATGCTTGCTGTTTTCTCATTTTTGTTGTGTTTATTTTGTTACTGAGAAGAAAGTGCACGGCACATATTTACATATTCATCTAAACGTCGCTCTCAGCAGTGTGGGCGGCGTCACATGTTCGTTTACAGTACATCGCTGGTCACGCATTTCGAACTTCGTTTTTACCTCTAAACGAAGAACAAAAAAGAACTTCGTTTGAAGTATATCGGGGCCTTTAATCACTTAATTATATCATTAACTGTCAGGGTTGGAGCTAAACACTGCAGGAATGTGGATCTCGAGGTCCGGATTTGAGGGGAGGGGTATATATTGTTAAACCGTATAAAACAGAACTCAGTAAGATTTGCGAAGCTCCCCCTACAGGTTCCTTCAGTGAATCACACTGTCGTAAATACTCCAAGCGCAGCTCTGGACTACAACGACTACAACGCTCACCAACACAGTAGTTTTGCAAATACAGTACAAGAAATCTCGATGGAGGTGGGTAATTTTCGAAATTGTCTTATAAAGTGAGTTCGCTATGTGTATATTGAATTACTGTAAAGCATTTTGTCACTCTCACGTGAACATGAGGCGAGATTGTGTCGGGTCGGCGCAGCTCAACTTGCAAGTGCTGTTTTCTGGCGTAGGCGTGCCAGAGGGGGTTAGTGCACGCCTCAAACACACCACTACAAGTCAATTAACCATTGTAAGGACTTAGAAAACTATTTATGAAGGTAAAAAAAGTTACTTAGTTCTGCTTTAAATACACCAGGGGTCTTCAAACTTGGTCCTGGAGGGCCACTGTCCTGCAGAGTTTAGCTCCAACCCCAATTAAACACACCTGAACCAGCTAAACAAGGTCTAATTAGGCATACTAGAAACTTCCTGGCAGAAGTGTTGAGGCAAGTTAGAACTAAACTATGCAGGACAGTGGCCCTCCAGGACCGAGTTTGGAGACCCCTGAAATACACACTGGAGCCCCGTTGAATAAATTCATCACTGCATTAACTCATTATTATTCACCTCGTCCATTCCTGTTCATCAGTGTGTCTGTCTGTTCAATGAAAGACCCGAAAGACCCGAAACAAAAATGACACAAAAAAGAGCTTAAAGACACAATTATATTTCATTTAATGACTGAAGTTTAATAAAATCACACACATAGTCTTGTGTGAAAGGCAGAAAGCAGAGCAGATGAATCGACTGAAGCTGATGGAGAATGAATGAGTCCCTCATGTGCTGCAGAGAAACACACTGTTGGTCTCCATGAGTGAGAAGAGCAGCAGATCTCCTCTGAACACTGCCGTCTCCTCACACAGGCCGGCCGCTCCGTGTGTCCTCACAGTGTCTCCATCCACTCCTGCTGCTGCTCCAGCTGTACAGACCGTCCTTCTCCAGGAGCCCAGCGCTGCTCTCCTGAGACCTGCTGCTCCCGTCCACCTTCAGCTCAGGCTCCAGTCTGACGGGAAGCCCTTGTTGGCCACACACACCAGTGTCGCTGTGTTCAGAGAGGAGATCTCTGCGCTGACGCTCACAGAGAAATCACACTGACCAACGGCTTTCCTTTAGGATTCAAGAGAAAACTGGGAGAAATTCTCCAACAGCGAGAGAAACAACATGAAGAAAACAGTCAAAGAAAATCATTATTCCATAAACACATTAATGCTCACAAACTCCTTCACATTAAAGAGAAAATGTTGAAAATAACGTTCACATTATGGTAAATATTAATTATGATATAACTTAAAAACTATCATGGAGTTTTGAATCACCACAAAAAATGCAGGAATTCATGCAATTCAGGACTACAACATTTAAAATTGTGGGTAAAACTTTGTTTAAAATCACAAAGGAAACATTGTGTCAAACATTGTGTCCTCAAATATGAACCTTTTTTTCTCCTGATGTGTCTGACAGAGCTGCTTCATTAAAAGAAAATACAATAATGAACATAATTTGCAGTTTGGAAATATTAAAGTTTATTTAACAATAGACTATTGAAAAATCGATCAATTTGTACCTTTAAAACAGCTTTAGTAAAAACATCAACACGCTAAAATTGACATTTTAAGTTTAATTGTTGTCTTAAATTTTCAAGTGGTGCCAAAATACCAGCCTAGTGTTATTTTCTTTCACTTTTAACCATTTATAATTTTTGAATGATCTGTGATGAAAAAAGAGCTGAAAATTCATACAATCAAGTAGAAATGACAGAAATGATTGTTACTAGTTCAGAATGAAAACAAAGATCCAATGAAAATTAAAGCTGCAAGCAGCGATGAAAGGGCCCTCGCACCCGGGCTCACCGCCACCCGTTGACGTTAGGAAAACAGAGAACAGTGGTCGACATGCATGTAAGCGAATGAATACAGGAGAATTATGCCATTAAGTAATTTCGAATTGCCACACTTCCTGCTGCCAACAGGTGGCGCTTTGACCATAACCAAATATTGCGATATAGATGTGTTCAGACCAGGACTGTTATCAAACACGTGAAGTTTGGAGCAGATCGGACATCATATGCCTGAGTTACAACAACTTCCTGTTTCATGGCGTTAATCGCATACATTAGCACTTAGCCAAGTGTTGCATGATTTAACGTGTTTCTAGTATGTTCCCTTTCGAAAGGGAACTCCACTCTGCGCTGACTGCGCTATGGGGGAACGTCCTCCGTGACCCGTGCTCGAAATGCCAAAAATCACCACACTCCAATCCTATTGGCCGGCGACAGCCTATCACGTCAAACGGCGCGAACCGTGACGTATAAAGGGAGCGCCTGGGGAAACAGCCGACATCCTCTTGTCTTTTCGCGACTGCTTTTGCTCGTGCCATTTTCACTCTGCCAAAGAAAATATGTCTGCTAAATCGTTCAGGAAGTGTGCTGATCCTTGTCCCAGGTTTCTGACACCGGAGGACACACACAACTTGTGCGTTTTCTGTCTGGGCGAGGAGCACGCGCGGTCGGTACTCGAGGGTGCTGCCTGTGCGAACTGTGAGCGTTTTCCTATGAAAACGCTCCGTTCTCGTTTGGCCCTCTTCTCGAGGGGAGAGGTGCCACCACCGCTGCCTGGTGGTTCTGGCCCCGCTCGTGCTGAGGCTCAGCGGCGATTGTAATCATGGGACTCGCAGGTGGAGCTCGCTGAAGAATTTGAGAGGGGTGTCAATCTTTCTCAAGCTGAAGCGACTGACGAGGACGCGCTTCTGGCGGATGACGTCGATGTTTTATCTTTAACATCCTCGGACTCAGGAGCGAGTGCTCTCTTGGTCCAAAGCCCCGGAGAGCAGAAGATGGCCGAGGCGGGAGAAGCGTGCGAGCCCGCGGCTCCCGCTCGGCTTCCCTGCGCGGCGTTTTTCGGAGTTGCTGGAGGTTATGGAACGCGCTTCGAGCAGACTGCGGCTGCCCTGGGAGCGCGTGAGGAGGGAACCCGCTTGCAGCAGGTTAGACGTTTTTTTTCTCTCTTCCCTTGGCCCGGCAACTCCGGCGAGGGCCCTGCCATCCAAAGCGTTGAAGGTGACGTCACGTTTGAATGGCAGGGCTTACGCCGCTGCAGGTCAGGCTGGTGCGGCGTTGCACACGATGACGGTGCTTCTGGCGTACCAGGCTGATCTGCTTACGGATCTTGATCAGGGAGGCGAAAACGCGCTCCGCGGCGTTTAGATCTTGCATCCCGTTCAGATCCAGCTCTGGGCCCAGACAGCCGGGAGATCCTGGGCCGTCTCGAGCCGAGGCTCAGAGGCAGGCCCAGAGGGAAAGTGTCGCCGCTCGTGCGCCTCCTCCTCCTCGGAATAAGTCGCAGAGATGGCGAGATGCTAGAAGGAAGAAGCAAGATTTGAGGGAGGTGATCGAGGAGCGGCGCCAGCAGCGCCAGTAATCGATCTCCGCTCTCGCGAGGGCTTTTTCTCGCCCTCGCTCTTCCTTCGCCTCCCGGTAGCGTTTGTGACATCTATATGCTGCGGGCTTTACAGTCGGGCTGATGTTGTGGGCCTATGATGGATATATTCCTGACGGCCCGCCGTCTGGCTTGATAGTGAAAGTGCTTTTGGGCTTATGGGACTTTAGATTTTCCCCTCCGTGTGACGAATCGGGGAGGAATCTGCGTTCTACGAGCTGCAGGAGGTAAGCCAGGTCCATTTTTTCATTCTCAATATAGACCTTGCTTTTCCTGTATAGCTTCCCGTGCATATAGTTGTCATCTGTTCATGTTTCTAAGGGGTTATTTGGGCAAATAACTGTATGTTAGGCTGACTGTTACAGGCAGGCCCTTTATGGCCGCTTTGTTGTTTAGCGTTGGTGTAGTTTCTCGGCTGATACTGTGTATAGCTAGAACTCGCGTTCGCTATTGTCAGTTATGTGTTGGCCGGTTTTTCGGCCACCTAATGCTGTCGCTCGCGCTGCTTCCTCCGTGTGTTTGGGAATTTGTAGCCCGAGTGTAGCGTGGCCTACTTACAGTCCTTAGCTAGCGGCTAGGCTAGAACTAGGTTAGGTGTATGTTTGTTTACATCCCTCTGTTATGACTATTCCCCCTGCGGTTGTATAGTTCCTAGTTCTGGCCTCCTTCTGAGGAAGTTGCTGGCCGTTTTTTGCCTATATTTCCCCTTCATATGTTTATGCAGGCGTGTTATGTAAGAGCGTGCTTGTGCTGCCACAGGTTACACCTGTTGTCTATGATAGCAGGCTTTATCCGGCCTCTATATATGAATACGGTGTTATTGTTGTTGTACTCCCCGGTTAGGGTTTGTGTTTCACTGAGTGCATCACCTGTTGGATCGCACACTCAGGGTGAGTGTAGGGAATTTTGTTTACCAGACTTCTCCCGGTCGTTTGCACCACAGCATCTGGGGTTCATTGCTGTTTGATTGTTGGCTATTTGCCTTTTAGCCTCTCTGTATGCAGCTTGTTTGGATACAGCGCTGTTGGTCTACGATGCTGGTTACGCTCATGCTGTTTAGCATATTAACATTGCCTGCTGGAATGTGTATGCCTAGGCTCAGGTTGTGTAGCTAGTTCCCTTGAAATTGTCATTTTAGGTTATACTGGCCCTTCCTTGTAGCTAGGGCCCTGTCATGACCACGGGCTGGTACCACATGGTTCTTTAAGTGGCAGGCCTTTCCAGGCCTCTCTTATAGCTTCCTGTTGGCCCAGCTATGCTGGTCGTGTACGGGCATCATTCCATGATGAGTCATACGTTACTCTGTCGTTGCCAGATGTTTATGGAAGTCGTTGGCCCCCGTTGGGGCCTCCTTTCATGTCTTACCTAGCATGTTGGCACAGCTTGTATGGGTTTCTGTATGTCTCATACCCCTTGGGTGTTGTATAAACGCACTAGCTATCGCCGCGCGCTTTTAAGGTCACAGGCCACTTTCAGGCCTTCCTTTGCTAGCATGTCGGAGTTTAGCTTGGTAAAAAATGGTACCACATGGTTCTTTAAGTAGCAGGCCTTTCCAGGCCTCTCTTATAGCTTCCTGTTGGCCCAGCTACGCTGGTCATGTACGGGCATCATTCCATGATGAGACATACGTTACTCTGTTGTTGCCAGATGTTTATGGAAGTCGTTGGCCCCCGTTGGGGCCTCCTTTCATGTCTTACCTAGCATGTTGGCACAGCTTGTATGGGTTTCTGTATGTCTCATACCCCTTGGGTGTTGTATAAACGCACTAGCTATCGCCGCGCGCTTTTAAGGTTACAGGCCACTTTCAGGCCTTCCTTTGCTAGCATGTCGGAGTTTAGCTTGGTACTCCTCTCGCTGAGAGTAAAAGATGTTTTTACTGAGTAATTTGTGCGTTTATTCCCTTTAGCTCTAGTCGAGCTAAAATATTTTCTGTCTATCTAACAGGTTCTATTTTTGCTCCTAGAACTTTAGTGGCCGCTGGCTGATGTCGCGTGTGACGGGTAGGCCGTAAAGGCCTCCTGTGGAGCATGCTGACCTTTGACAACAAAAGGGATGGTTTCGCCGACTGGCCGGGTCTCGGGTTGACTATAACCTCCTGTGTAGTCGGTCTGTTCAGCTTGAACCCTGATAACACTGCCACGAGCTGATGCCACGTGCCTGCTGGGATTATAGGCCCACGGGGCCTTTCCTTAGCGCATGATGGCGTATGTTGTACTCCTCTTGCTTAAAGAGTAGAAGGTACTTCACCGAGTGCACTGCTCGTTGGTTTGTGTTGGACGGGCTGTCTCGTGGGCACTTGCAGCTGTTATGTCTTGGTGTTTGCTCCACCTTGATATGCAATAGGGTGTTGCCCTACAGGCCATCCTGGGCTACCGCCGTCTGCATTCAGTTCTAGTTCTCTGGTGAACTCTGGTTATGTTGTAGGCCCTTTTCCCGGCCTCCATGACTATGTGCCTGCTTTACGGTCTGTCTGTTAGGTTGAGCTTTGTACTTCCCTTCGGGGTTAACTGCGTAATTGTGCTTAGCTCCCTAAGCTGGTATGGTTGTAGACTTCTATGAAGTCTCCCATTAGACCGGCCCCCAGGCTGGTTTGTGCTCCCCTGGGTCAGGGGTCTTTAGCGCACAGCCTCCTCAGCACCTTGTTAACGGCTGAGTAGATCCTTGGATGAGTGGTTGTACTCCCCTCATACGAGGGTCCAGAGCGTTTAGCTGAGTTCCGCTCTCCAGGATGCCCATCTCTGCGTGTGGGTTTGAGTTGCTTACTGCCCTTTCGCAGTCGCTCTTTCCTGCTCTCCTCTCTGGAGTTTGCGCTTGGAGATTCTGTATATCAGACAAGGTTGGCTAGGCCAGACTTAGCTTCGCTGGATCTGGCTAGGCCTCCTTGGTGGCAGCAGGATGGATTTTTCCCCCCGAGTGACTGGCCGAGGTTCCTTTGGTTCCTTGGCCACATTCCCTTAAAGGGACCACCCCCTCTCGGGCTGTTGGTTCCAGATGCTTGAGCAGCCTTGGTAGGCTTTTTTCGGAAGGCCTCTTTTAGGCTCAGCTTGGGCTGTTGGCCGTAGGGAATGCTGTCACTGACAGCCTTGGAGTTCTGCCCCCGGTTTTTCCCTGGAACTGCCGGAAGTGTGTCCAGACATTTGGACTGGCATTCTCCTCTAGCATGGCGGCGTGGGTATATCGTTCCCCATAGCGCAGTCAGCGCAGAGTGGAGTTCCCTTTCGAAAGGGAACGTCTCAGGTTACGTATGTAACCATGGTTCCCTGAGAACAGGGAACGAGACTCTGCGCTTTCATGCCATGCTGCGGGATGCCTGCTACAGTTGCTCAAAGACAAGAAGATGTCGGCTGTTTCCCCAGGCGCTCCCTTTATACGTCACGGTTCGCGCCGTTTGACGTGATAGGCTGTCGCCGGCCAATAGGATTGGAGTGTGGTGATTTTTGGCATTTTGAGCACGGGTCACGGAGGACGTTCCCCCATAGCGCAGTCAGCGCAGAGTCTCGTTCCCTGTTCTCAGGGAACCATGGTTACATACGTAACCTGAGACGTTTTGTACTTTGTGGCATATTGAAATGTGGTTCTGGGAGGGAATTACAGTGTAAAGCATGCCATTTCCTGTTGCCAGCAGGTGGCGCTATGACTAACTGAATATTGGCATATACATATGTTCAGGCCAGGACTCTTATCACACATGTGAAGTTTGGAGCAGATCAGACATTGTATGCCTGAGTTACAACGGCTTCCTTTTTCATGGCGGAACAACAGACTTTGTCATGCCGCCACGGACACGCCCTTCAGCGAAAACTCTAGATCTTCGCAATTTAACGTCACAAAGGCCTTTAGATTAGACTGACAAAAAATGACATTGATCTGATTAAATCTCTAGGAGGAGTTAATCACAGTGTAAAACATGTCATTTCCTGTTGCCCCCAGGTGGCGCTATGACTGTAACTGAATATTGTCATATAGATGTCTTCAGGTCAGGACTCTAATAAAACATGTGAAGTTTGGGGCAGATCAGACATTGTATGCCCGAGTTACAACAACTTCCTGTTTCATGGCGAAACATCGAACTTTGCCAGGCTGCCACGGACACGCCCTTCAGCGAAAACTCTAGATCTTCGCAATTTAACATCTCAAAGGCCTTTAGATTAGACTGACCAAATATGATGTTGATCTGATTAAAGCTCTAGGAGGAGTTCGTTAAAGTACAACATGTGGAAATGGCAAAAACTGCCAAAATTTTGTAGAGAAAATTCAAAATATCTCACTTCCTGTTGGGTTTACAAACTTTGCACCTAGGGGCTTTTTTGTAGGTATTGGGCTGTTACATCTGTCTACCGAATTTCATAACTGTACGTGAAACATAGCACGAAGGACGCTTAATTGAAATTTTGTAGGTGGCGCTATCGAGCCATTTTGCCACACCTAATTCTGAAACCCATATCAGATGTAAATTTTCACCACTTCTGACGCGTGTGCAAAGTTTCATGAGTTTTTGAGAACGTTTAGGCCCTCAAAAATGTGATTCATTTTGGAGAAGAAGAAAATTTTGGCTGAGCAATTCCAATAGGGTCCTCACACCATCGGTGCTCGGGCCCTAATAATGATTTACTTACTGCCATCATCAGTTTGGTTTCTAAATATCTCACAGCAGATATTCAGATTAATATACTGAGGTTGGTCTTGTAGATTTATTCAGAATTGAATTATACAATTTTTAACAGTTTGTCTGTTAGAAGATTGAATGATATGAAAAATACTGATTTTTACTAGATTGTTCACTTCAGTAATTGTATTTTGTGTCTGTTAATGAGTGACTGTCTTCAGGTAAATGATCTGGAGTGTGTTTGCATATTGATCAGATGCTTCAGTGCTCTGAGAGTGTTTATAGTGCTGTGAGTTTAACACTTCATCACTGACACACACAACAATCTTCATCAACATGACCTTCATCATCATCTGGACGCTCTTATACTGCTTTATACTACAAGGTGAACAGTATGTATTTCGAACAAGTTAAATTATATAATTTTAACATATCTTTAAAATACGTCAAATAATATATACTTTATGGACTAATAAATGATTTGTTTTTCAGGCTGTAGAGCTCAGATCACAGTGACTCAGACTCCTGCAGTGAAAACTGTTAAACCAGGAGAAAATGTTGAGATGAGCTGTAAACTCAGTAGAGCTACTACAAGCTGTAGCCCAGCCTGTGTGTCCTGGTACTTACAGAAACCTGGAGAAGCTCCTAAACTCCTGATTTATGTAGCAAGCACCCTCCAGTCAGGAACTCCATCTAGATTCAGTGGCAGTGGATCTTACAGAGATTTCACTCTGACCATCAGTGGAGTCCAGACTGAAGATGCTGGACATTATTACTGTCAGAGTTTACACAGGATCAACAGTCAATATGTGTTCACACAGTGATAAAGAGTCGTACAAAAACCTCCGTCAGTCAGAGTCACAGTGACTGAACTGATACTGCAGCTGCTCACACACTTTCACACACTACTGACACACAGAGGACAAACACAGGAACTACACATGTGCTCAAAACTGACTTATGACTGAAATCAGCTCTGTTATGCTGCGTTCACACCAAACGCGAATAGAGCGTCAAATTCAAGTTTGAAGCGAAATTGACGCGCGTCCGAGGCGAAATCCGCTTCTTGTGGGAGGGGCAAGTGCTAGGCGGTTGTCTGTTTGCAAGATGGCTGATGTTGATCGTGCGTTCATCGAGAGAGCTACCGCTTTGTATTTGCTCTGGAGAGCAGAACAGCGGCGTAGGGGTCAGCGTCGCGGCAAGGCCGCGGGTCGATAAACGTGTACGTGACTCAAAAGTGAAATGTGTATTTACAACTTACCAGGTAGCCCAATCTCCTCACCGACACTCTTCCAAGCGAGGTCCTTTTTATTCCTGTCTGAAGTATGAACTTGTGTCATAAATCTCTGGGTGACTGCTCACTGATAATATCAGTCGTTCCTCCATTTTGAATGAGTGACTCCGGGCGGGCCTGCCGCCACAGCAGCAAGCAGGCTCCTGATTGGTTAACGCGGCGCGAATTTACAGACGCGAATTCGCGTCAAACGCTAAATGCACAAAAAGCACCATTCGCGCGTAACGCGCGTATCGCGCGAAACGCTCAATTCGCGTCATTCGCGCGAACTAGACGCGCGAATGAGGCGAATTCGCGTCTTCCGCGCCGCGCTAAACGCCTCATTCGCGCCGCGAGACCTCCAGACGCGCGTAAACGCGTCTTTACATTGACTTAACATTGAAATCATTCGCGCCAGACGCTCTATTCGCGTTTGGTGTGAACACAGCAGTGATCTGTCCTGTGACAGACGGGTTTGACTCAAATATGCTCAGAATCTGAGAAAACAGAGTGTGTAAACTGATATGAAATCAAACTAACAATAATGGCGTCATATGTTGTTTTGTTTTTGTACATTAAACTACACTAAAGTCATGGTGTATCAGTAACATGCAGATG
The DNA here is from genome assembly GCA_036281575.1 of Ancherythroculter nigrocauda. NCBI lineage: Eukaryota > Metazoa > Chordata > Actinopteri > Cypriniformes > Xenocyprididae > Ancherythroculter > Ancherythroculter nigrocauda. The sequence continues at coordinate 29,928,801 of VTFQ01000024.1, read as the reverse complement.
TTTTTCAAGCAGCTCCTTCATCTAAAGCTGTTTCTAAATGTATTACTCATAACTCATTTCTCATGAGCAGAAGTGAAAGTGTTCCAGTTGAGAGCGTTGAACCAATCAAAGAGTGAAACTGTGAGTTTGAAGTGAAAATCACATTTGCATTGGCAGGTTTAGTGATTGTGATCCTCTCAGAATAGAGCAGCTCCGTCTCCAGTGACCATGTTCAAACCCCAAGAGCTTCATTTGACATTTCCTGCTAAATGCAGCTGTTCTCAACTATTACAATCAATCAAAAGCAGCTGAAACTTTAGTGCAGGACTTTGAATGAACGACACACTGATCAATGATGCAGTCCGACACAAATGTAACGCGTTCAGAAGCTTTATTGAATGAACAGCAATGGCAGCACATTGAAAGACTGCTTCAGTATTGAGCTGTAAATCACGTGACTGCTGCGAATCCTGCCGGACGCTCAGATACGGCTCGTCTGGACCGGAGAAACATCAGCACTGGGAGCTCTTGAGGAACGAGGCCTCGTGATCAGCTCCGTCATGTCTTACTCTGCAGACGAAGCGATCCGCGCCTTCCCAGCGTGCTTTGCTGAGGCTCAGGACGCTGCTGCGGCTGTAGCGTCCGTCCCGCTCGCTCTCTGCGCTGGTCTGAACCCCCTCGGTGACCTCTGACCCGTCCAGCGTCCAGCTCACCGTCGCCCCCTGTGGAGAGTAAGAGCTGAGCAGGCAGAGCAGTGCGGCTGAGTCTCCAGAGATCTGCAGAGAAGAGGGCGGCAGCAGAGACACGGAGGGCTTCACTGCGGGACCAGCTGCACAAACACACACAAACACACATGAACTTTTAAAGTCTTTTAGATCATAGTTTCTCAATTAGATTTCAGACGTGGTAATGTAGTAAAAATCACAATATCATATTTACAGAAATTCCACATCACTGCTTTCATTCATAGACCACATACAAACTATCCTGAATTCATTTTAGAGATATTCTCTGTTAAAATAAAATATTCACTGCTACTAAATATATCATGTATAAGATATATGTATAAATGTAAATCAGTTCTCTGAAGCAGACATGATATATTGTGAAATTTATGCTAATTTGTTTTTTTCTGAATTTAGTAATCGATAGTTTTTGATAGTTTTATTACAGTGTCTTTATAAGATATAGGACACAATTTTAAATGATCAGTTCAATATATTATTTATATTTTGAAAATAATCACCATTCAGGACACTTAGATAATATATTGATCATTGTTAGTTCATGTTAGTTAATAATGAACAAATGAGACTTATTTTAAAGTGTCACCAATTAAATATATTAAGAAATAATTTAAAATATCATAAAATATTGCATTTAATTAAAATACAATGACATGTTTGCATACATTAGATTTGAAATTACTAATGTAAAACATTAAATATGAAAATAAAATATGCCTTGAAACATCAAAAACATAAAATATCACCAAATATGACATATTTATAATATAGCAGACAAAATCAAATATTTAAATACTTTGAATGGTGGAATCAATCAGTAAAATAGAATAAAATGTGATGATAAATAAGATTTGAAATGTAAGTAAAGCTTTTCAAGAATACATTTTTTTTTGTAAAAAAAAAAATATTGTTGCCAAATGTTCTTAAATAACCTTAAACCTGCTTTTAAAAACATGTTTTTAATAAAATAATTTAAGAAAGACTTACTTCTGATCACCAGTTTAGTTCCTCCACCGAAAGTGTACCACAGTGCTTCATTCTAGTGAAAGCGTCGTACAAAAACCTCCGTCACACTCAAATGAACACAAACTCCAGCAGAGAAAGAGACGAACGACACTCACACACACTGATATGAGACTCAACAGCAGCTCTTCTCAACATTAACATGATTGAGCTGAAAACACACACTAAATATTCATCTTTTAAAAAAAAAAAAAAACTGCTTTATAATGAAATCTTTAGCCAGATTTAGATGGTCATTCTCTATTGGATGACCTTTGACCTGTTCTACAGTATCATGATGATATCAAATCTGCAGCACAGGTATTAAATGCTCTCAGCATCAAAGTCTGAATGAAACTGATCATTAAAACAGTGTTTAGAGGGAGAAGATCCACCCAAAATAACATGAAGTAAATCAGGAGTGTCTGTTTCTGAAAATGATCAATAGAAATTTATTAGCAAAGATACTAAATGACAAAACAGTGTTTCTGCTGTCTTCAGGTAAATGATCTGGAGTGTGTTTGCATATTGATCAGATGCTTCAGTGCTCTGAGAGTGTTTATAGTGCTGTGAGTTTAACACTTCATCACTGACACACACAACAATCTTCATCAACATGACCTTCATCATCATCTTCATCTGGACTCTCACAGCATTTGCTCAAGGTTTGTGGAGCACAAGTTTGATATCAATTCATTTCTTCAAGTATATTGTCAAAGTTTTGAGTTGATTTTCTTCTTGTTGTGTGTTTCAGAGTGTAGAGGACAGATCACCGTCACTCAGAGTCCCTCAATGACAGCAGCTCAACCAGGACAAACTGTGAACATCAACTGTAAAACCACAGATGTGCTTAATGGAGATCATTTATTCTGGTACTCACAGAAACCTGGAGAAGCTCCTAAAATCCTGATTCGTCATGTAAAAAATCGCTACTACGCTGCAACTCCATCTAGATTCAGTGGCAGTGGATCTAACAATGATTTCACTCTGACCATCAGTGGAGTCCAGACTGAAGATGCTGGACATTATTACTGTCTTGGTAGCCACTGGATCAATGGCTGGATGTTCACACAGTGATAAAGAGTCGTACAAAAACCTCCGTCAGTCAGAGTCACAGTGACTGAACTGATACTGCAGCTGCTCACACACTTTCACACACTTTCACACACTACTGACACACAGAGGACAAACACAGGAACTACACATGTGCTCAAAACTGACTCATGACTGAAATCAGCTCTATTAGACTGTGATCTGTCCTGTGACAGACGGGTTTGACTCAAATATGCTCAGAATCTGAGATAAACTGATATCAAATCAAATAAAACACAAATTTTCCTCAGTTCCGGTGTTCAATCATACTGTACCCCTGATAAACTTGCCTTATAAAACTACAACTGAAACTCCATGAGCAGAAGAGAAAGTGTTCCAGTTGAGAGCATTGAATCAAACTTTGAATGAACGACACACTGATCAATGATGCAGTCGGACACAAATGTAACACGTTCAGAAGCTTTATTGAATGAACAGCAATGGCAGCACATTGAAAGACTGCTTCAGTATTGAGCTGTAAATCACGTGACTGCTGTGAATCCTGCCGGACGCTCAGATACGGCTCGTCTGGACCGGAGAAACATCAGCACTGGGAGCTCTTGAGGAACGAGGCCTCGTGATCAGCTCCGTCATGTCTTACTCTGCAGACGAAGCGATCCGCGCCTTCCCAGCGTGCTTTGCTGAGGTTCAAGACTCCTACATTACAGCAGCCAAATAAACTCTGACATTAAAATATCAAGTCAAAGTACCCGACTAAAGAAAACACAGATTACCGTGATGGTGATATCAAAAACCCAAACAAATTTCAATAAAATTTCAACAACAACAAAAAACCTCTGTTAAGCTAGCTTTTGTAGATTTAAAACAGATCTGCTGAGATCTTGAGAGATTTAATGAATGATTTTATCTTCAGTTGATCTTATCTAAGGCTGTGGCTGAAGTCAGTTGTGGTTCTTGTTTCTCTGTCCTTTGTTGATTCTGCTTGTTAACAGCAGCTATCTTCGATAAAGCACAATCATTACTTAATTATCTCATTAAATCCAACACTGATTCAGTGTTACATTTAACAGCCTGTAGTGTGCACACTGAGCAGTGTTCATTTCATCTGGGCTAACCCATGTGGGGCCTCCATGGAAACTGCAGACAAAACTGACGGTGCCCCAGTTATACAGCAGGTCAAACCCTTCTAGGCCACACAGGGCTGTGTTGGTTGGGAAGCTTCCCGCTAGTGCAGGGGTCCTCAACTCCGGACCTCGGGATCCACATTCCTGCAGAGTTTAGCTCCAACCCTAACAGTTAATGAATTAAGTGATTCATTAAGGGATTATTAAGCTTTAATGATGAACACCTGCTGTTAACAAGCAGAATCACTGAAGAAAAGAGAAACACAAGAACTACGACTGACTTCAGCCACAGCCTTAGATGAAATCAATTGAAGATAAAAGACATTAAATCACTCAAGATCTGATTAAACATCTCCACAAACAGCATTACCAGCTTCACTTATTTCTAACCAGATTGACTTTATTTCTGTCACACGTCTACAGAAGTTCTTATTGAGAATTAACAGAGGTTCAGATGTTGATGTCTTATTGAAAATGTTTGGTTTGAGGTCACCATCAGGAAGATCAGCATTTGCTTTAGTTGAGCTCTTGACCCTTTACTTTTGTTGAGATGTTTCTTGTTTCAGTATGTCAGAAAAAAAGTCAGTCTGGTTAGTAATAAGTGAAGCTGGTAATGCTGTTTGTGGAGTTGTTTAATCAGATCTTCAGAGATTTAATGTCTTTTATCTTCAGTTTATTTAATCTAAAGCTGTGGCTGAAGTCAGTTGTAGTTCTTGTGTTTCTTTCCTTCAATGATTCTGCTTGTAAATAGCAGGTATTAATTCTGATCAGTTTGCAATTGCAATTTTTTGTGCCACAATGCATGCTGGGAGCCATGATTGAGTTTCATATGCTGGCGTGAAGCATGTCACCATTGTTGCATTTCACTCGCTGATTGTTGATGTCTGTGTCTTGATAACACTGTAGTTAATAAAATACTGCTCACAAAGTTTTCTGAATATATGATTGGCACAATAGTGCTGAAAATCAGCCAATAGTACCACAATGTTGACGGCAATGCATAATGTTTAATTGTATCAACAAAACTACCTTCTGATCAGTGATTAGACTTTAGATTTGATCAGTGAAGTTACTTAATACATAAGCTACTTCATAATGAGATCAGCATTAAATACAAGAAATATTATATAATGTTATTTTGGTACAACATCTTCAACTGCCATAAAAGTGCCATTAAATCAGCCACAGAAAAAGCTAACATAAGAAGTCAAGAGTGAAGAGCCCAACTGGGAATACTGATCACCATAATGGTGACTTCAAATGTTTGTTCCTCTTTCCTTCAGTGGTTCTGTTTGTTAACTTCAGGTGCCATCAGCCGTTCTGAGTGACAGTTTCAACGCAAGTTCATTTTGAATGCATTTTGTTAAAATTTAACCTGAGGAAATCCTGATGTTGTACTTTGACCCGTTTCAACACACCCTATGTTGTACTTGACCCTCTTAACACTTATCGGGAACAGATTGACTTGTTATTTCTCCTTTCTTTCATACTGACTCGCTTCTTTTTTGACAAAAGCAAAAGAATCAGAGATCAATGAAGAACGGAGAGAAAAACGTCCAACAATGATTTATGAGTAGTTCAGTTCTGAGCAGACAGCAGATCTTAATTGAAACTATCGTTCACAAGTAAAGTTTAGATAGCTGGAGCTCAAACTGTCAAAATGGCGTCACTGCATGTTTCTTCAGAAGAACTTTCTTGTCCCGTGTGCTGTGAAATCTTTAAGTCTCCTGTTCTTCTGTCGTGTAGTCACAGTTTCTGTAAAGAGTGTCTTCAACAGTTCTGGAGAACCACCAAAACTCAGGAGTGCCCTGTCTGCAGAAGATCCTCAAAACTCGAACCTCCAGTTAATCTTGCACTAAAAAACTTGTGTGAGTCGTTCCTGAAGGATATCCGTTCATCAGGGTCTGAGGAGATCTGCAGTTTACACAATGAAAAACTCAAACTCTTTTGTCTGGAGGACAAACAGCCTGTGTGTGTAGTGTGCAAAGATTCACTGAAACACGCCAAACACACATTCAGACCCATCAGTGAAGTTGATCCATCATACAAGGTAATAGATATTTATTTCTGAGGATTAAAGCTTGTCATAAATATACAAATGTATCAATACCATTTTATTCATATAGTGTGTTACATATATAAGCATATTGATATTACAGAAATCTGTGGTGTCCTTAAAAGTCCTGAAGTCCTTAAAAGGGAAACATAAAAACAAAGAAAACATTTTAACACATCAGACCATGGGGGTGGGATTCCATTCATCATTATAGCTTTCAGAAGGATGCTCACTATTGCCCCATTTGTGGTTGATTCTTTTGACATATTCACAATTAGAATTGTTTAGTCTGACATTACATGTTCCATTATTGGAGAACACACTCAACCATTAACTGGGGGATCTGAGGGTTTGATTCTAAATTAGTCTGACTCTAATTTTGCAGAAGGAAAAGTCACAATAAATAGCTGTGGTCTTTATTGCCACCCAGCCATCATATTAAACACCATAATTATTGTCTTAAAAGGTTCTTAGACAGGATATTAAAAATAAACACAATACATACAATAATATACACGTATTGACTGTTGTTTCTGCGACAGCTCCAGCTTACGCAAAGTGTAATGCTTCCGGATACCTCGGTTCATTTCGTTCACTTCTTGCTGATATACTGCCATGCACTATATTAGGAATATTATATTAGGAATAGAGAATCATCTGAACAAGTGAGTGATCATGTATGCAGAAACAGAGGCCCTGTCCTAGTTGACAACTAGAGTGGATTCCTGTGCTGAAATTGACCCCGACTCTAGGGGGATTCAGAGTTGAGGAATAGACTCTTTTGGAGTTAACTCTCCATAGGCTCAAGCCCCTGCTCTTTTTCAAATCTAATAAAAAGTTCCCACTCTCAACAATTAATACAATTACAATCAGTTTAAAAGTCCAGTGCGATTGAAAATGCTCAAACTCCTCCATTGGAATAAAAAAGCCCAAACAAATTAAAATTTCTGTCGCATAACACTATGTTTGGAATTATGAATTCATTCCAATCTAAACAGCATAATAACCCACATGTGGTTTGAATATCCTCTTTTGATTCACAGGTCAGTTCTTCTCTACTCTGCCCCAACATCACCTCTAAGGACTCCCGTTTACAGTGTTGGTCATCCCGTAAGTCACTGCACGTTTGTCCACTTTTTTCTGTAAATTTCACAACAAACTTTTAAGACCAGACAGCTCCCAGGATTCATAGCAAAACAGATCACATTTTTTAATTAAATGAAAACTAATAGACTTTCAAATCACATGAGCCAATATTTTATTCACAATAGAATATAGATAACATAACAAATGTTTAAACTGACACATTTTTACAATTTTATGCACAAAATGAACTCATTTCACATTTGATGCCCGAAACAGGTCTCAAAATAGTTGGGACGGGGGCATGTTTACTGTGGTGTGGCATCTCCTTTTCTTTTCAAAACAGTGTGAAGATGTCTGGGCATTGAGGTTATGAGTTTCTGGAGTTTGGGTGTTGGAATTTGGTCCCGTTCTTGCCTGATATCGGTTTCCAGCTGCTGAAGAGTTTAAGGTCATCTTTCGTTTAATGATGCGCCAAATGTTCTCTATAGATGAAAGATCTGGACTGCAGGCAGGCAAATTCAGCATTCGAACTCTTCCACAACAAAGCCATGCTGTTGTAATAGCTTTAGTATGTGGTTTTGCATTGTGCTGCTGAAATACACAAGGCCTTCCCTGAAATAGACGTCATCAGGAGGGGAGCATATGTTGCTCTAAAACCTTTATATACCTTTTAGCATTCAAAGTGCTTTCCAAAACATGCAAGCTGCCCATACCGTATGCACTTATGCACCCCCATACCATCAGAGATGATTGGCTGTTGAGCTGAACGCTGGAAGGTCTCCCTCCTTTTTAGCCCGGAGGACACGGCTTCCAACAAGAATGTCAAATTTAGACTCTAAACACAGAACACTTTTCCACTTTGAAACAGTCCATTTTAAATGAGCCTTGGCCCACAGGACATGACGGGGCTTCTGGACCATGTTTACATATGGCTTCCTTTTTGCACGATAGAGTTTTAGTTGGCATCTGCAGATGGCACGGCGGATTGTGTTTACCGACAGTGGTTTCTGGAAGTATTCCTGGGCCCATTTAGTAATATGATCAATGTGTAATGAGACAATGAGTAATGTGACAATTATGCCAATGAGTGATGCAGTGTCGATAAAGGTCCAATAAAGGTCTTCAGCCTTGTCCCTTACACACAGAGATTTCTCCAGCTTCGTGAATCTTTTGATGATGTAATGCAGTGTAGATGATGAGATTTGCAAAGCCTTTGCAATTTGACATTAAAAACAATGTTCCTCAAAGTATTCAACAATCTTTTTACGCACTCTTTCACAGCTCTTTACTTCTGAGAGACTCTGCCTTTCTAAGACATCCCTTTTATAGCTAATGATGTTACACACCTGATATCAATTAACTTAATTAGTTGCTAGATGTTCTCCCAGCTGAATCTTTTCAAACTTTCTTGCTTTTTCAGCCATTTGTTGCCCCCGTGCCAACTTTTTTGAGACATGTGGCAGGCATCAAATTTGAAATTAGCTCATTTAGTGGATAAAAGTGTAATATTTCTCTGTTTAAACATTTTTTATGTTATCTATGTTCTAATGTGAATAAAATATTGGCTCATGTGATTTGAAAGTCTTTTAGTTTTCATTTTATACAAATTTGTCCCAACTTTTCCAGAATTTGGGTTCTATTGTAATCTGTTATTTGGTTTAATTTACTTATTTTACAAAAATGTAACAAACCGAATTTATTAATTAAATATTTAATTGAACAAAATGCTAATAACACTTATTTGTTACAGTTTTAATGTAAATAATATATTTTGATCAATAATAACAATAGCACTGAAGTTAGTTCATTATAAACATGTTTTTGCTTCTTAAATAAAGCAATAAAACAAAACATCAAATGTATACATTTATTTGTGTGAATTAACATTTTCTGTTTTAACACCACAGGCAAAAATATGATCAGTTTAAATAAAATTGATGAAATACGCAAGAAAAGCATCTTAATTGAAGATGGAAATCCTGCTCGATACCGTCTGCAAAAAAATGCAGACAATTTGGATCATCCTGAACCATATAGAAAAATCACCTTTGGGAACAGAGACAGACAGAAACCCCATAAAATCATTCTGATGGTGGGAGAAACAGGAACAGGAAAAACAACCCTGATCAATGCGATGATCAACTACATGTTAGATGTTCAGAGAGAAGACAAGGTTTGGTTTGAGATCACAGATGATCAGAGTGACCGAACATCAGTTCACAGTCAGACCTCCAGCGTCATTGTTTATGGGTTTTATCCACAAGAGAGTCCAATCGATTTAACAATCATCGACACTCCAGGATATGGAGACACTCGTGGAATCGATCTTGAAAAAAAGATCACCAAGAGTTTGCTTAGTTTAAGTCAATCTGCTGAAGTGATCCATGAAATACATGCAGTGTGTCTGGTGATTAAAGCAACACAGAATCGTCTCTCTGACAGACAAATATACATATTTGATGCTGTTCAGTCTTTATTTGGAAGAGATATTGCTGAAAACATTGTCTTGCTCTTCACATACTCAGATGGAGCTCCACCTAAATATGCCCTGATGGCTGTTAAAGAGGCTAAAATCAAGTGTGCAGTGAATGACAAGAATCAGCCAGTGTTTTTCCGGTTTAACAACTGTCAGTCAAAAGCTGATGAAGATGATGATGAAGATGAGGAAGACCGTGAACAGAGGCTGAATCAATCATGGAATATCAGTTTTAAAGGAATGATGCAATTATTCAAGTTTCTTGACACAATACAGCCAAAATCCCTAAAGATGACCCGAGATGTGTTGCAGAAACGGAAGCAGTTGGAGGCAAATATTTCCAATCTAAAAGCACGTGTTCAAACGACAGAACTAAAGCAAAATGAGCTGAAACAAACTCAAGAGGCTCTCGAGAAGAACAAGGAACCTGCAAACTTTAAATATGAAGTTGAAGTGCCCTACAAAGAATGGGTTGATATTGATACTTCTGTAGCCAAAGCAGCGATGTGCTGCACCGTCTGTGAGGAGAACTGTCATTATCCAGGATGCTGGTGGACCAGTGATCTTTCATGGTGCAGTTCAATGAGAAATAATCACTGTACAGTATGCACAAATAAATGCCACTTCAGCAAACACATCAAAGCAGCGAAAATATATGTAACAAAGACAAAGAAAGAGAAGAGAACATATGAAGATTTACAGAAGAAATATGATGGTAAGATTGGAGACGGCAAATGTGTGGTCAAGATGCTGGAAGAAGAACTGCAAGAATTAGAGAAAGAGAAAATAAAGCTGGTGAATGAAGCTTTTCACTGTGTGGAAACTCTGGAGAAGATCGCACTCAATGCTGATTCTCTACTCACACTTCAGCACATTGATTTTCTGATTGAGAAGATGAAGGAAATAAATGAGTCTGAAAAAGCTGCAACACTGGAAAACATCAAGAAGAGAGCAGGAGAAAGAAAGCAAGGACCCCTGGGATACTTGGCAAGATTTTTCAAAAAATAAACACAAATCATGCCTTTGTTCAAATTATGCTGAAAACAGGATCCTAAAAATGTTTGTGCTTTGTTCAAAAGCATGTCCTTCGTGTGATGTTAAGCGATATTATCATCGATCATAATTGCAATATTATATGAATCTACAAATGCCTGCATTTCCCATTTGTAAGTTGCTTTGAATTAGCTAACTGCATCTGCTCAATTAACTAAGGTGATATTCGTTTATACAGTAAGATGCTATTGAAAATATAGCAGTGAAACTGTAAAAGAACATTGTTATTCATCGTAAAATTATGTGCATGTAATCATTGTCAGGCTTTTTAACTGTATATCAAGCACTGCCATCTAGAGGCCATATGAGAAACTGTTGAGTTTCATCCAACAGGTAAAAAAGAAAGATACATTTCTAAGCTCTGCTTTACTGTAAATCTGGACTGTGCTTGTCACAAAGAGATTATGAAATCCTTGCACTCGTATTTCACTTTTATCAATAAAGCTTTTTAAAAGATGCTTATATGTGTTCATTTAACCCTGTTGAAATCAAAGTTCATTTTCCTTTAAGACACGTTACCTATTTTACCTCTTTTTAATTTTTTACAAAAAAGATCTCTATGAGGATACATTTTGATACGATGGGAGTGAAAGTGATAGTAGAGGAGAACTAGATCATGAAAGAACCATGAAAGAACTCAGGTCACTTAAACTTTATGTCAGGGTGTTGCCCTCAAGGCTATGGCTCCACTGGTCCTTTTATTAAATAAAAGTTCACCCCAAAATGAAAACACATACAGATTGAAATTGCATGATTGTGAGTAAACGACAGAATTTTTGGGGTAAACTACCTTTATGAGTAAAGTATGTCAATCAAGTAGTACACACTCATAGAAAATCTGAAATACGATCCTGAAATTCATCACACTTGCAAAGGTCAAGAGCCCACCTAAAGCAAATGCTTTCCTCCATAATGGTGACTTCAAACTTCTTTATTTTTAATTAAACAGCACTAAGGCTTCACGGAGGCTAAGTGAGGGCTGCCCGTGCAGGGCCAATGCTAAGGGGAGGCTTGTTTGCAGGGGAACTTCATCTCGATTCAGTGGCATCAGTGGAGTCCAGACTGAAGATGCTGGACATTATTACTGTCAGAGTTTACACAGTGGTCCAGTGTTCACACAGTGATAAAGAGTCGTACAAAAACCTCCGTCAGTCAGAGTCACAGTGACTGAACTGATACTGCAGCTGCTCACACACTTTCACACACTTTCACACACACTCAACAGTGAGGATCACTTTTATTGAGCTTCATCAGTTTTTGACGTTTACGATCATGATTTTTCATCACTTCAACTCCTTTTTTCCCTTATTAATTTAATTATTGCCTCCAATAATTGTATTTTATTTCATATATATATGGCTCAGAATATCAAGTCAAACAGTGAAACTGAGTGGAGTTAAACTCATTTGCGTCACATTTGTGATTGTGTTCCTCTGAGAATTGAGCAGATCTCGTTTCATCATGTATCTGCAGGTGTTTTCATGCTCCATTGAGTGAAGTTTATTTATAAAATATGAGCTAAAGCCCTGATCCAATGAAAGACCCGAAACAAAAATGACACAAAAAAGGACATAATGTTACAATTATGTTTTATTGACTGAATTGTAATAAAATCAAGAGTGAAAAAGCACACATATAGTCAGCAGATCTACTCTGAACACTGCTGTCTCCTCACAGTGTCTCCAGTGGACGCAGACTGGCCGCTCCGTGTGTCCTCACAGCTCACCGAGACGCTCTTCATCCACTCCTCCTCAGAGAGAGTCAGGCTGCTGCTCCAGCTGTACAGACCGTCCTTCTCCAGGAGCCCAGCGCTGCTCTCCTGAGACCTGCTGCTCCCGTCCACCTTCAGCTCAGGCTCCAGTCTGACGGGAAGTCTGGCCTGGTATACTTACAGAAACCTGGAGAAGCTCCTAAACTCCTGATTTATTTAGCAAACACCCGTCAGTCAGGAACTCCATCTAGATTCAGTGGCAGTGGATCTAACAGTGATTTCACTCTGACCATCAGTGGAGTCCAGACTGAAGATGCTGGACATTATTACTGTCAGAGTTATCACTACATCAACAGTAAAGATGTGTTCACACAGTGATAAAGAGTCGTACAAAAACCTCCGTCAGTCAGAGTCACAGTGACTGAACTGATACTGCAGCTGCTCACACACTTTTACACACTTTCACACACACTCAACAGCAGAAGGTTTTCAAACACACAGATCTAAAATCTTCTACAAACATTTTCTCTCTCATAAACTTTCACCAAGTCAAGTCAGCAGATCAAACACATCTGAAACCAGACAAAATGGACCTGATCTGTTTATGATAATAATTTATCTTTGGCCACATTATGATTTCCACATTTGGCATATGACAAAGATTGGGTATGTGAACGTGTTCAGAGATTCAGACTATAGGAAATATAAATATTTAATTAACTCCATTCAAATAAACGAAATGACTGAACATAATTTGTTCATGTTCAGTAAAAAGCCTATACCACACATCAGGAAAACAGACAGATTGAGAAAGTGAAAAATCTAATTAAATGATCTGGAAGTAATTAAATCCACCATCTCTTTTATGGTTTAATTTAAAAAGATCACAGATGAGGTCGTGTGAAAACAACAATGTCACATACTATCTTTACATAGATTACTTTCAGGTTTATACTTCATAGTATTCAGTAGGTTCTCCTCATCTTTTGATCAATGAATTTCCATGATTTTTCTGGTCATCTGTCATTTGTTTTATATTAATATACTTTTATCTTCTCTGTTCCTGATTAATGGTTTTTGCTGCCCCCTGTTGGTCATTGGTCCCATGTGCACCATGTATTCACAATGGACGCATTCAAACAAAAATTAAGACATTTTTCAAAATTATGCAGTAGAAATGAAAATCATACAGGTTTGGATCATGCATATGCATATTCCCTACATTACTCCACTCAAGTGTGCCGCACAAGTCCTGAAAAGTGAAGCCAAAGCGTCTCGACCACCCCCAGGTGGCTGGATGCAGTATAGATCATAAACCCCGCCCTCTCCATGTAATTAAATGAGACGTGAGACAAACTAAACAATTAAAGGTGCCCTAGAATCAAAAATTGAATTTACCTCGGCATAGTTGAATAACAAGAGTTAAGTACATGGAAATGACATACAGTGAGTCTCAAACTCCATTGTTTCCTCATTCTTATGTAAATCTAATTTGTTTAAAAGACCTCGGGAAACATGCGAATCTCAACATAACACCGACTGTTACGTAACAGTCGGGATCATTAATATGTATGACCCCAATATTTGCATATGCCAGCCCATGTTCAAGGCATTACACAAGGGAAGGCAGTATTAACATCTGGAGCAACACAGCTGAATCATCAGACTAGGTAAGCAAGCAAGAACAACAGTGAAAAATGGCAGATGGAGCAATAATAACTGACATGATCCATGATATCATGATATTTTTAGTGATATTTGGGTAACACTTTACATTAAGGTTCCCTTTGTAAAGGGTTTATAAAGGTGTTTGTTAATGAGTAATAAGTCATTTACAAATGCATTATAAATCATTAATAATGCAGTTATAACTGCATGAATAAAAAGGCGACTTTAATGCAATACCTGCCAAATAGTGAGCCGTTTTTAATTCACATGTTATAAATGCTTAATAAATGTATTTATTAACATATTTAACTCAAAACCAGATTTCTGGTTTATTTTATGATGCAGCAAAAATTGACTATCATAATTAGACTGAAGGTTGTTGTATTTGTGCTTTCTTATTATTATCTCATGACTGCCACTTGTCTTACTATGTTGCTTACCAGAAGTTTTTGTCTTACCCATGATACTCTCCAAAAAGGTCATGATGCCTCTCCACAGCAGTGTATAAAAACAAAATTATTGTTTTTTAAAGACAAAATTCCAACTTTATTTTGAAAATAAAACAAACGATAATAACCATAACTTGATTAGATATTAAAGTCTGCGTGAACCGGAAGTTGCAAACGACTCTTCTCCAGTGTTGTGACGTATTTCCAAGTGAAACAGAATATTGAATAGAGGGCAGAGTTTTACTTTAGTGCTCCTCCTTTCCATCTCTCGCACTCCTCCTCTCCATATCTCACTCATAGCAGACGAACGGTTGCAGAAGAGTGGTTTACACGTTTTCAACCCAAGCCGTCAAACTGACGTTATCAGAGAAGGAACGCCATTCCAGACCAGAAGTAACTTTTCAGATTTTGATTAAAGATTACTGCGGCAAACAAGTTTTTTCTGTGTTTTAACTTGCACGGATTCATTGTTCACCACAAGACCAGTAATATGACCAGTAATAATAATAATGTAAAGTGAAAACCTGTGAACCATTTATTAATGAGTTATGAACATTAACAACCTATGAAAAGGAACCTTAATGTAAAGTGAAAACCTGTGAACCATTTATGAATGAGTTATGAACATTAACAACCTATGAAAAGGAACCTTAATGTAAAGTGGAAACCTGTGAACCATTTATTAATGAGTTATGAACATTAACAACCTATGAAAAGGAACCTTAATGTAAAGTGGAAACCTGTTAACCATTTATTAATGAGTTATGAACATTAACAACCTATGAAAAGGAACCTTAATGTAGAGTGAAAACCTGTGAACCATTTATTAATGAGTTACGAATATTAATAACCTGTGAAAGTGAACCTTAATGTAGTGTGCATCGTGTTTATTAAAGCAGACGCAGATCTCTTTTGTTTTTTTCCTGGTGACATATTTTATTGTTGAAATATTAATAAACAATTAATAATTATTCTTGATATCATGATAAAGGATACTGTAACTTTGTGGGAGTGCCAGAGCGGTTATTTATTTAATATAAAAAGCTAACAATGCGAATAAACATATAATATACAAACTAACACAGCGATTATAATATAAACACTTGAAAAACATAGTCTGCAATGTCACTTCAGTTAGCTTACCCATCAAATCAGTAACTTTAAACACAAATTTTACTTTAGAGCATGCCCTGGTAACTGCATGACTTCTTCTCATGATAGTGGCAAGGCTTTATTGGATGCTCACTAGCGCCAACTCCTGTCACACGCCAGAACACGCATGCTTAGTGATGTAACCCTGAAAGAGTATATAAGTATATAAAGAGTATATATAAAGAGTATATATTAGTATAGCCTAATATATTATTGTCATGTCTAGTTTTCTATAACTTTCTTCATAATAAAAAAAAATGCTTCATCTGAATCCTGCTCCCTGACTGCTCTTTACACCAAATGTGACAATAATGTATAATGAGCAATGCATTCTTCTTCTATTTATAATAATAATAATAATAATAATAATTATTATTATTATTATTATTATTATTATTATTATACGCAGTAGTAGTAGCTAGTAGGCTATATACTTTATTATTCTCTTTCGGGTTCTCATCACTATGCGTGTTGATTCTGGCGTGTGACAGGAGTTGGCGCTAGTGAGCATTCAATAAAGCCTTGCCACTTTTGAGAAGAAGTCACACAGTACTGTTCCAACCATAGACATATATACGTAGACGCCTCATGACGTGTTGCAGCGTGATCCAGCGTCGCCGCCATATTGGTTGGGTCTCTCCACTCAACGCTAGCACCAGAGTCAATCGGAGTCAACGGAGAGCGAGCAATTATGCCCGTATTTTGTGCAGCTTACGGTTGCAATAACCGACGCAGTATTGATACCAGATCGCATGGGATTACATTTCACAAGTAAGATTGAACAATGATTTAGGTTATTTTACCATTTATAAAATTATAAATGAGTGTGAGTGAAATAAATTCAAATGAACAATCAAACTTGTTTCTTTATTAAAATATAAAATTCATTCATTTATATATATATATATATATATATATATATATATATATATATATATATATATGTGTGTGTGTGTGTGTGTATACATTAGATAGATAGATAGATAGATAGATAGATAAAATGCCAATCAATCGGTAGTTATTGATTTTTTTTTTTTTTTAACAGAACAACGAGACACAAACCTTTACATTCAATCGCGTTTTTGCTCCCATTTATTTTCACACATCAGTGCATACAAAGAAATACACAATTACCTTTGATTTCGTTAGATAGAAAATAAGCAGGGCCGTACGCAGGGTTTTATATTTACCGAGGTCACAAAAAGTATTATGCTAGGGGGGTTCGGGGTCATGCTCCCCCGAGAAAATTTTGATTTCCTTGGTGTACATATATGCATTTTAAGACATTTCAAGGTCAACAAATTGAATAACAATAGCTTTAAAACCATGTCAACAAATACATACATGCACGCAGTTTTGAGGCAGCTTTAATCGCATGTTTGGTAATTCCATGACTTAATTTACCTCAGAATAATGATGGCGCATGCCCGTAGTTTCTTTAGCGCTTTAGTTAAACTATAATAAAGTAATATGCAGCGCGCGCCGGCGCATTTGCGCGAGCAATTCTTGGGTTCACGCTTCGAGCACAGTAGGCTATAGCCTTACGGCTGATTGGAGTTTTACTGACATACCCTGACAATATCTCATCTGACCGCAGTTCACTGTTGTTCAGCTGAAGCTACCTTTTCCGCGCTCGTTTGACTTGCGCCTGGCGCTGAGGCTAAGTCGGAATGCGCGTCTGAAAAGTGTCCTGTTTGTTGTGGTCGTAAAGAAACATTTCTTTATAAACGCAGCGTTTTACTTGGCGATGTTTTAAAAAATATTTTTATTTTTGGTATTTTTTATGCTCTGTTGGTGGTTTGTGGAGTAGCATCACCTTAGGGGGATTAGACAAATGCTGAATTAGAGACGGTAAAAGTGAGTGGGTCCAATATCATTGGTCTTAAAAAGTGGGTGGGTCTTGTCCCACCCACATACAATGGCTCCGACGCCCATGATTTATACATTTATCAATATGCCTTTGTGTGTGTGTGTGTGTGTGTGTGTGTGTGTGTGTGAGAGAGAGAGATAAATACATTCAAATGTATTCATTTATACATTTATCAATATGCCATAGCCTACCATATGTCTTTGTTAAAGAGCGTAATACAAAGTCTTTCAACATGAAAGCAGAATTTTTCAATGTGTGACAGCGTCCTCCCACTGAGCAAATTAGGTCCAGAAGACGTCTTTTTGAGGTCTTGTCTCAGGTTGAAAAGACGTCCACTGAGGGGCCAGAATGAAAGTTTTTATGACGTCTTTTTTTGACGTCTTCTGAACATCCGATATAGACGAACACACAAAATCCTTCCAAGGAGAAAATCACAATTTTTAAGCCACCATCGTGGAGATGAGTGTTTGCTTTAGTTGGGCTCTTGACCCTTGACTATTTATATTACATTTTGTTTGGGCTGCTGTAACAGCTATTCAAGCAAAGAAAAAGGATTATCAGGTGGTGGTTATGTTTTCACATAATCATTATTTTACTTGAATCCCTGAGCTCATTTAGAGCCCAATCTCTGAGTTAGATTTACAGTTATTGATTACAGCAGAACTGTGATTCTACAGCAGAGGGTCAGCTTTTACAATATGATTTAATACATTTCAGAAAAGGTGTGCTGAACAAATAAGAAAAAAGTTTTTTTTTTTAATTTTAGGCACACACAGACATCAAGGATCATCCTGTGAATCTCAACAGTGGTGACCATCAAAAAGCATGTTGCAGTGCATTCTGGGAGCCACCAATCAAAATTCACACATGGCTCCCATCATGCATTGCTTCATGAATAAATTATGAGCTTAATTGTCTTAGTAATTTCCTTTCCTTTGTCACCGTCATTGAGATTCACAGGCTGATTCTTGATGTCTGTGTGTGCCTAAAAGAAAGTTTTTTTTTTTTTTTTAATCAGAACACCTTGATAAAGAATCACAGTGTTGCTGTAATCAATAATGTAAATCTAACTCAGAGATTGGGCTCTAAATGAGCTCAGGGATTCAGGTAAAATAATGATTATGTGAAAACATAACAACCTGTTAATCTTTTTTCTTTGCTTGACTAGCTCTTACAACAGCCCAAACAAAATCTAATAAAAATAGTCAAGGGTCAAGAGCCCAACTAAAGCAAACACTCATCTCCACGATGGTGGCTTAAAAATTGTGATTTTCTCCTTGGAAGGATTCTGTGTGTTCGTCTATATCGGATGTTCAGAAGACGTCAAAAAAAGACGTCATAAAAACTTTCATTCTGGCCCCTCAGTGGACGTCTTTTCAACCTGAGACAAGACCTCAAAAAGACGTCTTCTGGACCTAATTTGCTCAGTGGGCTGTATCATAACTAAGTCTCTGCCGTTTGTAACAAACCAAACCGTGTGAAAATCCGGTAAAAACTCGGGGAGTTATGATTATTGTAGTTGAGGATACATCTTCCTCAGTAGAAATAAATGCGGGGGCGGCGCATTGGGGACCCATCCAAGATGGCGCCGCGCTGATACGTCCGCTCCAATAGGCAGCGTCAGTCTATGAGGCGTCTACGTATATTATGTCTATGGTTCCAACCATAGACTGTAAAAAACATGCGTTGAAGTGAATTTGTGTTTACTGATTTGATGGGTAAGCTAACTGAGGTGAAATCGCAGACTTTGTTTTTCTAGTGTTTATATTATATTAGTAATCGCTGTGTTAGTTTGTAGTTATCTTAAACAAATAACCGCTCCGGCGCACCCGCGCATGTACTGTACGGATGACCAAAGCCAAATAACGTACTCAAGTTACAGTGGCCTTTATCATATCAGAAATATCTATTAAATGCATATTAATATGCTGCTAATGTTCTGTAATGGTGCATTAGGTCATTGATTTAATGATTTACACAACTGTTAATTAAAAAAAATACATATTTAGGTGCCTTTATTCAGCTTGTATCAAATATGTTTGGCTTATAGGTGTGATGTTTATTATCTTTTCTGAATACTTGATTGTTTCTCTGAATGTTTTAATTTAAGTTTACCTGCATAAGCCACTTTTCATGAGAAGTCATGCTCTGTAACTTTGTGCTGTAAAAGATTTTTTTATTTTTTTTAAGTTTAAAGTTGTGTTTACTGAGACATTCATCAAAAATAAAATATTTCATCTGAAAAAGATATTATCTTCTGTGTACATTAATAATTAATAAATACATGATTAACGTGTGTTCACACTACATTAAGGTTCACTTTAATAGGTAATTAATGTTTATAACTCATTAAATGAGTTCCACTTTACATTAAGGTTCCTTTTCATAGGTTGTTAATGTTCATAACTCATTAATAAATGGTTCGCAGGTTTTCACTTTACATTAAGGTTCCTTTTCATAGGTTGTTAATGTTCATAACTCATTAATAAATGGTTCACAGGTTTTCACTTTACATTATTATTATTGCTGGTCATATTACTGGTCTTGTGGTGAACAATGAATCCGTGCAAGTTAAAACACAGAAAAAACTTGTTTGCCGCAGTAATCTTTAATCAAAATCTGAAAAGTTACTTCTGGTCTGGAATGGCGTTCCTTCTCTGATAACGTCAGTTTGACGGCTTGGGTTGAAAACGTGTAAACCACTCTTCTGCAACCGTTCGTCTGCTATGAGTGAGATATGGAGAGGAGGAGTGCGAGAGATGGAAAGGAGGAGCACTAAAGTAAAACTCTGCCCTCTATTCAATATTCTGTTTCACTTGGAAATACGTCACAACACTGGAGAAGAGTCGTTTGCAACTTCCGGTTCACGCAGACTTTAATATCTAATCAAGTTATGGTTATTATCGTTTGTTTTATTTTCAAAATAAAGTTGGAATTTTGTCTTTAAAAAACAATAATTTTGTTTTTATACACTGCTGTGGAGAGGCATCATGACCTTTTTGGAGAGTATCATGGGTAAGACAAAAACTTCTGGTAAGCAACATAGTAAGACAAGTGGCAGTCATGAGATATTAATAAGAAAGCACAAATACAACAACCTTCAGTCTAATTATGATAGTCAATTTTTGCTGCATCATAAAATAAACCAGAAATCTGGTTTTGAGTTAAATATGTTAATAAATACATTTATTAAGCATTTATAACATGTGAGTTAAAAACGGCTCACTATTTGGCAGGTATTGCATTAAAGTCGCCTTTTTATTCATGCAGTTATAACTGCATTATTAATGATTTATAATGCATTTGTAAATGACTTATTACTAATTACCTAACACCTTTATAAACCCTTTACAAAGGGAACCTTAATGTAAAGTGTTACCGATATTTGTAAATTGTCTTTCTAAATGTTTCGTTAGCATGTTTTGCTAATGTACTGTTAAATGTGGTTAAAGTTACCATCGTTTATTACTGTATTCACTGAGACAAGAGCCGTCGCTATTTTCATTTTTAAACACTTGCAGTCTGTATAATTCATAAACACAACTTCATTCTTTATAAATCTCTCCAACAGTGTGTAATGTTAGCTTTAGCCACGGAGCACTATCAAACTCATTCAGAATCAAATGTAAACATCCAAATAAATACTATACTCACATGATCCGATGTATGCATACAGCATGCATGACGAACATCTTGTAAAGATCCATTTGAGTGTTATATTAGCTGTGTGAACTTTGTAAATGCGCTGTAATATAGTCGCAAGTTCGGTGGGCAGTGAGCACGAGATTTAAAGGGGTCGCCGCGCAGCCTGAATCTGTGCATAGTTAATGATGCCCCAAAATAGGCAGTTAAAAAAATTAATTAAAAAAAATCTATGGGGTGTTTTGAGCTGAAACTTCACAGACACATTCAGGGGACACCTTAGACTTATATTACATCTTGTGAAAAAGCATTCTAGGGCACCTTTAAATCACACTTCAAATACATTTTTTCCAAAGATGGTTCCTGTCATTTTATATAGACATAATGGGTTGTTCTGCAGTAAAGGAGGACAAAACAGGACAAACAAAAACAGTGAAAATACTGCAGAGCTCAAAACAGAAGCAGTCATCTTGATACCAACTCTCTGCAGGATCACTTCTGCATTTTGTCTCAGCTCAGTAACAACTGGCACAGCGCCGGAAGCCATTTTCACTAGTGGTTAACTTTGGATACATCACAGAAGAATATGATATTTTACACTCGCTGTTTTAAGGGGTCATGACATTTTTAAGGGGTCATGACAATTTTTCTTGGTCTTTTGGCATATAAGAGGTCTTTGTATCATTATTACATCCTGCAAGTTCCATAATCAAAACGTCCTCGTCGTCAATAAAAATAATTTATATAATCAAGCTGTAAAAAAGCTTCGTTTGGAACAGAGGTGGCGTGTGACGTCACATGGGCACAATCATTTGCATATGACTTTTACATCATCGCATCATTGGCCCCGCCCACTGGTGTTCAGTCGATGAGCAGCGAGTGGATCTAAAGTAGGCCGAGATGTTTATGATAAGATTGTGATAATAACAAGATTGAGATGTCACACAGACGTTGTGCTGTTCCTGTTTGTGGAAAAACATCATCTTTACATACAGTACAGTCCAAAAGTTTGGAACCACTAAGATTTTTAATGTTTTTAAAAGAAGTTTCGTCTGCTCACCAAGGCTACATTTATTTAATTAAAAATACAGTAAAAACAGTAATATTGTGAAATATTATTACAATTTAAAATAACTGTTTTCTATTTGAATATATTTCAATTATATTTATTAAGCTGCCGAAGGCTCCTGATGTCAGAGAAAAATGGATTCAGTTTATTTATAGCGAACGTCCTATAGTCACACGCTGACTTGTTTGTATTGTACATTTTACCAGCGACTGTTGTGATTGATGGTAAAAATCAGTCTAAGAAGGACCAAACCAGTTCCTCAACACCAAAACAAAGAGACTTTCATGTGGGATCAAAGAAATCTCATGGAAAATACTGATAAACTAAGAGGCGTTAAGTGTGTTGACGTCCACACAAGAGAAAATACATCATTCACCTCTCTGTGTTTAAAGTCACTGAGAAATCAAAATGGACAATTATTGTTTTTATGGAATGTTGCAGTATTTATTATAAATTATTTATCAATGCACATCATTATTTTTTAATATTCAGCTAAGATTTTAAAGTTCACACTCATATTTGATGTTGTGATTGACAGGATGAGATGAACGAGCTCCTCCTGAACCTTCATTTAGAGCCTCATTTAAATACAGAATGAGTTCATTTGCATATTGATCAGATGCTTCAGTGCTCTGAGAGTGTTTATAGTGCTGTGAGTTTAACACTTCATCACTGACACACACAACAATCTTCATCAACATGACCTTCATCATCATCTTCATCTGGACTCTCACAGCGTTTGCTCAAGGTTTGTGGAGCACAAGTTTGATATCAATTCATTTCTTCAAGTATATTGTCAAAGTTTTGAGTTGATTTTCTTCTTGTTGTGTGTTTCAGAGTGTAGAGGACAGATCACCGTCACTCAGAGTCCCTCAATGACAGCAGCTCAACCAGGACAAACACTTATAATACACTGTAAAACTAGCAGTAATGTGTACAAGGATAGTAATGGGGATCGTTTAGCCTGGTACTTACAGAGACTCGGAGAAACTCCTAAACTCCTCATTTATTATGTAAACCGCCTCCAGTCAGGAACTCCATCTAGATTCAGTGGCAGTGGATCTAACAGTGATTTCACTCTGACCATCAGTGGAGTCCAGACTGAAGATGCTGGACATTATTACTGTCAAAGTTTCCACTATCCAAACAGTCAACGTGTGTTCACACAGTGATAAAGAGTCGTACAAAAACCTCCGTCAGTCAGAGTCACAGTGACTGAACTGATACTGCAGCTGCTCACACACTTTCACACACTTTCACACACTACTGACACACAGAGGACAAACACAGGAACTACACATGTGCTCAAAACTGACTTATGACTGAAATCAGCTCTATTAGACTGTGATCTGTCCTGTGACAGACGGGTTTGACTCAAATATGCTCAGAATCAGAGAAAACAGAGTGTGTAAATTAATATGTAGATTCATATGTTGTTTTGTTTTTGTACATTAAACTACACTAAAGTCATGGTGTATCAGTAACATGCAGATGTTTTTTCAAGCAGCTCCTTCATCTAAAGCTGTTTATAAATGTATTACTCATAACTCATTTCTCATGAGCAGAAGTGAAAGTGTTCCAGTTGAGAGCGTTGAACCAATCATAGAGTGAAACTGTGAGTTTGAGGTGAAAATCACATTTGCATTGGCAGGTTTAGTGATTGTGATCCTCTCAGAATAGAGCAGCTCCGTCTCCAGTGACCATGTTCAAACCCCAAGAGCTTCATTTGACATTTCCTGCTAAATGCAGCTGTTCTCAACTATTACAATCAAACAAAAGCAGCTGAAACTTTAGTGCAGGACTTTGAATGAACGACACACTGATCAATGATGCAGTCGGACACAAATGTAACGCGTTCAGAAGCTTTATTGAATGAACAGCAATGGCAGCACATTGAAAGACTGCTTCAGTATTGAGCTGTAAATCACGTGACTGCTGTGAATCCTGCCGGACGCTTGGATACGGCTCGTCTGGACCGGAGAAACATCAGCACTGGGAGCTCTTGAGGAACGAGGCCTCGTGATCAGCTCCGTCATGTCTTACTCTGCAGACGAAGCGATCCGCGCCTTCCCAGCGTGCTTTGCTGAGGCTCAGGACGCTGCTGCGGCTGTAGCGTCCGTCCCGCTCGCTCTCCGCGCTGGTCTGAACCCCCTCGCTGACCTCTGACCCGTCCAGCGTCCAGCTCACCGTCGCCCCCTGTGGAGAGTAAGAGCTGAGCAGGCAGAGCAGTGCGGCTGAGTCTCCAGAGATCTGCAGAGAAGAGGGCGGCAGCAGAGACACGGAGGGCTTCACTGCGGGACCAGCTGCACAAACACACACAAACAACACCAACGTCTTTAGATGATCAATTAGTCAGATGTCACACACAGTAATGGAGGAAAAATCACAATCATTTCATCTTTACAGAAATTCCACATCACTGCTTTCTTTCATAAACCACATAGTAATGATCCTGCATTTACATTTCAATATTCTCAGTTCAAATAAAATATTCACTGCTACTAAATATATGAAGTATAAGATATATGAATAAATATAAATCAGTTCTCTGAAGCAGACATGATATACAGCAAATATTACAGTCATTTCATCTTTTCTGAATAAGGTTCAGTTTAATCTCAAACTCATTTTAAAAACATTGTCCACAAACTGATGATTTATATGTAGAAAACAAATTTAAATGATCATTTCATTATTAACTTAAGACACTCACAATCATAATTATCAGCAAATGTAAGATAAAATTATGAATTTTTCAGATCTTTCTCTTTGTCTGATGATGACGCCTATAAATTAAAATTATTTTGTCCGTATCATCAAACTTTTGTTTCACGCATTACAACATTTCTGAATTATTAAATTTACCAAAAATTATGGACACAATTATGTATTTTGAGAAATAATTGAAAATGTCATAAAATATTGCAATCAATATATTAAAAAACAAACAATGTTAGTTAATATAATATCTGAAATTACTCTTGTAAAAAGAAATAAATATCTAAAAGTAACAAAATATGCCATGCAATGAAAAAAGATAAATATCATGAAATATCACTGAATATAAACATATATTTGTGAAATAGTAGACAGATTATTATGAAACAAATTCACCATGAAATATTACAGTTAATATTTTTTATTTAAACTATTTTATAATTTTTAAAACCTTGTTGCAAAATGCTTGTTTGAATAATCTAAAAACAAAACAATTATATATAAACATTTTTAGAGAATTTTAGAGACTTACTGATGGTCAGTTTAGTTCCTCCACCGAAAGTGTACCACAGTGCTTCATTCTAGTGAAAGCGTCGTACAAAAACCTCCGTCACACTCAAATGAACACAAACTCCAGCAGAGAAAGAGACGAACGACACTCACACACACTGATATGAGACTCAACAGCAGCTCTTCTCAACATCAACATGATTGAGCTGAAAACACACACTAAATATTCATCTTTAAATGAAATACTTGTTATTGCATGGAGGAAATGTTATAATTAGTCAAAAACTACATTTATCACATTTACAAACACATGTGATTTAAACTCTGTTAATTCTATTGACCTGCTTTATAATGAAATCTTTAGCCAGATTTAGATGGTCATTCTCTATTGGATGACCTTTGACCTGTTCTACAGTATCATGATGATATCAAATCTGCAGCACAGGTATTAAATGCTCTCAGCATCAAAGTCTGAATGAAACTGATCATTAAAACAGTGTTTAGAGGGAGAAGATCCACCCAAAATAACATGAAGTCAATCAGGAGTGTCTGTTTCTGAAAATGATCAATAGAAATTTATTAGCAAAGATACTAAATGACAAAACAGTGTTTCTGCTGTCTTCAGGTAAATGATCTGGAGTGTGTTTGCATATTGATCAGATGCTTCAGTGCTCTGAGAGTGTTTATAGTGCTGTGAGTTTAACACTTCATCACTGACACACACAACAATCTTCATCAACATGACCTTCATCATCATCTTCATCTGGACTCTCACAGCGTTTGCTCAAGGTTTGTGGAGCACAAGTTTGATATCAATTCATTTCTTCAAGTATATTGTCAAAGTTTTGAGTTGATTTTCTTCTTGTTGTGTGTTTCAGAGTGTAGAGGACAGATCACCGTCACTCAGAGTCCCTCAATGACAGCAGCTCAACCAGGACAAACTGTGAACATCAACTGTAAAACCAGCAGTGATGTGGCCAGTTTTTCTGGGGGTTTTTACTATTTCAGCTGGTACTTACAGAAACCTGGAGAAACTCCTAAACTCCTGATTTATTATGCAAACACCCTCCAGTCAGGAACTCCATCTAGATTCAGTGGCAGTGGATCTAACAGTGATTTCACTCTGACCATCAGTGGAGTCCAGACTGAAGATGCTGGACATTATTACTGTCAGAGTTATCACAGTGGTCCAGTGATCACACAGTGATAAAGAGTCGTACAAAAACCTCCGTCAGTCAGAGTCACAGTGACTGAACTGATACTGCAGCTGCTCACACACTTTCACACACTTTCACACACACTCAACAACAGACACTAAATCATAAAGAGATTTTCTCAGAAAGGTTTCTTTAGATCACTGTAAACTGAACACAATCACAAACTTCAGCAAATGTAGTTGTAAACAGAAGCATGTATGTTCATTCATCTTCAGCTGTCAATCATAACACAAGAGCAGCATATATAAACAGCAGCTTACGTCACTCCAGTGAGAATATTCTTCCTGCGTCCCTCCATCACTCCATCTCCACCTTTATGTCCATTTTAACTCATTTCAGAAGTCCTGATGTTCATAGTCGAGTCTTGTGACAGAAACAGATCCTCCATCATGGACACGACAGATGTGTTTACCTGCAGCATTAGTGCTGGTGATTTACAGACTCTTTCTGCAAGTTACATCGTTACGCCAGTAGATGGAGACAAGAGACTGACTTTATGAATGAATCAATGAATCATTAATCAACTAATTTGTTCAAAACACTGAATCATTCAGGAAAGAAACAGGCATATTTGATGGCTCTGTCCCAATGAAGAGGCTGCATGTTCGTTCTGAAGATCAACCAATGAAATGATCCTTCACAGCCGCACTGAAATGTTATTGGTTCACGCTATAGTCAGTCTCTGAAGGCAGGAAATCAACTCCTTTTTTTCCTTATTAATTTAATTATTGCCTCCAATCCTCTTGACATCATATAATTTTATTGTATTTCATATATATATGGCTCAGAATATCAAGTCAAACAGTGAAACTGAGTTAAACTCATTTGCGTCACATTTGTGATTGTGTTCCTCTGAGAATTGAGCAGATCTCGTTTCATCATGTATCTGCAGGTGTTTTCATGCTCCACTGAGTGAAGTTTATTTATAAAATATGAGCTAAAGCCCTGATCCAATGAAAGAGCCGAAACAAAAATGACACAAAAAAGGACATAATGTTACAATTATGTTTTATTGACTGAATTATAATGAAATCAAGAGTGAAAAAGCACACATATAGTCATCAGATCTACTCTGAACACTGCTGTCTCCTCACAGTGTCTCCAGTGGACGCAGACTGGCCGCTCCGTGTGTCCTCACAGCTCACCGAGACGCTCTTCATCCACTCCTCCTCAGAGAGAGTCAGGCTGCTGCTCCAGCTGTACAGACCGTCCTTCTCCAGGAGCCCAGCGCTGCTCTCCTGAGACCTGCTGCTCCCGTCCACCTTCAGCTCAGGCTCCAGTCTGACGGGAAGCCCTTGTTGGCCACACACACCAGTGTCGCTGTGTTCAGAGAGGAGATCTCTGCGCTGGAGGGCGGCAGGACGCTCACTTTAGGAGGAGTGACACCTGAGAGAAGCACAGAGAAATCAGTTACCAGTGGCTTTCCATTAGGATTCAAGAGAAAACTAGGAGAAATTCTCCAACAGCGAGAGAAACAACATGAAGAAAACAGTCAAAGAAAATCCCATCATTATTCCTTCAACACATTAATGCTCACAAACTCCTACACATGAAAAGAGAAAATGTTCAGAATTCATTTCACATTCTGGTAAATATGCTGATTAATTATTAAAGCTGCAGTCTGTAAGTTTGCCTCTTTGTCTCCATCTCTGTTTGAAACCTGCAATTGCAGTTATTTGTGGAATGATCTTCCTCACATGGGTTGTGCGTCGGCACGGCTCCTCAGCGCGGACGAATCTGATGTTTTGAGGTGTTTGTGTGGCTGTCAGTCACCGCACCAGTGTGGATCTTCACTTACTTCACAATTACAGATTCAACGTCTTGGAAGTTTGTTCAAAATAAGAAGTTTCACCGGAAAATGTCATCTGAACAAGTACGAAACATGTCTGCCACTTTTGTTCCGAACGACTGAGGAAAAAAAAGTTTTACAATAAATCGCACTACCAGCCTTCTTTATGAATACAGACGTGACGTAATGACGCAAACTCCAATTTCCCACAGAAACTGACCCGAACCTCAAATCAGAAAACATTATTACAATCTTACCGCTGTGAATCGAGCTAATGTAAGAATAGTTTTCAACCCTGATTGGTTATGTACTTGCTCAGTAATTGATTTGGGATGAATTTTAACCAAAATAAGTTACGGACAGCAGCTTTAAATACATTTAAACGAAAATATCATGGAGTTTTGAATCGCCACAAAAACTCAAGCTTTCAGTCTATATGGAAACTTAAAAGAAACGCAGCATTTTTAGAGTGAAAAAGACAAATAAGAGTCCAAACAAAGCAACAAATTAGAAACAGAAGTACTATTATTTCTCTATAATGTTTGTACTTGATTCACTTTATCAGCATTAAACTTTCAATAAGTTGATCTGAATGTTTTTAGAGAAGAATTTTTACAAAGTGATGAAAGTCATATTGAAGTAATAGATTTGAAGTGTCATTTTCATGATCAACTTCACTGAAACTCGCTTTGGTTAAAAGAGTCAAAGATCAGATGTGAAGAAACCAGAGGTGGAGATTCCAGGGGTCAGAAAGTAAAAGTCCTGCCATATTTTTATTCCACCCACTGAAGCATTAATGAGATAAATAAGTGATTAATTGAGTGATGATTGAGCATTATTGAAGACACCTGATGATAACAAGCAGAATCACCAAAGGAGAAAATCACAATTTTTAAGTTACCATCATCGAGGTCAGGGTTTGTTTTAGTTGAGCTCTTGACCCTTGACTTTTTAATGTTAGATTTTGTTTGGGCAGTTTTAACTGCATTAAAACCAAACAGACAAGCAAAGTTAAAAGATGATCAGGTGTTGGTTATGTTTTTACATAAACATTATTTGATCTGAATCACTGAACTCATTTAGAGCCCAATCTCTGAGTTAGATTTACATTATTGATTACAGCAGAACTGTGATTCTACAGCAGAAGATCAGCTTTTGCAATACTTTTTTTTTTTTTTTTTTTTAAAGAGTTCTGATTTAAAAAAAAAAAAAAAAAGCAGAACTCATTTAAACACACAGACATCAAAAATCATCCTGTGAATCTCAACAGTGGTGGCCATCATAAAGCATGTTGCAGTGCATTCTGGGAGCCACCAATCAAAATTCATCCATGGCTCCCATCATGCATTGCTGCATGAATAAATTATGAGCTTAATTGTCTTAGTAATTTCATTTATTCTCACTATTAAAATGTTGCTGTTTTTCTGTGACTTTTTAGTAGCTTGTTTTCTAATGTTCAGAGTTGATCTGTTGATCAGAATATGTTGCTTGTCACCGTTGTTGAGATTCACAGGCTGATACTTGATGTTTGTGTGTGCCTAAAAGAATTTTTTTTTTTTTTTGTGATAAGGGCAACTTTTAAAAAAAAAAAAAATTCTGTATTGTAAAAGCTGATCTTCTGCAGAATCACAGTGCTGCTGTAATCAATAATGTAAAACTAACTCAGAGATTGGGCTCCAAATGAGCTCAGTGATTCAGATCAAAAAATGATTTTGAGAAAACATAACCAACACCACCTGATCATCTTTTAACTTTGCTTATCTGGTTGGTTTTAATGCAGTTAAAACTGCCCAAACAAAATCTAATATTAAAAAGTCAAGGATCAAGAGCTCAACTAAAACAAACCCTGACCTCGATGATGGTAACTTAAAAATTGTGATTTTCTCCTTTGGTGATTCTGCTTGTTATCATCAGGTGTCTTCAATAATGCTCAATCATCACTCAATTAATCACTTATTTATCTCATTAATGCTTCAGTGGGTGGAATAAAAATATGGCAGGACTTTTACTTTCTGACCCCTGGAATCTCCACCTCTGGAAGAAACACAAGAACTGCAGGAATTCACTACAATTTAAGATGGACAAAGAAATCATGAAGGAAACATTGTGTGTCTCGTCCACTAGAACTTTAAACTTCATTTCCACAAATATAAACCTTTTCACTCCTCAGACAGAGACGCTTTATTCAGAGAAAATACAGTCAAGAGTTTGGAAATATTGAGTTCATTTAACAACAGACTAAAAAATCCATCATTTTTGTGACTTTAAAACGGCTTTAGTAAAAAAATCAAAACACTACATTTTAGAAATTTTAAGTTTAATTGTTGTCTTAAATTTTCAAGTAAAAAAGTATACCAAAATACCAGTATAATGTTATTTTCTTTAATGTAATTTCAACCATTTATAATTGAATTATCTGTGAGGAAAACAAAGATCCAATGACTATAAACCATCTTTACAATCATTCAATGTGAACTAACTGCACAAAAATAATATAAAAAAATATGCTAAAAAGAGCCTCCTTTCTATAAAGTGCTACAAAGTATTTCACAGTCAGCTGTTGTATTAAAAATATTAATATTAATATGTGATGATTTACTTACTGCCAACATCCAGTTTAGTTCCTCCACCGAAAGTCCACCACAGTGCTTCATTCTAGTGAAAGCGTCGTACAAAAACCTCCGTCACACTCAAATGAACACAAACTCCAGCAGAGAAAGAGACGAACGACACTCACACACACTGATATGAGACTCAACAGCAGCTCTTCTCAACATCAACATGATTGAGCTGAAAACACACACTAAATATTCATCTTTAAAAAGAGATTTAAAAATCTTCAGCCAGATTTAGATGGTCATTCTCTGTTGGATGACCTTTGACCTGTTCTACAGTATCATGATGATATCAAATCTGCAGCACAGGTATTAAATGCTCTCAGCATCAAAGTCTGAATGAAACTGATCATTAAAACAGTGTTTAGAGGGAGAAGATCCACCCAAAATAACATGAAGTCAATCAGGAGTGTCTGTTTCTGAAAATGATCAATAGAAATTTATTAGCAAAGATACTAAATGACAAAACAGTGTTTCTGCTGTCTTCAGGTAAATGATCTGGAGTGTGTTTGCATATTGATCAGATGCTTCAGTGCTCTGAGAGTGTTTATAGTGCTGTGAGTTTAACACTTCATCACTGACACACACAACAATCTTCATCAACATGACCTCCATCATCATCTTCATCTGGACTCTCACAGCGTTTGCTCAAGGTTTGTGGAGCACAAGTTTGATATCAATTCATTTCTTCAAGTATATTGTCAAAGTTTTGAGTTGATTTTCTTCTTGTTGTGTGTTTCAGAGTGTAGAGGACAGATCACCGTCACTCAGAGTC
Organism: Ancherythroculter nigrocauda; assembly: GCA_036281575.1. NCBI lineage: Eukaryota > Metazoa > Chordata > Actinopteri > Cypriniformes > Xenocyprididae > Ancherythroculter > Ancherythroculter nigrocauda. The sequence goes on along the minus strand of VTFQ01000024.1, from coordinate 29,897,041 downwards.
CCTCAATGACAGCAGCTCAACCAGGACAAACTGTGAACATCAACTGTAAAACCAGCAGTAGAGTGTATAATGGTAATCGTTTAGCCTGGTACTTACAGAAACCTGGAGAAGCTCCTAAACTCCTGATTTATTGGGCCAACCGCCATCAGTCAGGAACTCCATCTAGATTCAGTGGCAGTGGATCTAACAGTGATTTCACTCTGACCATCAGTGGAGTCCAGACTGAAGATGCTGGACATTATTACTGTCTTGGTAGCCACTGGATCAATGGCTGGGTGTTCACACAGTGATAAAGAGTCGTACAAAAACCTCCGTCAGTCAGAGTCACAGTGACTGAACTGAACTTGGGTAAAGTTGGTTTTATATTCGCACATTCGGACATCCGTATTCAATAGCCTTGTTAATCACACTACATTGGACATTCAGTGGACATTCACAAGTAAATATGCCATTAAAACAATACTTGCCTATTTTGATCGACTGTGAAAAATGTTGTAAGTTGACAGTCGTTGGTTGTCAATATCATGTCGCTGCTTAAAATTCGCAAACATTAATTTATTGCACATTTATTGTAAAGTCTGAATTTATCAGAAGTCCGAATGTGCGAATATAAAACCAACTTTACCGAAGTCTGAACTGATACTGCAGCTGCTCACACACTTTCACACCATTTCACACACACTCAACAACACTTGGGTAAAGTTGGTTCTCTAAAATGTGAAATGTGAATATATGGCTCTGGTTCTCCCCTGTCAGGATTCAGTTAGGACGCACAATAACGTCAGAAACTGTGAATATATGCTGCATGGAGATAGAACAGGTATAGTAATCAATAATGTAAATCTAACTCAGAGATTGGGCTCTAAATAAGTTCAGAGATTCAGATCAAATAATGATTATGTGAAAACATAACCAACAACACCTGATCATCTTTTAACTTTGCTTGTCTGGCTGTTATAACTCAGATACAGCAGCCAAACAAATTCTAACATTAAAAAGTGATGGATCAAGAGCTCAACTAAAACAAACCCTGACCTCTGTGATGGTGTCTTAAAAATTGTGATTTTCTCCTTTGGTGATTCTGCTTGTTATCATCAGGTGTCTTCAATAATGGTCAATCATCACTCAATTAAACACTTATTTATCTCATTAACTTTAACAGCGCTTCAGTGGGTGGAAAAAAAATATGGCAGGACCTTTACTTTCTGAGCCCTGGCCTGGACTTTCCACCTCTGCCGCGAACTGACCCGTATCGGCGTCCACTTGCGCGCAGTGACGGATCTGTAACGAAGGCGGATCGCGGACCCCGCTTTGGCTCCGCTCCGCATCCGCGATTAAAACCTTACCTCCGCGGCGTGTCCGTTTGGGACCCGCAAATTGATACAACCGTACAGTAAAGGCGCGTGCGTGTCCGCGGATCCGACATGGGTCCGCTCAGGATCCGCTGATTGACAGTAGAATTTAAGGCGCCGGCCGGAGGCGGACCTGATCCTCTGGGCGGCGCCAAAACGAATGTGATAGTCACGCGGGTTTGGCGGCTTGAATGCGGATCCGCCTAGGAGTCCCCTGCTGTGTGGGTAAACTTATTGCTTATTAAAACTAATTTTGATGTCACTGTATAGTATTCAGTTTGAACCTTATTGTGTATCTTTAAGACGCTCTTTTAATCATTGCAGTTTCAGTGTTCGTTTACCTAAATATGTCACTTAAAGGTGCTAAATAGGATGTTTTGTTTTATACAAATGTTTTATATGTCTTTACTAACTGATAAAAGACTATTTATTAGGTGCACTGAAAGGAATAATATTAATATACATCATCTGTGCACGAGGTAGGGCCTTAAAAACATCAGCCAATCGTTTACGCGATAATCGCGTAAACGATTGGCCCTCTGGCTTGTCAATCACTGCCGTGACGTTCCTTGTGAGAGACGTGCGCGGATTGGCCCTCTGGCTTGTCAATCACTGCCATGACGTTCCTTGTGCGAGACGTGCACGGCTGCGCGCTCCAGTAACTTTCCACACTCCACAGGCACCGCATGCAATGTTTTTGTCAGGAGACAGGAATAACAACTGCAGATTATGAGTTACCTGCGGTGAGTCCGACATAATGAATCCACTAACACAACACAGCGAATGCCGGTGGTAAACACTCGTGTTCCAATATTCGTGCACGAGTTTTGGGAGGCTTTCCTTTGAAATGAGCTGTGAAGGAGAGGGGTTGTTCTTACGCATGCGCTCATTTCAAAAACTCAGTAACAGTCTTTGGTTTCTCAGTCGACGAAAAAATCCTCTCTATCACCTTTAATGTATATTGATAAGAAATGTGATTTATAGCCTATGTCATTTAATTCAGTGATAGTGTGTAACCTATTGTATTTTCTAAATTTCTTTGTAGAAAACACATACACATAAACACGCTTCTCAAACAGCATCCCAAGATTGTTTTAGCCTTTATCAACTGGATTAAAGTTTTTTGTTTTGTTTTTTGGAAATCTGGAGTATTGCACCTCTTTTTAATGGAAGATAGGAGGACAGTTTAACGCACATGATATCACAGGCTACATGACGAATAAAAATAACAAACACATTATGTGATATATATATATATATATATATATATATATATATATATATATATATATATACATATATATATATATATATATATATTTTTTTTTTTTTTTTTTTTTTTTAATGAGTACCGAAAATAAAGTTGGTTTAATCTAAAAGGTTTTAGAATTATAGAATAATCTGGCATCTTTCTGAAGGCACTCTGCCTGCGCTTGAGATGCTCTGTTGAATATTATGTTAATTACACAAACAATATGTTAAGCGTACATCTATTGAACAGTGATTGATTAGCCTATATGTATTTATTTATTGTAAACTTTATTATTAAGTGAAGTAAACATTTAGCTAAAATATCCACAAGATATAGGCTAAGAGCGCATGATTTATCCGTCGATCAGATGCGCGTCAAAGTTGTGTTCGTTACTATAGCAACAGTAGAATCCGGGTACAGTGTCAACAAGTTCTATAGTCTTTGGTGTCAATCATTGTAAAAAGAACTTTTAAGTTGTGATCACGAGAAAACAACTTTTGTCATCTCGAGATCACGAAAATAAGAAAAAAATAAAAAAAAATAATAATCCATGGCCGTTTAGGGCTTCGTACTAATGCAAAGTATTCATGTTTTCTCTCTTTCTTTATTATTTTGGGGGTCTCCTCGGGATTTATCTCACTGAAGGGTGGGGCTCTTGAGAACTGCCTCCAGCGGTTGGACAAGCACAGTTTTGTCTAGTAAACTCTTGTTAACGCTTTACCCAGCATCTGTCTGCTCGGAGAACAGGTTCATCTATCAAAAATAGATATTGCACTTGGTTTAAGAATATCTCCGATGATGATATGTTTCTGCTAAGCATTGGCGTGGCGCGTGAAAGTTGATGGTGGGCTGCCTCTCAAAGTTCTCTTAAGTTGTTCAAACAGGAGAAGAGATATAAAGTTTCTTCAACGAGACGAGCTTCAATGAAATAATGTAAGTAACTTTTTTAACTTCCCATGTTTCTTTGTGAAATGGGATATACGGACTATCTAAAATAAATACATATTTTGGTTTTCACTGTCAAACTTTCGCTGCGAATAGGTCTCTGATTAGTTTTTGTGATAATAGAATTTGTCCATAAGAGATTGACATGTTCAAAATGTCGTCTAAAATTAATCGTAAAAATAATGTGGAAATTGAGACTGCTGCGTGTTTTATTTATATTTTTATTTTGGACGACGTTGATCAACTCATAAATGGAAAGCTCACATAATCTCCTTTGTTTGTGTAATTGCTGTATTGTGCATATTATTGTTGCATTTTACTTACTGCTTTTACTTAGAACAGTGAAATATCCATGGCCCATATACATATATATATATATATATATATATATATATATATATATATATATATATATATATATATATATATACAGTATATATATAATGAATTCCCAAAGCTTTGAAGTCTATATTAATGTTGTTATTATTACTATTATTATTTTGCATTATGATTTTATGGAGTCTTAGACTTATGAATACCAGAAGGCACTGTTTCTGGTTTTTCAACTAATTTTTGCCATGATCAATCAAGTTCTTTATGCTGTTTGCAGGGTCCCCTGAGTCGCTGAGCCCAGTCATGTGTATTTACATATGCGCTCTGAGCATTATTCATGCTCTATAATGTCACGTATTACATGAATTTTACATAATGGTCTAAATAAAAGGCCTAATTCTGATCTGATATGACGACAAATGCTCCATCTTACACAGATGGTCTGAGACTGTTTATTTAGGGCTGAAAAATATGTAGTAATTCTGATTTGTAACAATGATTTATTTCAGGGTGTTGACTGACTTACATTCCTCTTAGATAAGATTCCCTTCTCATTTAAAGGGATCGTGTCCTTTTAATGATAATAGAGATCTCCATTATCTTTCGACAATGGTTGTTGAAATGAAACAAGATCTCAGGACCTCACACAGGATCTTGTAACTTCACACACTTCCAGGTCTTGGCAACAAAAGCTTACAGACTTAGATGTTATTAACCATAGTATCAAATGAAGCATTGCGATAATCTCATTATAACTCATTCAGTCTCAGATGGAGGGAATTTTCCATCCATTTGTTGTAATGAAGACATTTATCACCTTAATCCTAATGCCGACGAACGATGGACAATTAAACAAATAATGTCTTCATCAGAATAACTTATGTTATCATCTCCTGCTGGAATCTTCTTTTTCCATGAACTTTGGATAATGGCTCATTATAACTCGCCGAATTTGTGGAAGCAGGTTTTAGACCAGGGGTTGTTTATTGATGTCCAATTTAAAATCTTGAATGTGTTTTGTAGTAAAAAGTAACAGATGATTCATCTGAGATTGATTTTATGGATTCGTCTGACATTCTTTGACATCCAGCTTGTTGCAGGAGAACTGTTTTAAGAACTTTTTATTCTTTAGTTCTTTAGAAAACCATCTATATTCTGATGCTTCAGAACTCAGAAACCAATATTCTGAGGTATTTTTCATAGACATAAAACATCAAGAATGTTCTTTTTAATCTCTATAAAACCACAGGCAACTTAAGAACCCTTTAAAACAAAACATGTTCTAGATAAAAGAGTGTTCTTTTCTGAATCAATACTACAAAGAACCATTAAAGAACCTTTATTTTTAAGAATGTTGTTTATCAACTTCTCTTTCCAGTAAAGCCCTAAACATTGGATTGCTGTTTTGGCAGCTATCTGAGATTAAAAAAAAAGTTCTCAGAAGCACCATTTTAAAGTTGAAGACTGAAGCTGATAGTTTCACTACAGTAGCTTCTGCTAGAACAGTCTTTTTGTATGAAAGAATGAGAGCAGGGACACCTTTGGGCATTATGTTTTTTATGTTTCTTATGTTTCTTATGTTTTTTTCAGACTCTACTTTCCTGTAATTTCAAGCTATGCGTTGTAAATAGTGGTGTACCTCTTTGAAAACCTCACCGTCCGTGATCCTTTTCAGCAAACTTATTATGGCTGACGTGGGAGAGTGATTAGTCATTATGTAACAGGGCAGTTTTTGCATGCCTGCGGTCACTGTTCTGACAAGAAAAAAATGGTTTCCATGCCACAAATACATAATTTAAACCATCAAAGTTCTCCCAAATTATAGACGCATGAATAAAGATATTGTGCTCCTGTGTGAGAGAAAGTGAGAAAAGCTTATGCATGAAGTTTATGCCAAGTGTTTTGAGTCAGTGACTAAGAAAACCAAAAAAGCAACAGCAGTTCGTGGGGCTATTTGCAGTTTTTGTGCAAATAAAATCTAATGTGTTGCGTCAAAAGTGGACCTCAACTGCAGTCCATTTAATGAAACCTCTAATGCAATTGTGGTTTTTGTGTATTTACACTATACTAAAATTACATATAAGTAATAAATTAAATTGTGGTTGTGTTTCAAAATTTAATTTGCTAAATCTGATTGGCAGGATTTTGTTCATCAGCAGTCGGTGGTGGAGATGGACATTTCAGAAAGCTCTCACAGTTTTCCTGCTGCAGATCTTCTTTTTGACTACAGGTAAAGGAGCTCTACAGTTTAAAATGTTATAATGCAAATAGTGTGTTATCTGGAAATGTAATCCATAGTTATATTCTGAACTGATTTTTTATGTATATTGCTCATCGTACTAATCAACATTGCTTCCATCTCATTAATTCACCTTTTTTCCATCTCTTTAATGATTCATTTCATATTTTCAATTGCTTTCTGGCTTATTTCAGTAATTCTCTTATATATTCTTTTCTTTTATATATGTACATATTTTATACTTTCTATCAGCTTCCTTACATTTGGATGTTGTCACATTTCTTGCTCTTTACCTATCATGCTTTTTAAAATCACCTTTAACATGCTTTTATTGTCTTTGTCCTTGCATTCTGAATCTGTAGGCTTAGAAATCACAACTGTTATACATGAAAAACATCTGAAAGTGTTAAAATATAATTAGAGATGCACCTAGAGATGCAGGGATCGGAATTGGACGATTTTCGAAGCTTGGAGCCTGGGAATGCGCAGAAGGAATCGTCAGAGTCGCGGTATCAAACTCACGCCCAGACAACTGTGTCATCATTGATGTATTTTAAATAGACTAAAAATTATACACAATTTAAAATTCTACCTATAAAATAATAGGTTATTCTGTTTCTAGAGCAATAATATTTTTGAAACAGCAAATTCAGTAGATAAACTCAATATAATATGCCAATAGAAACAACTCTAAATCGTCAGAAACGGTCCTGCCATTTTAAATTAAGTTAAACTAACGTTACAGGAGATCGATTGCTGTAATTAGAGTAGGCTATCGTTAGTTTTGTCCTGCTTATTATTATTTTATACCCATAAAAATAATAAGTAACTGCCAAATAACGATCACCTGCTTTTTCCCGACATGGTTAACATTAGGTGTGTTATCTTAACTAATAACATTTATTAATTAGCTTTTAACACCCAGATTTAATGTTACAGAAAAAGGTTCATGACCTGTACTGCATCCAGCCACCAGGGGGCGATCAAAGAGCCCACAGCTTCACTTTTCAGGACGTATGAGACACACCCGTTCCGAGCCGATCTGATCCGTTTTGTTACCAGCGGCACAGGCAATAACGTCAGCTGCACGTTCTCGAGTAGCAAGTAGGCTACAGGATGGGAGGAAAAAAAACCTGAAAAAAAAATTTGCAATTTTTTTTTATCACTAAACTACTGTCATAAAAAGTTATAGTTTTGTAAATACATAACTCGAGAATAAAAATTTAAATGTGTTTGGACTGATTAAAAAAAAAAGTTTGATCGGTTTGTCGGTAGTGAGCGCAAATGCAGGTGATAAGTGGTTTTATTAAGCAAGTCATTGAGTCATTCATTCATGATTCGTTCAAACGGCCGATTCATCAATAATGAGACAGATGTTTGTGAATGGGTCATTGAATCTTTGACTCAAACGATTTGTTCAAAACACTGAATCATTCAAAACACGATTGAGTGTTGCTGTGAGATGCGTTATGTTGTGATCTTTGTTTGGATTCATCTGATCTATTTTCGCTGCTAAAATAGACCAAAACAGTCATTACTAAAATGTAAGTGACTTAATATTATTAACTTGTTTGTTGAACTGTCATATCAGTGTCACATTTTCAATCGCAAGGTGATGGTAAATTAAGTGATGGTCAATTGTCAGCTCTCTTGGTCGTCAGGTCGTGTGATGTATGTTGCTGAACTGTATACAAAGGTTATAAATATAAAAACACCACATTTTGAAATTTAACTGCAGTATGTCAGTTTAGTTCATTTGTGTGTGCTGCCCTCATAGACTTTTGAAAACGGCGCTCATTTGTTTGATTTCTCCTCGAGAAGCTGCACAAGCCTCAAAAGTTTAAGGTCCTTGCACCCTGACTGAGTCCGAAACTGTCGTATTCGTTTTTTCATATTCGTCATTTGGTGGCTCTCAATTGTCAAAAACACCCCTCAAAATATTTGCTACGGATATGAAAAATGCAGAAAATCGAACTAAAGTTTCGAACGGAAGTTTCAGAGGCTGCAAACGTATAAAACGTGAGGTCGTATTTAGTTATATATATATATATATATATATGTATAGTAGTTTAGTTTTTTAGTTTTTGTGAAATGCTCACACGCACTGGGGCCCCAACTGCAATGAACCAGCTTTGGGGGGGCCCAGCTTGCAAAAGGTTGAGAACCCCTGGCCTAGTGCTTGTATTGCGCATAATTTTAGTCATTCCCGCAGGTTTCGCGCTCACACCAAAAGCGCGCGCGCCACTGATCTAAAGCCACGGCGCATTCACTTAACAATTGTAAGGTTATGAATGTAAATTGATACTTATGACTGATCGCGCTCAAACGCGTCCAGTCAGAGCCAGTTGCGTTCAGTCTGCGATTACAGTCGGTGTTCACATTCCATGTGTAAGTATTTAAATCTGCTTCAGTCTCAGGAAACAATCGCTGTGTGTTGAGCACAGATAGTCGTTAAATGTGTGCCCGGCTCTTAAGCGAACAAGACAAGCTCAGTCTCAAACAGAGACAGAAGTCAAACAAGAGTAACAAGTACCAAAATAAGTGGCTTACTGCACTTAAAGTCAAGTCAAGTCAAATTTATTTATATAGCGCTTTTACAATTGGTAATTGTTTCAAAGCAGCTTTACATATTAGAAGCACAGAAAAAAGGGAAGTGGTTAAAAATAAGCTGTACAAACAAGCGTGGTAATATGTAACATATACAAGATGGTGCTACATTAAGCCAATGTCGGCTGACTCCCAGGGGTGGAAAAAACCCCCTAGGAGAAAAACCCAGCGTGCTAACACTGGGAAAAAAGTCCTAGGAGGGAAAAAACCCCTTGGAAGATATATATAATATATGTAAATGGATATGGAGATCAAAATCTAAATTATACATTTTATTATAGAGATTAAAAATAGATTATATATAAATATATGTAAGCGGATACGGGGATTAAAAATCAGAATTATAGATGCAGCCAGAACTGGATCTGTAGGCCCATTGTCTCCTGGGCTACATTGTAGGCAGGTCCAGACACACACTCAAAAAAATAACTTGTTGGTCTAACTTAATTCAATTATGACACCTATTTCCACACAGTTGAAGTGATTTATTTGAACTTAAGCTAGGTTAATTGTACTGATGAGTGAAATTCATCCTAATTGAATGAGATCACACCAGTTTCATTTGACGTATTCTGTGTATGTTTCCTGAACATAATTCATTCTTGTTGATCCAACCAGTGCTTTTTTTTTTTTTTTTTTGTTACCATCATGGTGAAGATGTGCGCTTGTGCTTAGGTTTTGAGTAGCTGTTGTACACAGACATACATGTTTCATGACCATTGAGAGGGGAAAAGCTGATGACCATTTGTAGACTGTAAATTATGTGCTGGCCCTCAAACTAATTTATTTATATTTCTATAAAAACTAAACTAAAATAACACTTTTTCATATGCTAAGCAACATTTATAGCATGCAAGTAATGATCAGATAAAGAACTTCTCATCACTGGCTTTAGCACAGTTAATGCTCGTTGAGAACAATATAAATTTATTTTACGTAGCCACCTAGAGCCTAACCACAAGGTCTACACTTCAGCATAATGGTAACCTCAAAAAAATCGACATAACATAAACTCTTTTAAATGTCAAATATAACTGAACATCAAACTTTAAAAGGTATTTCCCTTTACTAAAAAACACATTAAACAGCACTTAAGTTCAACATTTACTGTCCCAATCTTTCCCTACGCAAAGCATGCTGGGAACTAGAAATCCACTGCCCAGGTTCAATCAATGCAACATAAATGATTCATGTAGTCCCAACACAAATGGTTTAGGTTGACCTAACATTTTGCAAATTTAATTTCATTTAACATAATACAATTGAGTGCAAATGCCAATTAAGTAAAAAACTAAAGATTTGTGTTGGTTCAGCTTATTTTATTTAAATAAACTGAACAAGCAGCTAGAATCATTTTTTTGAGTGCAGGTTCTCCATCTGATCTGGATACGGCCTGGATCCAGTACCCGGCAAACCTCAGGATAAGCAGAGAGACAGATATTAGCGTAGATGCCATTCTTATTCTGATGTACAGGTATATCTAGTGTTATAGGAAATGTTCTCAGTTCCGGCCGACCTAATTATTGCAGCGTAACAATCCTTTAACGGATTTGAAAAATGTTAATGTATTGATAATGTGTTATGTGTATGCAAGAGCAAAGAGATGTGTTTTTAGTCTAGATTTAAACTGACAGAGTGTGTCTGCTTCCCGAACAATGCTAGGAAGATTGTTCCAGAGTTTAGGTGCTAAATAGGAAAAGGATCTGCCGCCTTCAGTTGATTTTGATATTCTGGGTATTATCAACTGGCCTGAATTCTGAGATCGCAATAGACGTGAAGGACTATAATGCATTAAGAGCTCACTTAGGTACTGGGGAGCTAAACCATTTAGAGCTTTATAAGTAAGTAGCAAGATTTTAAAATCTATACGATGTTTAATAGGGAGCCAATGTAATGTTGACAGAACTGGGCTAATATGGTCATACTTTCTGGTTCTAGTAAGAACTCTAGCTGCCGCATTTTGGACCAACTGTAGTCTGTTTAAAAGCCGAGCAGAACAACCACCCAGTAGAGCGTTACAATAATCTAGTCTTGAGGTCATGAATGCATGAACCAACTGTTCCGCATTTGTCATTGAGAGCATATGTCGTAATTTAGATATATTTTTTAGATGGAAGAATGCGGTTTTACAGATACTAGAAACATGACTTTCAAATGAAAGATTGGTATCAAAGAGCACACCCAGGTTCCTAACTGAGGACGAAGATTTAATGGAGCACCCGTCAAGTGTTAGAGAGTATTCAAGGTTTTTTCGTGAGGAAGTTTTTGGTCCAAAGATTAGGATATCAGTTTTTTCTGAATTTAATAATAAGAAATTTCTTGTCATCCAGTTTTTAATGTCAGCTATGCATTCTGTTAGTTTTGTGAATTTGTAGGTTTCGTCAGGGCGCGAGGAAATATAGAGCTGAGTATCGTCAGCGTAGCAATGAAAACTAACACCATGCTTCCTAATTATCTGTCCTAAGGGTAGCATGTACAGAGTGAAAAGCAACGGTCCTAGTACTGAGCCTTGTGGTACTCCATATTGAACCTGTGATCGATACGACATCTCTTCATTTACTACTACAGACTGATAACGGTCAGATAAGTACGATTTGAACCATGCCAAAGCAGTTCCACTAATGCCAATATAGTTTTCAAGTCTTTTTAAAAGAATGTTGTGATCGATAGTGTCAAAAGCAGCACTGAGATCTAATAACACTAATAGAGAAATACAGCCACGATCGGATGATAGGAGTAGATCGTTTGTAACTCTAACGAGAGCAGTCTCAGTACTATGGTATGGTCTAAATCCTGACTGGAAATCCTCACAGATTCCATTTCTTTCTAAAAAGGAGCACAGTTGTGTTGAAACTGCCTTTTCTAGTATCTTTGACAGAAAAGGTAGATTCGAGATTGGCCTGTAATTTACTAAATCTCTCGGATCTAGTTGAGGTTTTTTAATAAGAGGTTTAATAATAGCCTGCTTAAAGGTTTTTGGCACGTATCCTAGTGTTAACGATGAATTAATTATATCAAGAAGTGGACCTACGACCTCTGGAAGCATTTCTTTCAGTAGTTTAGTCGGAATTGGGTCTAACATACATGTCGTTGATTTTGATGATTTGATAAGTTTAGATAATTCTTCCTCTCCTATAGCGGCGAATGATTCTAGTTTTACCTCAGGGACACTACAGTGCACTGTCTGAAGCGAAACTGTAGACGGTTGCATGTTTTTAATTTTCTCTCTAATATTATCAATCTTGCAAGTAAAGAAGTTCATAAAGTCATTACTGCTGTGCTCTATGGAAACGTCAGCAGTTGAATCTCTGTTTCTAGTTAATTTAGCCACTGTGTCAAATAAATACCTAGGATTATGTTTGTTTTCTATTAAGAGATTTGAAAAATAAGTAGATCTAGCATTTCTTATAGCCGTTCTATACTCAATCATTTTTTCTTTCCACGAAAGGCGAAAAACTTCTAGTTTTGTTTTCTTCCAACTACGTTCAGCTTTTCTCACAGCTCGTTTTAGAGCCCGAGTGTGCTCGTCATACCATGGCGTTGGATTAGTTTCCTTAATCTTCTTTAGACGTAAAGGAGCGACTGCATCTAATGTGCTGGAAAAGAGAGAGCCAATAGTTTCTGTTGCAGCATCGAGTTCTTCTAAGTTATCAGGTATACTAAGGCGATGAAACTGCTCGGGGAGATTATTTATAAAGCAATCTTTAGTGGTAGACGTGATGGTTCTACAATATTTATGGCTGGGTGGTGGTTTTGTAGCCTTGGCTAATTGTATTATACACGAGACTAAATAATGATCTGATATATCATCGCTCTGCTGTAGAATTTCAACAGCATCAATATCAATTCCATGCGACAGTATTAGATCTAGGGTATGATTACGATAATGAGTGGGTCCTGACACGTGTTGTCTAACTCCAATAGAGTTTAAAATGTCTGCAAATGCCAATCCAAATGCGTCTTTGTTATTATCTACATGGATATTAAAATCACCAACAACAAGGACTTTATCCGCAGCTAGTACTAACTCTGATAGAAAATCAGCAAATTCTTTGATAAAGTCAGTATGGTGCCCTGGTGGCCTGTATACAGTAGCCAGCACAAATGTCAACTTACATAATGTTACATAAAGCACCATCACTTCAAAGGAATTATATTTGAAATTCTTTTGAATGATTCTGAATATATTACTATAAATTACAGCAACACCTCCCCCTTTGCCTTTCTGTCGAGGATTGTGTCGATAATCATAACCTTGAGGACTAGATTCATTTAAAGTAATGTAATCGTCTGGTTTTAGCCAGGTTTCTGTCAAACACAGCAAGTCTAGTTTATTGTCTGTGATAATTTCATTTACAATAAGTGCTTTTGAAGAAATAGATCTAATATTCAGTAACCCAAGCTTTATCATTTGTTTATCTGATTTATCTGTGATTTTCATTTTTTGAACATCAATTAAATTTTTACCCTTAAAAGGTTTCGGAAATTTTTTGTATTTACTAGTTCGAGGTACAGACACAGTCTCTATGTGATAATATCTAGGTGAAAGTGTTTCTTCTGTGAATTATCTGAGTTCTGTGACGTGAGGCGGCTAGCAGACGGTCGGTTTAGCCAGTTTGTCTGCGTCCTGATCTGGGCCCTGGTTTGTCATGTTTCAGCTCTAAGACTATTTGCCAAATTTCTAGATAGAAGAGCAGCACCATCCCGGGAGGGATGAATACCATCTCTTTTCAACAGATCAGGTCTGCCCCAAAAGCTTTTCCAATTGTCTATGAAACCTATGTTATTCTGCGGACACCACTTAGACAGCCAGCCATTGAGTGATGATAACCTGCTAACTATCTCATCACTCCGACGAACAGGAAGAGGGCCAGAACAAATTACTTCTGCTGACATTGAATTTGCGAGTTCACACACCTCTTTAATGTTAATTTTAGTGATCTCCGACTGGCGAAGTCGAACATCATTTGTGCCGACTTAAACTGTCAAATACATACAAAAGTATGTAAAAACCAGCGGCACAGGCAATCTTGGCGAGTATTCAGATAAACAGTCGGTTTTGAAATTAAATAGCTAAGAAAGTGAACCCAAGTTGGTCCATTGAAAACCGTTCATAAACTCTTAAAGGGACAGCAGTCCAATATTCCTGCTGCTATCTGTCATGTTAATCAAAGAACAAAAGACAAAGAAAATCATTTTCTGCTCTTGCCTGAATACGTTTTATAACTTTAATGGTAAGAATTGATATGTATTAGTGTTTACAATAAAGACTACAGAAATTAAGGTAACCAATTTAAAATAACACTGAATGTGTTATTGTACATTTCATTACTTTAATTACTGTAGTATTTTCTACAGTAAACCCAGTTAACCTGAAAAACTTAGTTTCATAGCTCTCTTTATTCTATTGCATTTATATGAGATTTGTATATGAGAAAATCGGAATTGGCAAAAATCGGTATCGGCAGATCACACTAACAAAAAATCGGAAATCGGAATCGGCCAAGAAAATTGCAATCGGTGCATCTCTAAATATAATGTCACAATCAGTTTAGTGTTGAATAAAGATCCTCCATATAATCCTAAGTCTATAAATAAATCAGTGGTCTCTCAGTGTGCATTGGATGGTTAAACAGTGTAAACTGTGGGCCAGCCATTACACACATTTGTCGTTGTTTTTGTGAAGCTGACATAATCTGTTACGACACTTTCCCCTGAGATGGAGTTATTATTCAGATGTGTTATTAATGATTTAAGCACCAAAGAAAACATGGATTTGCTCTTAACTGGCAGCTCAAATCCTTAATCGGTCTGCTGTTGCTGAATTTTTAGTTCCTTGTGAGCTGCATATGAAAAGCATGTGTCATTTTAATATTATTCGCATACCGCAGCTCGCCTGATTTGTTATATTGGTCCAGGTAGGAACGTTTACAGTCGTTGAATGCCTGTCAGAAATGGTTTTGAGCAAAGGTCAGATTCAATGCTGGGAAATTTCTAAAGCGCTTTAAGAGTTTAAAAAATAGACAAATGAGAGCTAATACTCTTTTGAAACAATGAAATTCAATTGATTTGAGCCACGGTATAAACAAATGTTGTTCGGAAAAGACCAATAGCAATTTCGAAAGGGCTGCACGATATATCGCATGAGATTGTCACGCGCATTTCGTCAGTAAAGCCGGTTCCCTGATTACCGCTAAATCGCCATCACCTGCTTTCAAATGGAGCGGCATTTAATAGACAGAGCCGTAGTTCACTGACAAGCCACGCAATATTGCGTTCATTATCGAAGGTGATTCATCTGCGATATGAACGCGATATTGCGTGGCTTGTCAGTGAACTACGGCTCTGTCTATTAAATGCCGCTCCATTTGAAAGCAGGTGATGGCGATTTAGCGGTAATCAGGGAACCGGCTTTACTGACGAAATGCGCGTGACAATCTCATGCGATATATCGTGCAGCCCTAATTTTGAACATCATTTGAGGATGGTACGCCTCTCGTAGGCATTTTAGGCCTCATTTAAATCACGATTAAATCAAATGTTGCTCAAACATGGAAAATTCTTGATGAAATAACTTGTTGATTAGATCTGATTTGTCTCGTTTTGTAAACAGAGGTCACAGACTCTGGACTCCAGACAAGGAATCTTTACTGTCCTAGTTTAAAGCCAACTACTATGGATACTCTTTTTTTTTATGGCCTGTGCTTGGATGATTTTCTTTATGTGAAGAGTTGCACAGTTTCATGCATGAAAATTCAGTTGGTTGTTCTCAACAGTATCATTACTGGAAGGGAAAATTATTTTTTCAGCAGAGAGGAAAAATCTTGTGAAATATTAACTTGGAGAACACATTGTAAACCATTTTAAATTAGATTGTTTGGGTTAACCCCCAGTAATGTTTGTTTACGTACATCAAACTTCTCTTGAGGAAGCCACTGCATCTTGAGAAAGCTTAATCGCTCAGCCCTGCTTAATTTGCCAAAAAGTGTTGCGGTTTTTGCTTATATGCTGTTTGGGACAGCATGAACAGAGACCATTGTCTCTGAGTCAAGTCTTTTTTCCAGTGTGAGAAGTCTTTATATCCGAGAGTTGACATGAGAGATCTGAAAGGGTTGGTTCACCCCCCCCCCCACCCCACCCCCCCAAAAAAAGTCATCATTTACTCACCCTCGTGTTGTTCCAAACCCATAAGACTTTCGTTCATCTTCAAAACATAAATGAAGATATTAATGAAATCTAAGACTTTTCTGTCCCCCACTTTGTCGCTTTAAAAAGTTCATAAAGAGAGAGAACTAATTCATATGAATTTAGCAGTTTAGACCAAATTTTCTGAAGAGACTCAATCACTTTATATTATGAACAGGTTGAATTTAGGCTTTTATTCACATATAAACATTGATCGGCGAACATAAACAGAAGCTCAACTGTACTTGCTTGATGCGTGAGAACAAACCTTATTGTTCTTTCAGAAGCTCAAACATGCTGCGTTACACACGAGAATGAACCTCATTGGTTCTCGCACATGTCAAGAAAACCAGCAAGAACTTCTGTTTACCATAGCTGACGTGTGAGTTGATGAATGTTTATATGTGAATAAAAGCATAAATTCAGATTGTTCATCATACAAAGTGATTGTGTCTCTTCAGAAAATTTGGACTAAACTGCTCAATTTCTATGAATTACTTTTATGATCACTTTATGAACGTTTTGAAGCGTCAAAGTGGTAGTTGCGTTGACTGTCAATGGAGGGACAGAAACCTCTCGGAATTCATTAAAATATCTTTATTTGTGTTTCCAAGATGAATGAAAGTCTTATGGGCTTGGAACGACATGAGGGTGAGGAAATTGGGTGACAGAATTTCCATTTTTGAGTGAACTAAACCGTTAAAGGATTTGATTGGTGGTGTCATTCATGTGGCTACCAAACGGTTAAATCAAGAATCAATGTTGTCTTTATGGGAAAATGGCTTTGGGATTCCAAAAGTAATTCAGCATATCTCGACCAGGCCGGATATCTCTTTCTCTCTCGTTCTGTCCCTGTCGATGCACTAACATGTGACCTGTTTGCTTGCAGTAGCACAGAGTTGCCAGAGTAGCGTCAGCTGCAATATGGTGCTCACCGACTCCCAGGGCTCTTTTACCTCCCCCTGCTACCCCAATGACTACCCACCCAGTCAGGCCTGCAAGTGGACCATACAGGCTCCGGCCGGCTTTATAGTGCAGATCACATTCCTAGATTTTGAGCTCGAGGAAGCACACGGCTGCATCTATGACCGCGTCGTCATCAGCACTGGCACAAGTGATGCCAAATTTTGCAGCTTAACACCCAATGAACTAACTCTCAACTCCAGTGGGAATGTGATGGAGGTTTCCTTTAACTCAGACTTCAGTGTCCAAAAGAAAGGCTTCCATATCAGTTACAAGCAAGGTATGTTTATTACATGGCGAGCTCTGCACAGCATGTTTATTTATCTATTGTTTTATTATAAGATATTTGTTTATAATTAATGATAATTTAAATTATTGATATGTAATATTTTTGTAATAATTTATAATTAAAATACTCTTATTGTTAATTTGTATTCATTTATGCTTTGTGCACTGTTATGGTTTATGGCATGCTGTTAATTATGTTTTGCTTTGGTTTTGTGGCTTCAAAAAAAAAAAAAATCCAGATAATCATTCCAGACAAGCGTGACAGCTGGAGCACAATGTTTTAATGCAGTGAATAAACATCAGACTTCATAGACAGCAGCATTATCAAGATTACAATGCTAAACTCTGTTTCATATCACAGCTGCTGCAGCATATTGCTTTGCCTTTCACTCTATCAGTATCATCTCAGTGTGTTCTTATGATCACAGTCACAAACATTTAATCATATTAAAATGTTTTTTAATCTCTAAGTCTGAGTTTTCAGCCTTCAAAATCATTTTCTTAATCAAACTTTTTGTATCGTTTTCCAGGGGGGAAAAGAGATTCATTTATTCATTTGATTGTGTAAGATGATAAGGCTTGTTTTCAGATAATATTTATTTGATGATGCAGTATGCAGTAGAAACAGTAATATTGTGAAATATTATTGCAATTTAAAATAACTCTTTTCTATTTTAATATTTCTTAAAATATAGTGATAGAACGTTCCAAAAGAACAAGTTATTTGAGAATTTTTGTTCACTTTTTTTTAATTTAATGCATGCTTGCTTAATAATAGTAAGAATTTCTTTGAGGTATAAAGTAAAAAAATATATATTTTAAAGGGTTAGTTCACCCAAAAAAATGAAAATTCTCTCATTTATTACTCACCCTCATGTCGTTCCGCACCTGTAAGATCTTCGTTAATCTTCGGAACACAAATTAAGATATTTTTGATAAAATCCGATGGCTCAGTGAGGCCTGTATTGCCAGCAAGATGATAAACACTTTCAGATGCCCAGAAAGCTACTAAAAACATATTTAAAACAGTTCATGTGAGTACAGTGGTTCAACCTTAAGCGTCAAGAATACATTTTGTGCACCAAAACAAAACTATATAATGACTTTTCAACAATATTTAGTGATGGGCAATTTCAAAACACTGCTTTGAAGCTTTACAAATCTTTTGTTTCGAATCAGTGGTTCGATTGAAATTTCGAAACACTTATGACGTAACGAAGCCTCGTTTATTGAAATCACGTGACTTTGGCACTCCGAACCACTGATTCGAAACAAAAGATTTGTAAGGCTTCGAAGCTTTATGAAGCAGTGTTTTGAAATCGCCCATCACTAGATATTGTTGAAAAGTCGTTATTTTGTTTTTTTGGGTTTTTTTGGCACACAAAGTATTCTCGTCGCTTTATAATATTAAGACTGCACAGATGTAATCACATGATGTAACGATTCAACACTCGACATGGGATCCATTTTGCAAGCTTTATTAAAAGTAATCGTAGTAGTACAGGCAGGGGTCAGCATCAGCAAACACAGTAATGTAGAGCAGGCAGAAACGTGGTCAGGGACAGGCAGAGGATCAGGGCAACAAGCAAGATACACAGTCCAGAGAGCAGGCACAGGGTCGATGGGCAGGCAGCAAAGGGTCAGGAAACGTGAAACAGACGGAAATAGCAACGGGAAAACAAACAGGGTATAAACGCTCAGAAATGACAGCCGGGGCAATAATCAAGACTTCGCGGTGAAGTGGTGTGTGTGACAGTCCTTTATAGTCCTGGTTATGAGCTGCAGCTGGGTGTGGTGATTAGTGTGGTGTGCTAGGGTGAATGTGGCAACAGGTGATTGGTGTGACGTGAACATGTGACAGACAGGGAGGATAGTGGGAAGTGTAGTCCTGGAACTGACAGGAGCAGGCGATGATCGTGACATAACGCCCCCCTCCCGGAAGGCGCGTCCTCGCGCCGTAAAAGGAACAGCTAGGGAGGGGGGGGTGGGTGCATTGGAGATCTAACGGCAGACGGGATCTCCAATGCAGCCCCAGGGACTCAGGCGGCCACGGGGGGTCAGGTGGCTCGGGCGGCCATGGCAGGTCGGGTGGTTCGGGCGGCCACGGCAGGTCAGGCGGCTCAGGCAGCCACGGCGGGTCAGGCGGCTCGGGCAGCCACGGCGGGTCAGGCGGCTCGGGCAGCCACGACGGGTCAGGTGGCTCGGGCAGCCACGGCGGGTCAGGCGGCTTGGGCAGCCACGGCGGGTCAGGTGGCTTGGGCAGCCACAGCAGAACAGGGTCTCTAGGTGACCCCAGCGGGTCAGAGTCCATTAAAGGCCATAATAATTCGCAGTTCAGAGATGGCCATAACAGTTCAGTGACCCTTAATGGCCATGGTTGCGCAGGGTCCCCACCCACAAGCTCCCCACCCTCAGGTATACTGCCCCCCCCCAAAAAGTTCTTGGGGATTTCAGCAGGGTCCATAATAGGTTGGTGGACCGAAGGCCTGGATGGCACCAGCAGGGCAGAACGCTTGGGCGGCGGCAGCAGCAGTGCAGGCAGCCTGGCCGGCGGCGGCAGGGCTGACCAAGGGTGTTCAGTGGTCATATCAGGGAGAGCGGACAGCTCGGTGACGGCCTCCGTGGCCGTATCAAGGAGAGCGGACAGCTCAGTGATGGCAGCAGGCTCAGGCTGGGGCTGCTCTGGGACGACAGCTGGCGACTCGGGCTGCTCTGGGACGACAGCGGGCTGCTCGAGCTGGTCTGGGACGACAGCAGACGGCTTAGGCTGGCAGACTGTTACAAAGTCCATCGAGCTCGAGTTCCTCAACGCACGCAGGACAGCCAAGACATAGAAAGTGAGCACGACCCTCTGGGCCAAGACAGGGCAGACCAGGAGAGCAGGCTGTGCTGGAGCAGACTCACTGGCTGGATCGGGCTCTGGAGCGGGTTCACTGGCTGGAGCGGACTCACTGGCTGGAGCGGACTCACTGGCTGGAGCGGACTCACTGGCTGGAGCGGACTCACTGGCTGGAGCGGACTCACTGGCTGGAGCGGCCATCTTGCCCGTGGGCACTGGCAACGCAGCCATCTTGTCCATCGCGTCCAAGGCGCTTGAATCCATAGCAACCGGCGAACTTGAGAGCATTGCAACCGGCGAACTTGAGAGCGTTGCAACCGGCGAGCTTGAGAGCGTTGCAACCGGCGAGCTTGAGAGCGTTGCAACCGGCGAGCTTGAGAGCGTTGCAACCGGCGAGCTTGAGAGCGTTGCAACCGGCGAGCTTGAGAGCGTTGCAACAGGCGAACTTGAGAGCGTTGAAACAGACTCGCTTGAGAGCGTTGAAACAGACTCGCTTGAGAGCGTTGAAACAGACTCGCTTGAGAGCGTTGAAACAGACTCGCTTGAGAGCGTTGAAACAGGCAGGCTTGAGAGCGAAGCGTCCGGCAGGCTTGAGAGCGAAGCGTCCGGCGGGCTTGAGAGCGAAGCGGCCGGCGGGCTTGAGAGCGTAGCGGCCAGCGGGCTTGAGAGCGTAGCGGCCGGCTGACTTGAGAGCGAAGCGACCGGCTGACTTGAGAGCGAAGCGACCGGCTGACTTGAGAGCGAAGTGTCCGGCGGGCTGGAGTGTGAAGCGGCCGGCGTTGGTTTCGGAATGCCAGCTGCTCGTGCCGAAGTCAACGGTGGATCAGTCACGCTGGAACGCAACCCTCTCAGCTTCCTGACTGATCTAATGATGTGACGTGACTCTGAGCGATCAGCGGAGACGTGATGTTGCTCTGGACGATCAGCGGAGATGTGACATTGCTCTGGGCGATCAGCGGAGACATGAATTGTTGCTGTTGTGATGGTAGCCGCCATTTTGTGTGTGTTATCTGGCGCGGTGACCTTTACGGGGTTCACCATGGTGTCGCATTCCTCCGCGACACCCACAGTAAACGGAGAGCCAACAGTCAACAATGCATAGTCCATAAAGCTGCTGAGTGACGAACGCGGTCCATCTCGTCTTAATTGACTTTGGAGAGGTTGGTTGACGCCGTCACAGAAAAAGTCAATCAGTGCACAGTCCGGAAGATTAGAGAGGTAAGCAATGTCCAGATATTCCTGCACATAATCCTCTAACGATCGCGTGCCCTGCGTACTCCACAATAACAACTGGTCAATGTCCATACCGTACAACTGAACTCCGGGAAAGCTGCTGGATCGTGGTAGGGGCGAAGTCTTCTGTAACGATTCAACACTCGACATGGGATCCATTTTGCAAGCTTTATTAAAAGTAATCGTAGTAGTACAGGCAGGGGTCAGCATCAGCAAACACAGTAATGTAGAGCAGGCAGAAACGTGGTCAGGGACAGGCAGAGGATCAGGGCAACAAGCAAGATACACAGTCCAGAGAGCAGGCACAGGGTCGATGGGCAGGCAGCAAAGGGTCAGGAAACGTGAAACAGACGGAAATAGCAACGGGAAAACAAACAGGGTATAAACGCTCAGAAATGACAGCCGGGGCAATAATCAAGACTTCGCGGTGAAGTGGTGTGTGTGACAGTCCTTTATAGTCCTGGTTATGAGCTGCAGCTGGGTGTGGTGATTAGTGTGGTGTGCTAGGGTGAATGTGGCAACAGGTGATTGGTGTGACGTGAACATGTGACAGACAGGGAGGATAGTGGGAAGTGTAGTCCTGGAACTGACAGGAGCAGGCGATGATCGTGACACATGAACTGTTTTAAATATGTTTTTAGTAGCTTTTTGGGCATCTGAAATTGTTAATTATCTTGTTGGCAATAGAGGCCTCACTGAGCCATCGGATTTCATCAAAAATGTCTTAATGACATTGTTATAAAAAAATGTTCGCATAATGTTATTATAATGTTTGCAGAACATTAGTTTTTGGTTCCTAGAACGTTATTCTAATATTAATCTAAAGTTCCCAGAACATTAGTTTTTGGTTTGGATGCTGGTTTATGATACATTAATAATCAGGAGGTATTGGTTTGTCCACCAGTACCATTTTCTTGTAAATATTTGAGATAAATTAAGTAATAATCTTATAAAACTTCAAAACAATATCAATATAAAAATTTAAAGCTGCAGTCTGTAAGTTTTGCCTCTTTGTCGCCATCTCTGTTTAAAACTTGCAATTGCAGTTATTTGCAGAGTTACCATCTTTACTGTACGTGGGTTGTGCATCGGCACAGCTCCTCAGCATGGATTAATCCAATGTTTTGAGGTGTATGTGTGGGCTGTCAGTCAATGCACCAGTGTGGATATTCACTGTACTTCGGAATTACAGATACTACATCTTAGAAATTTAAAAAAAGTTAATCTAAAGAAATCGTTCTTAACCTCAGTAAGCCATTTAATGTGCCTTAGAACTTATTCTCTTTGAAATACACATCTTTTGTAAGTACTGTGTAATCCCACATATCTGTAATCAGATGCACATTTAAAACTGGAATATAATCTAATTTCAGTCACTCCGCAATCTGAAGTCTTTTGCCTTTTACTGGTGATTCACTTGTTGTCAATGATGATTGTCGTTTTGAACTTTCTTGATTACAAGCCATTAAAATGACAAGTTTAATTATTCCAGCTGCTGTAAGAGGCTACAAATGATCTGCCACCTGCAGCATCCCCACATGCAATATAGCCTACTAGGCAATAATGCAAAGATGAACGGCGGCAAACTCATATTTCATAAAGAAACAGGCCCAAACCACTCAAATTAGAAAACATTATTACAAGGTTCCCAACTAACAATTTTTGGTTGCCAAAATGTTCCCAAAATGTTAGTTTTTGGTTCCCGGAACGTCATTCTAATGTTAATCTATCATTCCCAGAACATTCGTTTTTGGTTTATATAATAATATGTTTAATTTATATAGCGCCTTTCCCAAGCTCAAGCACGCTTTACAGAGACAGTCGATTTACAAGAATAAAACAATCATGTTACAATCAAGTAGACAGTAGACATTTGTCCAGTCCTAGGATAGTAATGAATGCAGCTGCATATCATTGTACGATTTCATACATAAACAGAGATACATGACATAGTAAAAGTAACAACAGAAAAGGATAGTGGCAATGGATGAAAAAACAAAGAAGAGTAAATGCAACATAAAAACAGACAAAAAAAAAAAAGTTTTTGGTTTGTATAACATTATTCTAACGTTCGCATAATGTTATTATAATTGTGACGACTCGTTACTCACAGTAGGATCCATTTGCAGGCTTTATTGTAAAACGTAGTCAAACAGGCAGTGGTCAGAACCGGCAGATACAGTGACAGAGGGCAGACAAAGTCGTGGTCGTAGAACAAGCAGGAGATCAGGACAGGCGGAGAACAATCA
Organism: Ancherythroculter nigrocauda; assembly: GCA_036281575.1. Lineage (NCBI taxonomy): Eukaryota > Metazoa > Chordata > Actinopteri > Cypriniformes > Xenocyprididae > Ancherythroculter > Ancherythroculter nigrocauda. Next base: position 29,873,556 of record VTFQ01000024.1, on the reverse strand, counting down.
CAGGTCAAAACACAAAGCAAATAGTCCAGTAGGCAGGTAGCAGAGGATCGTAAACGGGTAAACTAACTGGGTCACAACAGGTAGGCAAAAACAGGAAATAACGCCCAGAATTGCACCGTAGTAAACAAGACCTCGCAACGAGGAGTGACGCAGGAACAGTTTATATAGACCTGACCAATGAGCTGCAGCTGGGTGGCGTGATCAGTACCAGGTACGGGGCTGATGGGAAATGTAGTGAAAGTGCGAGTGTCAATATTCAGGTGAGGGCGCCCTCTGCTGGCCAGAGGAGGGGATCACGGAGTTCGTCCCTGTGACAGAGCCCCCTCCCTGCGAGCGACTCCTGGCGCAAAGAGGCACACGACGCCGGGGTCTCCCACACGGTCGAGGGGCCGGTCTTTCCGGATGGGTTCGGTGGAACTCCTCCACGAGATTGGGGTCGAGTATGTCGGCGCCGGCGACCCAGGAACGTTCCTCCGGGCCGTACCCCTCCCAGTCGACCAGATACTGGAGAACTCTTCCCGGCGTCTGGAGTCCAGCAGTTCTTGGACTTGATAAGCCTCCTCGCCTTCCACCATGATGGGTAGGGGACCCTGATCACCAGACACCTCCTCCCCCACCTCTCCGGGACCAGCAGCTGGCTTGAGCAGGGACACATGGAATGTGGGAGAAATGCGATAATGGTTAGGCAGAGCAAGGCGAAAAGAAACAGGTGTAATTTGACAGATTATTTGAAATGGACCCATGTACCTGGGACTGAGTTGCAGGGAAGACGGAGACGTAGATCTCAGGTAGATAGACCCATTGACCGGGGTGATATTCAGGGCCGGGACGTCATTCCTGTAGCGGCCTTTTGAATGGAATTCTGGGCGTATTCTGCCCAAATCAGATAACGGTCCCAGTCATTCTGATGTTGATTACAATATGAGCGGAGGAAGTGAATAAGTTCTTGATTCAGTCTCTCAATCTGACCGTTGGACTGAGAGTGGTATCCAGATGTCAGGCTTACATTGATGTCAAGTGACCTGAAGAATGCCGACCAGAGGCGTGAGGTGAACTGAGGACCTCTGTCAGAAACGATGTCCTCTGGCAAGCCGTAGAACCGAAATACCCAATTGCATAGATGTTCGGCTGTCTGCATGGCGGTAGGAAGCTTGGGTAGCGGTATCAGATGGCAGGCCTTGGAGAATCTGTCAATGACCGTAAGGATGGTTGTGTGACCGTTGGATACTGGCAGGTCTGTGACAAAGTCAATAGCGATATGTGACCAGGGACGGTGTGGAAGGGGTAAAGGTTGAAGCAGACCAGCAGGCGGTAGTCGTGATGGTTTCTGCGTGTTGCAGATCTGGCATTGATGTACAAACGTGGTGGCATCTGTGCACAGCGTAGGCCACCAGAATCGGTTCTGCAGGAGATGGATGGTAGTCGTAATACCAGGATGACCGGAGGAGGGCAGAAAATGAACCTGATCCAATACCCGCTTCCGAAGGGTTTCAGGAACAAAGACTTTATCGGGAGGACAGTCAACTGGAATTTCTGTCTGAGCGTTAGCTTGTTCGATCTCTGTCATGATGTCCCACTGTATAGGTGCCACAATGATTCGGGTAGGCAGAATTGTTTCAGGAGGATGAGGCGTGTGATCATGTTCATGCTGTCTGGAGAGAGCATCTGCTTTGGTGTTCTTGGATCCAGGACGATATGTGACCACAAAGTTGAACCGGGTAAAGAAAAGTGACCAGCGTGCCTGCCTGGGGTTAAGTCTCTTGGCTGTTCTCAGATATTCTAAGTTCTTGTGGTCAGTGAGAACGGTAAACGGGTGTGTGGATCCCTCCAACCAGTGACGCCACTCTTCAAAGACGGCCTTCATGGCCAGAAGCTCTCTGTCCCCCACGTCGTAGTTCCGTTCTGCTGTAGTTAGTTTCCTGGAGTGAAAGGCACAGGGATAGAGTTTAGGTGGAGTACCCTGTTTCTGTGACAGAATGGCACCCAGGCCAGAACTGGAGGCATCAACCTCTACCACGAAGGGGAGATCAGGGTCGGGGTGGTGCAGAATGGGCGCTGAGACAAAGCGGTGCTTGAGGTCCTTGAATGACTGAATGGCAGGACCAGACCATACAAGATGCTTGATTCCCTTCTTGACCATAGACGTGAGTGGGCTGGCTACTGAGCTGAAATTTCTGATGAACCGTCTATAAAAATTGGCGAACCCCAGGAAACGTTGTAGCTCCATTGGTGTGGTGGGTTGCGGCCAATTGAGAACAGCACTGACCTTGTGCTCGTCCATTGCGATGCCTTCTGGATTGATGACGTACCCCAAGAATGCGGTATAGGTTCTGTGGAACTCGCAATATCTCCGCCTTGGCATACAGTTGGTGCTGAATTAGTCTCTTGAGTACTGCTCTGACATGATGAATATGTTCGCTAAGGGTGTCAGAATAGATTAAGATGTCATCGATGTAAACTATAACCATCTTGTTGAGCATGTCTCTCAATACGTCGTTAATAAATGACTGAAACACGGACGGACTGTTGCTGCAGCTGGGTGGTGTGATCAGTACCAGGTACGGGGCTGATGGGAAATTTAGTGAAAGTGCGAGTGTCAATATTCAGGTGAGGGCGCCCTCTGCTGGCCGGAGGAGGGGATCACGGAGTTCGTCCCTGTGACAATAATGTTCCCGGAACATTCGTTTTTGTTTCCAAGAACGTTATTCTAATATTAATCTAAAGTTCCCAGAACATTAGTTTTTGGTTTATATAATTTATTCTAACGTTCTCATAACGTTATTATAAAATTTCCAGAACACTCGTTTTTGTTTCCCAGAACGTTTTTTTTTTTTTTATGGTTTATTTTTTGTTAGCCAGGAAAGTTTTCTTAACACTCCCAGAATGTTAGTTCTGGAAACGTTATAATTACATTATGAAAACATTAGAATAACACACAAATGAAAAACTAACGTTCTGGGAACGTTAGATTAACTTTAGAATAACGTTCTGGGAACTAAAAACTAACGTTCTAGGAACATTAAGAAAACTTTTCTTGGCTAAACAAAAACAAACAAATAAAAAATTACGTTCTGGGAACCAAAAACTAACATTGCCTTATGAGAATGTTAGAATAATGTTATCCAAACCAAAAACTAACATTCCCAGAACATTAGTATTTGGTTCCCAGAACGTTATTGTAACATTAATCTAACGTTCCCAGAACATTAGTTTTTGGTTTGTATAACGTTATTCTAACATTGTCATAACAAAAAGTTTTCTTAACGGAATTAGAACATTAGTTTTTGGTTTGTAAAATGTTATTTTAACATTCCCATAACTTTACTATTAATAAAAGCATAAATTCAGATTGTTCATCATACAAAGTGATTGTGTCTCTTCAGAAAATTTGGACTAAACTGCTCAATTTCTATGAATTACTTTTATGATCACTTTATGAATGTTTTGAAGCGTCAAAGTGGTAGTTGCGTTGACTGTCAATGGAGGGACAGAAACCTCTCGGAATTCATTAAAATATCTTTATTTGTGTTTCCAAGATGAATGAAAGTCTTATGGGCTTGGAACGACATGAGGGTGAGGAAATTGGGTGACAGAATTTCCATTTTTGAGTGAACTAAACCGTTAAAGGATTTGATTGGTGGTGTCATTCATGTGGCTACCAAACGGTTAAATCAAGAATCAATGTTGTCTTTATGGGAAAATGGCTTTGGGATTCCAAAAGTAATTCAGCATATCTCGACCAGGCCGGATATCTCTTTCTCTCTCGTTCTGTCCCTGTCGATGCACTAACATGTGACCTGTTTGCTTGCAGTAGCACAGAGTTGCCAGAGTAGCGTCAGCTGCAATGTGGTGCTCACCGACTCCCAGGGCTCTTTTACCTCCCCCTGCTACCCCAATGACTACCCACCCAGTCAGGCCTGCAAGTGGACCATACAGGCTCCGGCCGGCTTTATAGTGCAGATCACCTTCCTAGATTTTGAGCTCGAGGAAGCACACGGCTGCATCTATGACCGCGTCGTCATCAGCACTGGCACGAGTGATGCCAAATTTTGCAGCTTAACACCCAATGGACTAACTCTCAACTCCAGTGGGAATGTGATGGAGGTTTCCTTTAACTCAGACTTTAGTGTCCAAAAGAAAGGCTTCCATATCAGTTACAAGCAAGGTATGTTTATTACATGGCGAGCTCTGCACAGCATGTTTATTTATCTATTGTTTTATTATAAGATATTTGTTTATAATTAATGATAATTTAAATTATTGATATGTAATATTTTTGTAATAATTTTGTAATTAAAGTACTCTTATTGTTAATTTGTATTCATTTATGCTTTGTGCACTGTTATGGTTTATGGCATGCTGTTAATTATGTTTTGCTTTGGTTTTGTGGCTTCAAAAAAAAAAAAAATCCAGATAATCATTCCAGACAAGCGTGACAGCTGGAGCACAATGTTTTAATGTAGTGAATAAACATCAGACTTCATAGACAGCAGCATTATCAAGATTACAATGCTAATCTCTGTTTCATATCACAGCTGCTGCAGCATATTGCTTTGCCTTTCACTCTATCAGTATCATCTCAGTGTGTTCTTATGATCACAGTCACAAACATTTAATCATATTAAAATGTTTTTTAATCTCTAAGTCTGAGTTTTCAGCCTTCAAAATCATTTTCTTAATCAAACTTTTTGTATCGTTTTCCAGGGGGGAAAAGAGATTCATTTATTCATTTGATTGTGTAAGATGATAAGGCTTGTTTTCAGATAATATTTATTTGATGATGCAGTATGCAGTAGAAACAGTAATATTGTGAAATATTATTGCAATTTAAAATAACTCTTTTCTATTTTAATATTTCTTAAAATATAGTGATAGAACGTTCCAAAAGAACAAGTTATTTGAGAATTTTTGTGCACTTTTTTTTAATTTAATGCATGCTTGCTTAATAATAGTAAGAATTTCTTTGAGGTATAAAGTAAAAAAATATATATTTTAAAGGGTTAGTTCACCCAAAAAAATGAAAATTCTCTCATTTATTACTCACCCTCATGTCGTTCCGCACCTGTAAGATCTTCGTTAATCTTCGGAACACAAATTAAGATATTTTTGATAAAATCCGATGGCTCAGTGAGGCCTGTATTGCCAGCAAGATGATAAACACTTTCAGATGCCCAGAAAGCTACTAAAAACATATTTAAAACAGTTCATGTGAGTACAGTGGTTCAACCTTAAGCGTCAAGAATACATTTTGTGCACCAAAACAAAACTATATAATGACTTTTCAACAATATTTAGTGATGGGCAATTTCAAAACACTGCTTTGAAGCTTTACAAATCTTTTGTTTCGAATCAGTGGTTCGATTGAAATTTCGAAACACTTATGACGTAACGAAGCCTCGTTTATTGAAATCACGTGACTTTGGCACTCCAAACCATGATTCGAAACAAAAGATTCGTAAAGCTTCGAAGCTTTATGAAGCAGTGTTTTGAAATCGCCCATCACTAGATATTGTTGAAAAGTCGTTATTTTGTTTGTTTGTTTTTTGGCACACAAAGTATTCTCGTCGCTTTATAATATTTAGACTGCACAGATGTAATCACATGAACTGTTTTAAATATGTTTTTAGTAGCTTTTTGGGCATCTGAAATTGGTAATTATCCTCACTGAGCCATCGGATTTCATCAAAAATGTCTTAATTTGTGTTACGAAGATTAACGAAGGTCTTACGGGTGTGGAACGGCATGAGGGTGAGTAATTAATGACAGAATTTTCATTTTTGGGTGAACTAACCCTTTAACATGATTTTCTTCAGAATTTCTGAATCAAAGAAAGAGTTTGTGAAGTGTGAAAATACCCATTAATACCCAGTGGCTTTTATAGAGTCTGTATTTTCTATTATCTTCCCAGTTTGAAAATGAAGCACCTTTAAAATTAAGCTCATTAATGTTTAGTGTTTCATCCTTCGATAACATTAGACATCTGGTTTTGCCAGAAAGCATCACCAATATAGAGCGCAGGGATCTAATAGTGCAAAAAGAGATATATTTTTCCATTCTGAAGTGGTCATGGTTTTTATATTGAGCCGGCCAACAGACACAAACTTTGGCCAATTTAAATGAAATGTGTCAGCAAATAGGACTTAAAAGAGGTGTTTTAACATGGTCAAAAGAATATGACTGTCCAGTTTGGAAGAAGTTTAATAAGCTTGTCTTAGAATGATTTCTTAATGTAATGTTCCTGACAACCTTGGATGATTTCAGACATTAATGTTTCTCTTCTTTTCTCATGTGATGAAATGTATTATAAAACAGTTACTCTGTATTAGTTGATTCACATTTGAATGTAGATGACTTGGAGATCATAAAGTGGTTCGAATTAATGGTTTTCTATTCCACAATAAATAAGTACATGCATTTGTGTCATGTTTTAAGATCTATTGGTTTTTCACTCTTGCAGTGGCAGTGGCACTGAGGAGCCAGAAGGTCACAATGCCAAAGAGCAGCAAGAATATAGCGAGAGTGTCCAATTCAATCTCCATTCCTGCTCTCACTGCGTTCACTGTGTGCTTTGAGATCGCCCGCACTGCCCAGAAGAGCACAGAGACCATCTTTACCTTGTCTGATGCTGCTGGGACATCCATTTTGGCATTTGAAAACACAACGAGAGGCATGGAGCTGTTCATATGCGGTTCCTACTGTTCTGTAAACAACATACTCACTAGCTCAGATATCACATCCAGCATGACACCCATCTGCCTCACCTGGGCCAAGTGTACTGGCCGTGTGGCAGTGTACTTTAAAGGCTGCTATCAATTCAACACCTGCTCAACCTCTCAGGTTTACACCCTGCAGGGTGGGGATATCCTCCAGCTTGCAGGAAAAGGATCAAGCTCAGTCAGTGTGGATGATCAGAATTTGGATGGCTTCATTTATAATTTCCGATTGTGGGATTACGCCATGCTCCCCTCTGAGCTGTCTGCCCTCACCTGTGATGTTGTGGGTAATGTCATTGACTGGGATCATCGCTTCTGGACTATCCCGGGCAGTTACACACAGACTGACAGCACACTCAGCTGCAGTGAGTATACTGTTTTAGCTATATTTTGTGGATGCTGGTTTATGATACATTAATAATCAGGAGGTATTGGTTTGTCCACCAGTACCATTTTCTCGTAAATATTTGAGATAAATTAAGTAATAATCTTATAAAACTTCAAAACAATATCAATATAAAAATTTAAAGCTGCAGTCTGTAAGTTTTGCCTCTTTGTCGCCATCTCTGTTTAAAACTTGCAATTGCAGTTATTTGCAGTTATCATCTTTACTGTACGTGGGTTGTGCATCGGCACAGCTCCTCAGCATGGATTAATCCAATGTTTTGAGGTGTATGTGTGGGCTGTCAGTCAATGCACCAGTGTGGATATTCACTGTACTTCGGAATTACAGATACTACGTCTTAGAAGTTTAAAAATATTAATAAATATGAATTAATCATATTTCATAAAGAAACAGGCCCAAACCACTCAAATTAGAAAACATTATTACAAGGTTCCCAACTAACAATTTTTGGTTGCCAAAATGTTCCCAGAATGTTCCCAAAATGTTAGTTTTTGGTTCCCAGAATGTTATTCTAATGTTAATCTATCATTCCCAGAACATTCGTTTTTGGTTTATATAATAATATGTTTAATTTATATAGCGCCTTTCCCAAGCTCAAGCACGCTTTACAGAGACAGTCGATTTACAAGAATAAAACAATCATGTTACAATCAAGTAGACAGTAGACATTTGTCCAGTCCTAGGATAGTAATGAATGCAGCTGCATATCATTGTACGATTTCATACATAAACAGAGAAACATGACATAGTAAAAGTAACAACAGAAAAGGATAGTGGCAATGGATGAAAAAACAAAGAAGAGTAAATGCAACATAAAAACAGACAAAAAAAAAAAGTTTTTGGTTTGTATAACATTATTCTAACGTTCGCATAATGTTATTATAATGTTCCCTGAACATTCGTTTTTGGTTCCCAGAACATTTTTTTTTAATGGTTTATTTTTTGTTAGCCAGGAAAGTTTTCTTAACACTCCCAGAATGTTAGTTCTTGAAACGTTATAATTACATTATGAAAACATTAGAATAACATACAAATGAAAAACTAACAATCTGGGAATGTTAGATTAACTTTAGAATAACGTTCTGGTAACTAAAAACTAACATTGCCTTATGAGAATGTTAGAATGTTATCAAACCAAAAACTAACATTCCCAGAAAATTATTACTTGGTTCCCAGAACGTTATTGTAACGTTAATCTAACGTTCCCAGAACATTAGTTTTTGGTTTGTATAACGTTATTCTAACATTCTCATAACAAAAAGTTTTCTTAACGGAATTAGAACATTAGTTTTTGGTTTTTAAAATGTTATTTTAACATTCCCATAACTTTACTATTCTTTCTTAACTTTCCCCAACACTGTTTATACGTGACATTAACTGTGCACATCAACAAAGAAGTAGAATGATTTATTTGTCTGATGAATCTGACAATATCAAATTAAATGAATCTTTTCAGATTAATTTCACTTTTTTAAAAAATCCTAACATCCTAAAAACAGAGAAGTGCACAATAGATAAAAGTCAGGGTTAGAAAGCATTTGAAAAAACATAAACAAATACATACACATAAGAAAGAAAGGGAAAATGCATTTATTTATTTATTTATTTATTTGAGATGTTTTACACTAACAGAGAAGAATTACCTGTCCTGTGATTACAACAAGCATATGAATGCACCCAAGATTCATTAAAACCACATTCATTGACAAAGACTTTGCATGTTAATGTTGTTTTGTCATGTGCACTTAACCATGCAAATAATATCTAAGTGCTGATTCATCTTGCATGGACAAGTTTCTGCTGTATGTTTTTCATCCAGTACATCACACTGGAAACACATTGGCATGCAAGGTGTAAATGCAATCCAGGCAAAGGATTTCCAGACTTTCTAGATACAAATGCCAGGTTTGAAGGGGCCTTAGTTTGACCATTCCCGGTGCATTTTCTGATCAAAAAATGCAGAAAGAATCTGAGAACCAAATCTCATCCCACTACCCAAGACAGCACTTTTAGAGTGCTTCAAATGCCCTCTAACTCCCAGCACAGAGGAATGAGCTTTGGGTGGAACAGCAAAGGCAGACATGACTCAAATGCATAAGCTTCACCAGGGACTGCTTTCTTCCACTTAGTTTGGTTCCTGAAACTCTAGATGCCCAGCACAGCTTGGGTCAGCAGCCCATGGAAAAAAGTGTTGCTTTAACCATGTCGGGAAAAAGCAGGTGATCGTTATCTGGCAGTTACTTATTATTTTTATGGGTATAAAATAATAATTAGCAGGACAAAACTAATGATAGCCTACTCTAATTACAGCAATCGATCTCCTGTAACGTTAGTTGAACTTGATTTAAAATGGCAGGACCGTTTCTGACGATTTAGAGTTGTTTCTAGTGGCATATTATATTGATTTTATCTACTGAATTTGCTGTTTCAAAAATATTATTGCTCTAGAAACAGAATAGCCTATTATTTTATAGGTAGAATTTTAAATTGTGTATAATTTATATAGCCTATTTAAAATACATCAATGATGACGCAGTCGTCTGGGCGGGAGTTTGATACCGCGACTCCGCCTCCGGCTCCACTGACTATTCCTTCTGCGCATGCCCAGGCTCCAAACTTTTTTTTTTTGACGTATTGCGTAACTTGTCAGCGCCCATTCATCGGCCCATTTTGGCTTCAGTTCAATACAATGGAACGGCGTCGCGTTGTCCATCTTTTTTTACAGTCTATGGTGTAATCGATCTAATCTAACAAATCTAATATACAAATCTAATAATATCTAATCTGACAAAGTCAATATAGTGCAATAAAAACAACACCTAGTCTTTTTCACTGCAAATTCAAAGGAAGCAAGACATTGTTGTCGAAATTAGTGCTGGATACCTGTTAATACTTCACCATTTATTCTAAAGGTATGACCGATTGATTTTCACATTTCCATTTTCTTTAAAGTATCCTTGAAAAGGGTGTTTGACTTGTCAAACAATGGTGGCTTTTTTGGACCTCAGCGATTAACTTCTCCGCAATGTCGTCTGCCATTTTAAATGCGCGAGCCCTTAACCCTTGTGGGTCTTCGTTTAAGGGACTACACTCGTGGTCTCCAGAGACCCCGGCAACAAAATGCAATTTTCTAACAATATAATATATATTTTAAAAACCAATGTAATTTTAATCTGTTTATTAATGTTTTTACTCAACATTTATGCATTTTTGGAGGATTTGTGATATCTTTTAAATTTATATAAATAAATTAAAAAATATTTTTTAAATAGGTTTTCATGTAAAAGCAGCTTTTTATGTAAAATTCACTTTATAAAAGGCCCAGATTTCTAACTTTCATTCATGTGGATAACATGGATAATTTGACATGATTTAGTGTAGTTATAAAAGTAAAAAAACTAACATTTTTACCAGTAGATGGCTGCAGAGCTCCACTATTTGCTATGTGCTATTTGAATAACTGAAAGACATCTTTTCACAAGTTTTTTTTTCAGTTTGATTCATATCTAAATGTTATGAAATCACAATTATAACAATAAAAATTACTTTTTGTCAAAGTTTAGCATTTTTTGTACTGAAAAAAATTAGCTTTTCAATAATATCATCAATAATGTAACCCACAGAGACCCCACTTAGAAACTGGACAAAATCCATTCTCAAAATCAGAAACAACGCACAACACACACAGACAGAAATAAAGTGGCACACTTCCAAAAATGCAAAAAACATCCCCAATACAAAATGGACATGCTCACACACACACGCGTACACACAAAAATAAAAAATTATTTTATTATTTTTATTATAAAATTATTATAGAAAAACTGATTTTGCTAAAAAATGCTAAACTTTGACAAAGTAATTTTTATTGTTATAATTGTGATTGATTTCATAACATTTAGATATGAATCCAACTGATAAAAACTTGTGAAAAGATGTCTTTCAGTCATTCAAATAGCACATAGCAAATAGTGGAGCTCTGCAGCCATCTACTGGTAAAAGTGATAGTGTTTTTACTTTTAAAACTGCATTTTTCAAAAGATGGGCAAAAATCTTACACTAAACCATGTCAAATTATCCATGTTATCCACATGAATGAAAGTTAGAAATCTGGGCCTTTTATAAAGTGAATTCTACATAAAAGGCTGTTCATACATAAAAACCTATTTCAAAAAATATTTTTTAATTTATTTATATAAATTTAAAAGATATCATGAATCCTCCAAAAACTGCACAAATGTTGAGAAAAAACATTAATAAATAGAGTAAAATTACATTGGTTTTTAAAAAATATATTATATTGTTACAAAATTACATTTTGTTGCCCCACGTAACTTTTTTTTTTACACTAACATAAAAACAAGATATCACTCCAATTTTTTTTTTATTTGTAGATCTTAAAAGTGTTAACCACCGTACAAAGTCTCATGCCATTTGGACAAAGATAATTTTTTTACTTTGAGAAAACATCATTTGCGGGTCAAAAAGATCCCGAAGACCGCACAAGGGTTAAATTAGAATGGATTCTGATTGGCTGTCAGTGTTTTATCATTCAACAGCTGGAAAAAAAAATTGTTCTGAAAGTGTTCCCAACAATATTGTTTCTCTATATAGTTATCGTTATAGCTGTGGTGTGAAAAGCTGTGGTTTTATATTTAGAATGATTTGTAGAACTATATCTTTATCATTATCTTGATAGTTATCGTTCTTGGTGTGAATGGCCTTCAGTTACTAGGTTGAACTTGAGAACTGGATCTGTCTATTTCTTGAATGAATAATTTTGCCTGGTTTTGTGAACTGAGACATTCTTCATTGAGAAGATCTAAATGAGTCCTTCACAAATAAGATGCCCCTATGATATTTTAAAGGTGCTTCTTTGTCATTTTGCAGAATATTTTTAGAAATTCAGTCATGTTTAGAATTACTGAGGGTCAATGAAAATATAAATTCATTCATTTAAAAATTTTGCCATTCTGGTAGATTTTTTTTTTTTTTTTTTTTTTTTTTGGAGAAATTTTGGTAGGCCTGTTCCAGGGCATTTTTGCTTTTAGCTAGCATTTCTTGACCTTGACAGGAGCAGTGTAAGACCCCCTTAGCAAACTGCAGACAGTTAGACGCTGGAGCCTATGACACATAACTATTTCCTTTGCTCAGTTACAACCAGCTGTGCTTGTGATGTTGGCATGAAGTCAAGAGGCCTGTGAAGTTAAGGCCAGAGCAAAACGACTGCTGTCACTAATAAGCATGCTTTTAAGATGCTACCCTCCCCTCTCTTTCCATTGGCTACTCATGTGGTTCCCTCTCATCCTTTGACAAGACCAGTGGGGGACGGCGATCCCACCTTGCATGGAAACGCACTGGAGGAGCCCATCCTTAGATCAGCTCTGTGTTTTTTCCCACAACCTGCCTTTTAACGCAGAACTTCAAGATGATCAGAGACTCAGTGCTATAATGCTAGACAGTCTCCGTTAATATTTTTAAGAGCTCTTATCCTGCTACTTCATTCCTATGAGGTGCTATGGATTACTTCCTCTGTGTAGTTTCCTCTGTACACCTGAATCAAATCATTTAGGAGTTTTTCCACGAATGCCTTGTCTTCAGAGCTTAAGTCAGATTTATATTGTATTAGAAAATGTCAAAATAATCAGCTTTTTTTATTACATTTCAAAACTCAAAATCTTCAGTCATCAAGACACTGAAAATGTGAAAAAAAAAAAAAAATGAAAGCCTTCAAAATCTTGGTTTGTGCAAATGGTTTATTGACTGAACTTTCGGTATGCTCAGACATGCTCTGATGAGGACTGCATTGATTAAAGCTTAACCAATAGATTTGCATTGCAAGTTGAGTTTTTCCTTTTGCAGATTGCTTGGCTTTTAAAATATGTTCAAGATTGGGTGTTGCTTCATGCATTCAAGCGTGTTGTTTAGACAGTCAGAAACTAGCAGATGAATTGGAAAGATCTCAAAAGCAAAACAAGATACAATTTGGTATTTCATACATCCCTAATGGATTTGTGTTGAAAAAAGATGGCACTCCTGGGCCTGGATCAAACCAGCCAGTAGAACATTTCTGTCATTCAACTGTGACGAATTACTAAATTCCACCTTTGAGTAGCTGATGTTCAAGTTTCAGCTTGGACATTTTGAGGCAAAGTCCCTTTAAGACAAGTCATTTCACTCGGCGGCCATCTTTGAAACGCCTCTCGGGCATCTTGGGCATCATGCCCTATCTCTTTGAACGGGGAAACATCAAATTCTCCAAAACTGTTCACCAACCTTACGATTAAATTTCATATTTGAAATCACCAATGAAATCTAACAACAACCGGCTCATAAATTTAGTTTCTAAACGCTCGAATCATGACAAAAAAACTGTATTTTTCAGGCTGGATCAAGCTAATGCGCAAGCGCAGACGCGCGTCTGACTGTTTCTATAGAAACCGGTGATTCTAACGGCCGCTGAAGACTTTACTAGTCGGCATTTGGCTCTTATTTAGAAGGCGGGACTTATTCCGCCATATTGCGCGTTACACTTTCTCCCATTCAAAACGTCTTGTGTTATTCTATAGTCTTTGTTTGAGGTCACATTCTATTGTCAAAGCCCAGAGGAGTGCTGGGAAATCTATGACACTTTTTCAATCCAATTTTTGTTCTAAGTTAGACTTGAAATTTTATTTATGGACGTAAAAAAGAAAGAAAAAATATTTTCACAGTGTTTTAAGTCTGCCCACTTGATTAATTTTTTATATATTTTTGTGTCTTTGTACATTATGTCAGTAGATTTATAGATTTAGTTTTAGTTTCACTTGAGAATTTTGTTTGTTTTTCAAACATGTAATTATTTATAAAATGTCAAATGTTCATTTTCAAATCTTTCATAGGCACTGCCATAGCAACTCTTTCCCCAGAAACCCTAGGTTGTGCCTCCCAACACATTCTTCAAAACATGTATTTTCTTCCTGGATAATTAGTTGACCCATTATAAACAGTTCTCATCAAAGACTACCTTTTTATTGCATCTACAACTTTGCTAATTAAAAATATTAATTTGTGTCTTATCGATTTCATTTATTATTTTTAACAACTAATGTATTAAAAAAACTTTCCTGAGAAATGAAATATAATACTTAATTTGCAAGTCTTAGACCTTTAGTTTTGTGTGAGCATGCCAAACAAAAACAGCTTTCCTTCTGCTCATTAAGACTCTCCTAAACTGAACTGGTGGCCAATAAATGTCCATCATCAGGAGGGAGCCATGAGAATCCTCAGGCTTAATGTTCTCAAGTAATTTCCATTAAAGGTCATTGTCCTATTTTAACCATTTTGCTTCTTTCCCACCGGTCTAGTGAAATTTCTTTGATTTCTTTCTACTCTTTCATACACAACTACTTCTAGCATGCCTCTAACCACAACTAGGTTTCATATTGTTTTATATTTCGTTTAATGAGGTATGATAAATACCCTCACTAATACATGTGTGTTGCTCTGCCACTTTATACCAACACTAGTTCTATTCACACCCACCACTAGTACTAAAACAACAACTACAACTACTGGTAAGCTAACAGTTACTGAATAACCAATTTCTTTTCATTTTCATTTACCTTTTCAGCCATTAATATACATTTATGCTGTTTCATATTGCTATACTAACCAAACTTTTAACATTGTCATGTCTGTGTGTGCCATCATTAGTACCAACTACATCACCTTTAATCCAATCTAACCCACTACTCATCAACCCTGGTAAGATATCACTTCTGCAAAAGATATATGATCAAATACCAATTTTATTACCCCAAATGTTTAATATTGCCTACAATCTGCTTTTAGATCTATTTGATTGCATTTGCCAGTGTTTCTAATTATTCCTGATTAACAGATTTACCTTTATTTAATATACTGTAAGACTATATATATGTAAAAAAAAAAAAAAAAAAAAAAAAAAAAAAATGCATTTCAACAATTAATGTGCTGTTTATATTTTTATATTTTTTTTCAATTGAATAAAATAATGGCACAAGTTTTGGCAAATACCTTTTACTGTAAGAAATTAAAAAATAAACAAAAATGATCAATCAATATAAAGAAAATGCATGCCGGTATAAGGACCCTTGTTTCATGTCCTCATGCATAACTATTTGTTCATTTACCTAAAGCATTCATCACTCACTTAATCCATTCCTTCATCTGCAGCTGCTGCTACTAACTCGCCTCTGTCCAACAGCAAAACCAATGGTAAGCCAAACCTGTTATCTCACATCATACATGGCTTGCTTGTGCTTACCAGGGGATGTCACTGCTAAACTTTCATTTGTATGGGCAAAATGGGAGCGGCTAGCTTGTCCTAAATAGAAATGGGAATTAAAAGATTGGTTTATTACTTTATTTCTGGGTGCAGATTAAAGGTTTCATACCTCTTCTTTTTTATATATATATTTATCTAATATTACCTTAATTATCTACTAGAATGTTAAAAATATATTTGTATTAATAAACACCTTTCTAACTCCATTTTGTCAAGTGTCTGCTGTGTTTAGCTTAGCTTAAATATGTGAATTTGTTTTTGTTTTTTGTTTTTTAGACTTCTACTCCCTGTATGGATCTATCAAAATCTTGAAAGCTTTTTGTATTTGTTTTTTTTCCAAGTCATAGCAGTCTTTAAACACTTATCTTCCCTCTTCTCTTTCATTGCATATTCTTAAATTCCCTAAATGTGTTCAGCTAAAACCTTTCCTGGCAGCTATTACAGTTCTCTACTGTTCTCTTACTCTTTAGCAAAGCTACATATTCAAAATA
Organism: Ancherythroculter nigrocauda; assembly: GCA_036281575.1. Classification (NCBI taxonomy): domain Eukaryota; kingdom Metazoa; phylum Chordata; class Actinopteri; order Cypriniformes; family Xenocyprididae; genus Ancherythroculter; species Ancherythroculter nigrocauda. Next base: position 29,857,638 of record VTFQ01000024.1, on the reverse strand, counting down.
CATTTCAACTACTACTCTTTTAGCACCCTGTGTACTTTAATATAATCTATTTTATATTTGTTAGTCCCTATATTAACTGTCAGGTTATTTAGAACTAATTATTGGTGTATTTATGATGCTAATACTATCTTCATAGCATTCATTCTGTGCTAGCATTAGCATTGCCTTCCTGACAGTTTTCCTGAAATCCTTGAGCTGTGTTTCTGCTATATAACTTCATTTTTGCTTTCTTTACAGTCCTCATTTAGATATTTACCCCTGGATTATGTGCTTTATTTGTTTCAAACTGTCCGTATGCTAACTTCTATATTGTTTTTTGAATTGGAATTTTTTTTTTCAGAATGTTTTCCATTATATTGTTTTGTTCTGTTATATGGTGTACTGTATATCTGCAAAGATAAATAATAGCCTGCTCTGACCTCTTCATTTTTACCAAATCCTGGATCCTCTACTAAATAATTGGAGCAGAAAAAGAGAGGGCTGCATTTTTGTGGTCACTACTGTGCTGGGACTCCGTCCACTAGCTCTCCCCCTGCTAGGCCTCTTGTTGCTCCTGCTCCCCGGGGCCCCAAAACATCACTCGGCTTCATCTCCACACCCCTCATCTGGCCCGTGAGGAAGAAAGTTGAGACTGCCGTCACTCGGCCACACAAACGTCCCGTCATCCATCTGACCAAGCGGCCTGCCCAAACAACAATAAGCATGACGAATGAATCCCACTGGCTGAAAACATCCACTATGGCCTCTGTTGCCAAGAAAACAGACTCTACAAGCATGAGGCCAGCCTATTCCCAGGTGAAGCCTCCATGGCAAACAGATGCTCACAATCAGAGTGAAGACTTTGAGTCTTTCCAGGTGGCGTCACTCAGTAATCATAAGAATAAGCCGCTAACTCCCCAACAGGTCCTGAGCGATAGTGACAAGAACAGCACAGAGATACTTAATTACCCATCTGGTTTTGGCCCAGAGGCGTTTTTTTACGACATTGACTTGGATGATGATGTCTTCAGCCTTTTTGATTTTGATTCCATCCCTGGATGAAAGCTTGGCCACTGCCATCCCCCATAACATGTCTTTCTTAGATGTAGAAAGTGTGCCTACTGTCAACACCTCGACTTTTGGACCTGTGAGACAGGTTGTTAGCAAACACGAACATTTACACAGTCAGTCAGACCTTAGTTTACCCTGGGCTATGTCAGAGTTGGCACAGGTCTCAGAGCAGCTCGAGACAGACAGCAACTGGACACTTATCCCTTCTCCCATCATGAGTCCGGGAGGAACAGGTGTGCAAATGATCCAGCCTGAGCTCAAGAGTCTCTCTGACCAAACAGCAGCATGGCCAGAGGGGTCGCCCACACACCTTGTGGATATAAAGCTAACAAGCACCGTGCCCTGGGGCCTCGCGGAGGCAAATGCCACCAAGGACACTTTTAAAGATGTTCAACACGGTCAGAAAAAGTCATTCATCGTGCCCAAAACAGTTACACTTGACCACATAGAAACTTTAGCAGAGGGTTATGCCAGGACAAGCCTGACAGAACATGAGTATAGTCTTACTGATACCACCCCTTCCTTTTCTTCATCAACCTCCCAATTGAGCTCTTTCGATTATCTCCCTGCTCAAACTATTTTACTCGTAGCGCCTTTGGCAGCGAGCCCTCTCGCTCCGCAAGGCAGCTATCCCCTCACAACAGAGACACTTGTTATCTCCTCTCTCTCTCCCTCTTTTAGTGTCGAGCCAGTGAGTGGACTGCTTATGGATTCCACCCGCAGCGCTGCCACTCTTATTGAGCCTCTGAGTTCATTGCCTACTGCAGGGGTTCAAAGTGACTCTTTAATGACAGAGGCCATCAGACCGAGTCTGTTGATGTGTTCCCATCTCTGACACCTGGTTCAGCCCAAAGTCTCTTTATCTCTGATGCCAAAAAACAACACTGACCTGGTTTTACCCTCAATGAACAATCAGTTTATCCTCTCTGAAAACCCACAAGCTGTTGACTCCAGCCAATTCCCAACTTCCAGAGTTCACACTTTGTATCCAGGCATCGAAAGCAGCATTTTTACGTCAATAGTAGGCAGCGGGTCCAATTTAGATTCACCTCTGGTGCTGGAGCCATCACATGTAAACAGATTGCCAGAGACCCTTTTCAGAGGCTTAAGCAGGCAAGGCGATGTTAATCCTTCAGAGACTGATCTGAGGAACTTGTCACATATGCTTCATATTTCTGTCAGCGCTAGTTCAGAATTACCATATAGTTCTGTAGTGGCCCTGATAGACAAATGGAGAAGTTCTCAATCTTCATCTCTTAATTCAGACTCTCAAATGAAAGTGGAAATGATAGATGTATCACCCACATTCAATTTGCTCTCCCAAAACATTTTAGACTCTGGCTCAGATTATGGCATGTTCACTACAACATGGTTGGGCTATTCTGGGGAGAGCTCCCAAATTTCATCATCTGAAATATTTCCCACCCTTTTGTTCAATTTGATAAGTAAGAATGAACCAGATGAGGCCTCACCTTATGAAACTAAATTCAGATATCAATCAGAGACAATGGACATTTCTAACTTCATAAGGCCTGCTGATGTGCTTGCTTCTCAGTCTGAAGGAGAGATTTATCAGGATGGATTTGTTATTTCTGGTGCATATAGTCGAATAAGCAGTCCAACCCACACATATGTTGAAGCCACCACTACAACATGGTCTCTCAATACAACAACTTCTACAAATATATCAGAAGTCTCTAAGTCATTTAACCAAAACAGCACTCATGACTCTGTTGATCAACATAATAACTTCACAAACATGACCACTGGGCAGATTGTGAGCCATTCAAACACCATTTTAGCCTATGAATTGTTTAGAACAGATATACACACATTTGAATCATTGTCAGTGAACTTGCCACACAGTCTTCCTCATTTGAAAATGACTATGACTTATGCAGATCTGTCATCTCTTACCCGATCAAACCCTGCTTTTCATCAATTCTCCACCTTTACAAGCAGCATGCCATCAGAACTTGAAAGAAGTGCTTCCATTCCAGTCATTCAACCCTCCAAATCAATGGACATCTCAAGCAGTTACAGTCAAGATCTGCTGGACACTAAACATGTCCACTCCTCAACAACAAAAGCAGCCATTTTGGGCCAAGAATGAATCAGCAAACCCCTCCAGCCAAAACCACAATGTGCTCGTTGTTCAGCCCTCCACCACAGATAGCGAGACGCATCCGTCTCCAGCTATTGACGACCAGTCTTTTGTCCCCTCAAATGGCACAGTCGACACCCCGACCAAAGGAGTCAGCGCAGGTTTTGGCTCTGTGCACACTGGTGCCACCAATGGAACTACTACAGGACTGGCCCCATGTCCATGTAAAGCTCCCTTTCATATTACATGTCTGTGTGGACTTTCAACCGGGAACAGTATGTTTTCCAATAACAATCTAGAACTTAGAAAGAAAGATAGCTTCTTTTATAGCTGAATCCTGACTTTCTGAGCAAGTGATCGTAGAATGATGGATTGTTCAATTGTGGAGGGAAAAATCACTCTGTCTTCTTGGTGTGATAATTTTAATTTTTGATTCCATGTGATTTACTAGAAGTAGTAAGATATTAACCATAGCCAGTTCTGAGAATCATTCAGTTTCAGTTCTCTTCGTATACTGGCTGTTACTCGCTCACTCAAATTGAGTGCATAGGTCTCTTGTAATTATCCAGATTTGTATTATTCTTCCTTCTTAGGAGACTACCTGAAGTTTTATTTTTTACATTGTAACAGTTCAGCTTTACTTTCAAGAAGAATTTGCACTCTGATGATTTTACGAGAGAAGTGTGCTATCTTAGAAAGCTTTCTCACATTTTCAATTTGTGGAAATAATTATTTATTTAATCTTTATTATATCTGGAGTCTCCTAAGAAAGTCTTGGCATGGTGTAGTTATTCATTATAAAGTAATCCAGCACTAACAATTCAAGATACATGAGAGCCATCTTGTGACAGAAGTGCAGCATAGCAGTAGATCTCAAAAAAACTTGGCATGATTAACCAGGATTTTCTTTTACTGTCAAATCACCTATACTGAATTTGTTTTTACAACATTTTGGATAGATTTGATTTAAAAAGTCACAGGGATCTTAAGATGATGATATCTCAATGGGTATATCTATATATTTGTTTTCTTTCATTGTCAAATACATTTCAAGTCTCTTTTAATGGATATTATGATAACTGATAATTTTATGAATTCTGAAATACTTAGTTTGCAGATTGTACCTATATAACTTGTTTTCCTCCTCTGCATTAGCTCTCAATTATATCTCTTTCTAAACATGTTGCTGCTTACTAATCCATTTCTGTGATTTTTACAGCTTAATCAAATGTTTCAGAACTGGATCTACAGAGTTTATGTTAATGGTGTCAGGTAGGGTTCTTTTTTTAATTGAAAATGAACATCTCTTTCTTTTATCTAATGATGACTGTTAGCAATCTTGTTCTCATCCCCTTTTCAGTCTCCAACCTGACACTGTTCTCTCAAGGGCCACAAAAATTCGGTAAAAGATTTCAACAGTTCTTATCTATTCTTAATAATGCAATGGTAGTAACCATGTATTCAGTATTTTTGATGTCTAAAAAATGTGGTGTTACATTCTACTTAGACAAATGGCCCTGCTGGTGTATAAGAATACCGCTGATGCAAGTCGGACCTTGGCAGAGATTGAGAACAGGCTGAGAAATGCCCCTGTAATTGGAAATGGCTTAACATTGGACATTGTGTTCGTGAATTTAATGGGTATGGCATGATCCATAGTGTTGAATAATACAGCAGGTTATGACTAAGCATTTGCATATTTATGGAGTCAAAATAATGCCACATATATACGCAAAAAAATAAAGTTTTGCAAAAGAAAATTAAAGTATTGAGGAAAATAAATGTGCTTTTTGCAAACAAAAATAAAGAATTGCAAAACATAAATGAAACAGCGTGAAAAGCAATGATTTTGCAATACATATTTTCCATGGTCATATCTATTAATTTATTTGCAACGCTGCTTTTATTTTGCGTGTCAGTCTAGTTTGAGCTTGCGATGCCGTTTTCCCTTTGCGCTTCATTTTTCTGCGCGTCTCGCTTTGTGGCACTGTTTTGACGTGAAGGTGGAGTCAAGGGACGGGGGCGTGTACAAGATGCCTCCCTGGAAGTGACGTCATCGGCCCGAGACGCAGCTCACTGATCCAGGTACTGGCATGATCATAGACATTATAATAAACACTAGACGGCCCATTGGACACTGGACCGTACGTCAACGGCGCCGCCATGTTGTGCTGGGCAACGTTCCCATAACGCTCATAACTGAAATTGAGAAAAATGCCTGCTTCGTGTGCTGCTTGGGGCTGTACAAATCGCTGCACAATTGAAAACCGGTCTCGGGGAATGACCTTTCACAGGTAAGACTGAACATTTGTTTCTGGTTGTATTTGGTCATTATATAATTGATAGTAGCCTAGTTGGCCACCGGAGTCAGTCAGACTAAAATAGCTAGCGATGTCACTAGTTAGCTGTGAAAGTTAAGACGTGAGTTTACATGATTTCTAATATAGTTTTAGCTTATGTTAATTTATAAACTAAAGTTTAAATATGCATCTCTATTTTATTAAAACCGACTTTTATGACAAGTACTTGTTACGGCTAGATGACTGATATTTTGTTAATCTGTAACGTTAGTTAGTTGGCTAGCTTTTCACACATTTAAGGTTTCACAAAGACAGCGAGTTGAGGAGACAGTGGGAAGTGGCTAGAAGGGAAGTTTCCCGACTCATCTACATTATTTAAAAGTTTGCCATTAAATGGTGATTTGTTTATATTTTTATTTCTTTTTCAGTCCATTGCAACCAGGGCTACACAAGCCTCAAGGAAAGCTGAGGAGAGCCGTCAGTGCACAGTTCTCACCATTACCAAGAGACTGATGGAAAATATATAGCCTTTTGTTGTTGTTGTTATTATTATTATTATACTACCAATACTATATTATTATTGTACTAGTCACTATTTAATTTTTTATTATTGTCTATATTATTCTGCAATTGATATTACATTGTATTTGCGATTATTATTATTATACCAATACTATTATTATCAATCTGTTATAGTTATGATGTTATATTATTGTCTATATTCTGTAAATGATACTACATATTCTATTGCTATTATTATAGTATTATTATACTATATGCTATTATCAATATATTATGATATTATATTATTGTACTTATACTATTTTATAAATGTTCATTACTATTTTATTTGCTGTATATTGTTTGACAATATTATATACTTTATTATTGACTATATTATTATATTATATACTACATAAACTATTTCTTGTAGTGTATAACAAACTATTTACTATTCTCAATTTCTTTATTTGCATTGCACTGTAGATGTACCATATCATATGTATTACCATAAAGGATCCATCAGTTATCTTTGTTGTTGTATGTTTTTGGAGTATCTATCTGTATCATTTTAGTGCTATAAAAATACAGAAAGCAGCCTGTGTGATTTGTATTTGATGATTTTTAATTTTATCAATGGTGGTCAATTCTAAGCTCAAGAAAAGCTAAAGACAGAAAATCCCTTTTTTACAATAAGAAAACTTTATTTAATGTGAAAATTAAATTATATCTCAGTATGGGCGTTTTCACAATTCTTATGCAAGAATAAAGCATTCAAATACATGACAAGCCTAAGCTTTGACTATTTCTTAATTAAAATAAACATTTTATATGTCTAACTGTAGAGATCTTAAGTAACTAGAACTTTTTGTACACCACGTACTTTATAAACCACTGAAATTGGTTGATAAATGTAAACGTTATTTTTGTTTTTATCCAGAAAAACCGCAGCTCGTCCGTTTACTTGTGTTTGTTAACAGCGCAGTCTTGCCCCGCATAATATGGCGGACTCGTTGACGTATCGCAGCAACAGTCCAAAGCGGCCAATAGGCGTCTAGTGTTTATTATATGTCTATGTGAGACACACCCGGTCTGAACCTTCTCTGTGACCTCTGACCCCTCCAGCGTCCAGCTCACCTGCGCACCCTGCATGTAAGGGAATATGTGTGTGTTTTCAATGTTCAATGTTGTGATCACGTTATCTGACATGACACAGTTCAGAAAGTCTCAGAGAAGGTCTGATGATGTTCTTCCTACAGAATAAACTCCACCTGTATTCAACCCCTGATGTGTTTTATACACGTTTGTTTCTCACAGCTATAGAAAGTGTTTCTGGATTGATGTTTCTGAGCTGTAAAGGATCCCAAAGACAATTCAACATGCTAAACCTATTCTAGAGAGTGTACATGTGCATTAAAGCTATCCAAAGGCCAAGTGTTTGTCTGATGTTGGCCATATACTCTGTTAAGTAAACTTTGCAGGGCTTGTACTCTCTGGCTCAAACAATGACTTTAGGCCAGAACTAAAATACTGTTTGTCACTTTTGCAGCCGTTACAGTTACACACACAGCAGCCTCATTGAATAAATTCATCACTGTATTAACTGTCCTTGTTAATCTCTGTCCTGTTCATCACTGGTACTTCTGTCTGTTCACACCGCCCTCTAGTGGCGCAGTGATGTAGTGCAAGACAACAGGAATTAAACTGTGGACACTGTTTTCTCTTTCTCCAGTTTTGCTCTGAAGGGTTTCTGTCGTCAGTACAGCTGTGATCACCTGCAGTCTCGTACCTGAAGATGAAATATTGAGCTGATGATGCTTAGATAATGATAATGTAGATTTAAAACATTTCATCTTATCACAATTTAAATTAGTCCAAAATTTTATGCTACATTTTTAAAGTTCACACTTACCCACTGAGCAAATTACGTCCAGAAGACGTCTTTTTGAGGTCTTGTCTCAGGTTGAAAAGACGTCCACTGAGGGGCCAGAATGAAAGTTTTTATGACGTGTTTTTTGGACGTCTTCTGGACATCTGATATAGACGGACACGCAGAATCACCAAAGGAGAAAAATCACAATTTTTAAGCCACCATCGTGGAGATGAGTGTTTGCTTTAGTTGAGCTCTTGACCCTTGCCTTATTAATATTAGAGTTTGTTTGGGCTGTTTTAACTCAGTCATAACAGCCAGACAAGCAAAGAGAAATGATAAGGTGTTGGTTATGTTTTCACATAATCATTGTTTGACCTGAATCACTGAACTCATGAAGAGCCCAATCTCTGAGTTAGATTTACCTTATTGATTACAGCAGCACTGTGATTCTACAGCAGAAGATCAGCTTTATCAATAAGATTCACATGATTTCAGAAAAGGTGTGTTGAACAAAAAAAAGCTTTTATTTTAGGCACACACAGACATCAAGAATCATCCTGTGAATCTCAACAGTGGTGACCATCAAAAAGCATGTTGCAGTGCATTCTGGGAGCAACCAATCAAAATTCATCCATGGTTCCCATCATGCATTGCTGCATGAATAAATTATGAGCTAAATTATCTTAGTAATTTCCTTTATTCTCATATTTTATTTTGTTCTGTTTATGTGACTTTTTAGTAGCTTGTTTTCTAATGTTCAGAGTTGATCTGTTGATCAGAATATGTTGCTTGTCACCGTCATTGAGATTCACAGGCTGATTCTTGATGTTTGTGTGTGCCTAATAAAAAAATGTTTTATCATGTGAAATCCTTTTTATTATATTGATAAAGCTGATCTTCTGCTGTAATCAATAATGTAAATCTTACTCAGAGATTGGACTCCAAATGAGTTCAGTGATTCAGATCAAATCATGATTATGTGAAAACATAACCAACACCTGATCATGTTTCTTTACTTGTCTGGCTGTTATGACTCAGTTAACTGCCCAAACAAACTCTAATATTAATAAGGCAAGGGTCAAGAGCCCAACTAAAGCAAACACTCATCTCCACGATGGTGGCTTAAAAATTGTGATTTTTCTCCTTTGGTGATTCTGCTTGTTCGTCTATATCGGATGTCCAGAAGACGTCCAAAAAAGACGTCATAAAAACTTTCATTCTGGCCCCTCAGTGGACGTCTTTTCAACCTGAGACAAGACCTCAAAAAGACGTCTTCTGGACCTAATTTGCTCAGTGGGTAGTGGTGTATCGTGATTACATGATACATATTTGATGTTGTGATTGACAGGATGAGATGAACGAGCTCCTCCTGAACCTTCATTTAGAGCCTCATTTAAATACAGAATGAGTTCATTTGCATATTGATCAGATGCTTCAGTGCTCTGAGAGTGTTTATAGTGCTGTGAGTTTAACACTTCATCACTGACACACACAACAATCTTCATCAACATGACCTTCATCATCATCTTCATCTGGACTCTCACAGCGTTTGCTCAAGGTTTGTGGAGCACAAGTTTGATATCAATTCATTTCTTCAAGTATATTGTCAAAGTTTTGAGTTGATTTTCTTCTTGTTGTGTGTTTCAGAGTGTAGAGGACAGATCACCGTCACTCAGAGTCCCTCAATGACAGCAGCTCAACCAGGACAAACTCTGAACATCAACTGTAAAACCAGCAGTAATGTGTACAAGGATAGTAATGGGGAGTATTTAGCCTGGTACTTACAGAAACCTGGAGAAGCTCCTAAACTCCTGATTTATAGAACAAACACCCTCCAGTCAGGAACTCCATCTAGATTCAGTGGCAGTGGATCTAACAGTGATTTCACTCTGACCATCAGTGGAGTCCAGACTGAAGATGCTGGACATTATTACTGTCAGAGTTTATACTGGCCTGAGAGCATTCAGTGGTTCACACAGTGATAAAGAGTCGTACAAAAACCTCCATCAGTCAGAGTCACAGTGACTGAACTGATACTGCAGCTGCTCAAAGGAGGATCTGAAACAACATCGTCACACAAACATCTGAAATAAAATCATCTAAATTAATCTGCCACTCTTAATAATTATAGAGGTCAGAAAGAGATTTTGTGCTCTTATAGATCAGTCACACGTTTGAGATCTGAGTGATTTCAGTTGCTGCATTTTATTAATAATAGATATTAATTTTCATAATTCTCCATGGTTATTTGATTTGAGTATCTCATCCTAACATGTCATTTGTACACTATACACTGTATTCATACTATATACTGCAGACAGTAAGAGTTTTATATCAGCTGCTGTTTTAATTGTAGTCCTGATCAACAGTTCAGTTCAGACACGCCTCTCCCTCCTCTGCACCAATCACAGCCTCCGATCAGAAAGAGCAAGATAAGAATATTAATTTGAGCTTTTAACTGAATTTTTACTGAACACTTATTCACAAAACTATGAGAAGATACAAACTGGTATCTGATGATAACATGATCTGATAAACCTCAGTGTAACTGATGAATATGAACAAACCTCTGATCCAATGGAGAGAAACTGGAACAGGAGAAACTTCTTCAGCTGGTCCTTACAGAAACCTGGAGAAGCTCCTGAACTCCTGATTTATTCCACAAACTGCCTCAACAGTGTCATTTACTGAAGTCAAACAGTGAATCTGAGCGAGTTAAACTCATATTTCATCATCAGGTGGAGTGATTGTGTTTCTCTCAGAATAGAGCAGATGTTCATCGTCCTCAGAGGAGTTTGATGATCATGTGACTCCAGAAACACTCAAAATAACTATTGAGCAGAAAAACATGTAGAAAAGGGTTTTTCAAACTCAAATCAAATCAAACTTTATAAAGCACTTAAAAACAACCGAAGTTGACCAAAGTGCTGTACAGAAAAATATATAAAACATAAAATACTCAACTCATACAAGACATAAAAACAAAAACAAATTAAGAAACAAATGTCAAAATCAGGTGTCAAAGGCCAAAGAGAAAAGGTGGGTTTTAAGAAGTGACTTAAAAGAAGACAATGAAGAGGCCGTCTAACGGGCAGAGGCAGATCATTCCACAGTTTAGGAGCTGCTGCAGCAAAGGCACGGATCCCTCTGAGCATCCGTTTGTTTTGGGCACATTCAGGAGCAGCTGATCAGAAAAGCTTGATTTAACGACTGCCCTGATCTGACTGTCAAGCTTGAGGTCAGTGTCGATTTTAACCCCTAGGTTAGTGATTGTTTGCTTGTTGTACTGGGCCAAGGCCCCCAAATCAAGAGAAGGGGTCCCAATGGTGCCACCAAAAACCATCACCTCTGTCTTGTTTACATTAAAACTTAAAAAAGTAAGAGACATCCAGGCCTGTATATCAGCAAGACACTCGAGTAACGGTCCGACAGTGTCGTTCTTTTTAAGAGGCACATAAATCATCTGCGTAAAAGTGGAAAGATATGCCATGCTTCCTGATTATTGAACCTAGTGGGAGCAAATACAAAGAGAAGTGGGCCTAAAACTGAGCCCTGTGGGACCCCACAAGAGAGAGGAGCAGAGGAGGACTCAGAGTCACCACAACTGACACAGAAAGTCCAACCATCCAGGTAGGACCGAAACCATTCAAGTGCTAATGCTTGATGCCCACCCACTGCTCCAAACGTGAGATCAGCATTTCATGGTCCAGCAGTTAAATCAAGAAGCACAAGAATAACACAATCACCAGAGTCAGCAGCTAAAAATATATCATTAAAAACTTTTTTAAAAGAGCAGATTCTGTGCTGTGCAAAGTTTTAAAACCGGACTGGAACATTATTATGGGCTTTCAAAAAGGCCATTAATTGACTGCAGACTATCTTTTCAAGGATTTTTGAAAGAAAAGGTAGTTTGGAGATAGGCCTAAAATTTGCAAGATCTACAGGATCCAGACCAGGTTTTTTAATCAGAGGTTGCACTACTGCATGTTTAAAATTTTTAGGAACCACACCTGAAGACAGACTGCTATTAACAACTGCAAGAACATATGGCCCTACAGTAGGAAAGACCTCTTTAAAAAAGCCGAGGAGGAACAGCATCATGTGGAGAACCTGAGGGCTTCAAATGATCAACAGTCTCCTGAAACACAGACAAGGTCACAGGCTCAAACCTGTCAAAAACAGCAGAACAGAGGACAGGGATTGAGGGGTCATAAGCAGAAGGTGAAATAAGAGCTCTAGTGGAAGTGACCTTATCAATAAAAAGTGCATCAATACAGACTGTTTCGCGGAGCATTAAGAACAGAATCAATAGTCTTAAACAAAACACGAGGCTTGTTACAGTTTGACAGAATAATTCCAGATAAATACTGTCTTTTAGCATCTTTCACAATTGTCTGATAATGACGCCAGCAGTCCCTTAGCATTTGAAGTGATACATGCAGTCTGTCCTTTTTCCATTTGCGCTCAGCTCTACGGCACTCGCGTCTGACAGCACGAGCCGTGTCATTCAACCAAGGCTCAGAGTTAGTTTTAGGTTGCCTAATTTTTTGCATTTTGAAATGTAGAATCTATAAAAACTCAATAATAGATTCTTGTTCATTAAACTGTTGTATAAAAGCAATATCACACTTGTAATCGTGATGTTGGTCTGATATTGGGATTAAACAGCGCTCCTGTTCATCTGATGTTGCTTTATCAATAAAGGATTAAATTAACATGTGAAATGTTTTGTGAAATCTCAGTGAAAGCACATTAAACCATCTTAATCCTGTCACTGCTGAAGTGTTTGCATAGAGCGAGTGTTTTACATGAGCGACACACGCTTCAGTGCTCTGCATGTGTTTATAACTCTGTCAAACATCAAACATGATCAACAACTGTTTTTCACTAGAACTGAACCTACAACCAACAAAAATGACTTTCAGCACCATATTGATCTGGACGCTGGCAGTATTATGTCGAGGTTTGTGTCAGTAAAGATTACAGACATTATTTACTTGTTATTTTATGTGTTGTGAAGATATATGGTTGTAAACGTGTTTGTGATTTCTAATCTTTCTCTCTTGTCAGAATCTGTTGGTCAGGTGACAGTGACTCAAACTCCCTCAGAGCTGCTCTCTCAAACTGGACAATCAGTCACTGTGACCTGTAAATTTAACAGTGATGCGAACTGCTGTCACAATGGACACCATTTTCTTAGCTGGTACTTAAAAAAACCTGGAGAAGCTCCTAAACTCCTGATATATGGAGCAATCAGTCGGCAGTCGATAATTCCATCTAGATTCAGTGGCAGTAGATCATCAGGGAGAGATTTCACTCTGACCATCAGTGGAGTCCAGACTGAAGATGCTGGACATTATTACTGTATGAGTGAACACTACATCAGTGGTCCAGTGTTCACACAGTGATAAAGAGTCGTACAAAAACCTCCGTCAGTCAGAGTCACAGTGACTGAACTGATACTGCAGCTGCTCACACACTTTCACACACTTTCACACACTACTGACACACAGAGGACAAACACAGGAACTACACATGTGCTCAAAACTGACTTATGACTGAAATCAGCTCTATTAGACTGTGATCTGTCCTGTGACAGACGGGTTTGACTCAAATATGCTCAGAATCAGAGAAAACAGAGTGTGTAAATTGATATGTAGATTCATATGTTGTTTTGTTTTTGTACATTAAACTACACTAAAGTCATGGTGTATCAGTAACATGCAGATGTTTTTCAAGCAGCTTCTTCATCTAAAGCTGTTTCTAAATGTATTACTCATAACTCATTTCTCATGAGCAGAAGTGAAAGTGTTCCAGTTGAGAGCGTTGAACCAATCAAAGAGTGAAACTGTGAGTTTGAGGTGAAAATCACATTTGCATTGGCAGGTTTAGTGATTGTGATCCTCTCAGAATAGAGCAGCTCCGTCTCCAGTGACCATGTTCAAACCCCAAGAGCTTCATTTGACATTTCCTGCTAAATGCAGCTGTTCTCAACTATTACAATCAATCAAAAGCAGCTGAAACTTTAGTGCAGGACTTTGAACGAACGACACACTGATCAATGATGCAGTCCGACACAAATGTAACGCGTTCAGAAGCTTTATTGAATGAACAGCAATGGCAGCACATTGAAAGACTGCTTCAGTATTGAGCTGTAAATCACGTGACTGCTGCGAATCCTGCCGGACGCTCAGATACGGCTCGTCTGGACCGGAGAAACATCAGCACTGGGAGCTCTTGAGGAACGAGGCCTCGTGATCAGCTCCGTCATGTCTTACTCTGCAGACGAAGCGATCCGCGCCTTCCCAGCGTGCTTTGCTGAGGCTCAGGACGCTGCTGCGGCTGTAGCGTCCGTCCCGCTCGCTCTCTGCGCTGGTCTGAACCCCCTCGCTGACCTCTGACCCGTCCAGCGTCCAGCTCACCGTCGCCCCCTGTGGAGAGTAAGAGCTGAGCAGGCAGAGCAGTGCGGCTGAGTCTCCAGAGATCTGCAGAGAAGAGGGCGGCAGCAGAGACACGGAGGGCTTCACTGCGGGACCAGCTGCACAAACACACACAAACACACATGAACAACTGTAGAAATTATGATTTGACTTCAAATATAAGTTAAATTTTAAGTAAAAAATAATCCCCAGAATGATTTTGAAAAACTTTGTCAAAGTAAATTGATGATTATATTAAGATTTCATTATAGATCTAGAAAACAAATTTAAATGATCATTTCAAAATTAATTGTATTTTAAAAATATTCTGCTATTCAGACACTCATAATCATAATCATCAGATTCAAATTTGATATTTTAAAGTTATATCAAATTTATATTAATTTTCAAAATGCTCTTCAACTAAGTTTCTTTTTGTCTGATGAACCCAACAAAGTTATATTTGTCTGTATTATAAAACTTTTGTTTCATGCATTTGAAAAACTCTTAATTGTTAAATTTATCAAGAATTATAGAAAAATTATATATATCGAGAAATAATTGAATAGAGGTTAAAGACAATAGGAATATTAAAATTTAAATAAATAATAAAAAGTATGAAAAATATACTTGTTTGATTTTTTTCAGAATTAAGTTACAAAACATTTTAATCTCAATCTAATTTTTAAAAACATCCACATGAAAGCTGATCAATATACTGTGATTTCTTCACAAGATTTAATAATAATTTCAGCATTAATTGTATTTAAAATATTCTTCTTATTTGACATAATAGCAATTTTCAGCAGTTTCAATTATACATTTTCAAAAAATTCTTCTGTTACGACACAATCATAATCATCAGCAAACTTAATAGTTTAAACGATTGATTTTGAAAATGTTCAATAATTAAATTTGTCTTTGTCTGATGATGATGCTTACACAATTATATTTATTTGGTCTGTTTTTATCAAACTTTGGTGTCATGACTTTAATAACCCTTAATTGTTAAATTTACCATTAATTATAGACAAAATTATATATATCAAGAAATAATTAAATATATCATAAAATACTGCCATCCATACATTAAAATACAATCAAATGTCACCAATAATGTTAAATTGTTCATGTAAAATAATTTACATGACGTAAATTATGAAATTAAATATTGCAATTATTAGATACTTTTTAAAAACCCATTTTTTCTAACAAATGAATAATTTTGTTAACAAATGTTTGCTGAAATAATCAAAAAAATAAAAATTAATTAATAAGATAATTTAAAAAGACTTACTTCTGATGGTCAGTTCAGTTCCTCCACCGAAAGTGTACCACAGTGCTTCATTCTAGTGAAAGCGTCGAACAAAAACCTCCGTCACACTCAAATGAACACAAACTCCAGCAGAGAAAGAGACGAACGACACTCACACACACTGATATGAGACTCAACAGCAGCTCTTCTCAACATCAACATGATTGAGCTGAAAACACACACTAAATATTCATCTTTTTAAAAAAAAAAACTTGTTGGATGAAGGCTTAAATCATTTGTATCATAATCAGTCCTAAAATGCATTCATCACATTTACAAACATTGTGATTTAAACTCCACTAATTCTAATTAACAGCTTTATAATGAAATCTTTAGTCAGATTTAGATGGTCATTCTCTATTGGATGACCTTTGACCTGTTCTACAGTATCATGATGATATCAAATCTGCAGCACAGGTATTAAATGCTCTCAGCATCAAAGTCTGAATGAAACTGATCATTAAAACAGTGTTTAGAGGGAGAAGATCCACCCAAAATAACATGAAGTAAATCAGGAGTGTCTGTTTCTGAAAATGATCAATAGAAATTTATTAGCAAAGATACTAAATGACAAAACAGTGTTTCTGCTGTCTTCAGGTAAATGATCTGGAGTGTGTTTGCATATTGATCAGATGCTTCAGTGCTCTGAGAGTGTTTATAGTGCTGTGAGTTTAACACTTCATCACTGACACACACAACAATCTTCATCAACATGACCTTCATCATCATCTGGACGCTCTTATACTGCTTTATACTACAAGGTGAACAGTGTATATCTTAAATAAATTATTTAAATATGATTTTAACACAACCTTAAAATTTACTAATAAATGATTTGTTTTTCAGGCTGTAGAGCTCAGATCACAGTGACTCAGACTCCTGCAGTGAAAACTGTTAAACCAGGAGAAAATGTTGTGATGTGAATCTTCCTAGCATTGTTCGGGAAGCAGACACACTCTGTCAGTTTAAATCTAGACTAAAAACACATCTCTTTGCTCTTGCATACACATAACACATTATCAATACATTAACATTTTTCAAATCCGTTAAAGGATTGTTACGCTGCAATAATTAGGTCGGCCGGAACCGAGAACATTTCCTATAACACTAGATATACCTGTACATCAGAATAAGAATGGCATCTACGCTAATATCTGTCTCTCTGCTTATCCTGAGGTTTTCCGGGTGCTGGATCCAGGCCGTATCCAGATCAGATGGAGAACCTGTGTCTGGACCTGACTACAACGTAGCCCAGGAGACAATGGGCCTACAGATCCAGTTCTGGCTGCATCTATAATTCTGATTTTTAATCCCCGTATCCGCTTACATATATTTATATATAATCTATTTTTAATCTCTATAATAAAAATGTATAATTCAGATTTTGATCTCCATATCCATTTACATATATTATATATATCTTCCAAGGGGTTTTTTCCCTCCTAGGACTTTTTTCCCAGTGCTAGCACGCTGGGTTTTTCTCCTAGGGGGTTTTTTCCACCCCTGGGAGTCAGCCGACTTTGGCTTAATGTAGCACCATTCCCTTTTTTTCTGTGCTTCTAATATGTAAAGCTGCTTTGAAACAATTACCAATTGTAAAAGCGCTATATAAATAAATTTGACTTGACTTGACTTGACTTGATGAGCTGTAAACTCAGTACTGCTACAACAAGCTGTAGCCCAGCCTGTGTGAGCTGGTACTTACAGAAACCTGGAGAAGCTCCTAAACTCCTGATTTATTTAGCAAAGACCCTCCAGTCAGGAACTCCATCTAGATTCAGTGGCAGTGGATCTAACAGTGATTTCACTCTGACCATCAGTGGAGTCCAGACTGAAGATGCTGGACATTATTACTGTCAGAGTCAACATGAAGTCAACAGTCAATATGTGTTCACACAGTGATAAAGAGTCGTACAAAAACCTCCGTCAGTCAGAGTCACAGGGACTGAACTGATACTGCAGCTGCTCACACACTTTCACACAGCAGAAGGTTTTCAAACACACAGATCTAAACATTTTTCTACGGATGTTTCTCTCTCATACTGTCATAATCTCTCTGTTGCATACATTTTATATTTGAATTTAATGTTAATTAGATTTTTCTATTTTCTATAGCCAAAATCTAATTAACATTAAATTCAAATATAAAATGACTTACAAATTAGTCATGTTCAGTAAAATGATTTGATCTTCCCATGAATTTCACAGTTTAGAAAAAACTGAGATTGAGAAAGTGAATAATTTAATCAAATGATCTGGAAGTCATTAAATCCACAATCTCTTTTATGGCTTAATTTAAAAAGATCACAGATGGGGTCGTGTGAAAACAGCATCGCATATACTTCCAGTTTATAGCCTACTTCACAGTAGGTTCTCCACATCTTTTGATCAATAAATTTCCATAACTTTTCAAGCAGTAATTTAAAAAAAATTATAATATTTCAATCACAAAAAAGCAAATTCTATAAAATTAAATATTCAGGGCTTTTCACTAACTTTTATCTTGTCTGTTCCTAATGGATTGTCTCTTGCTGCCCCCTGCTGGTCACTGGTCCCACAATGTGTTCAAAACAAAAATGAAGATATTTTTCAATATTATGGAGAAGGAATGAAAATCATACAGGTCTGGAACATTCATATGAGGGAGAGTAAATAATGACAGATTGTCATTATTAGGTATATCCCCAAGATTCTGAAAGATCTTAGTCAGGGTAGCACCATTTTATTTCTTGAGAGGAATGAAAACGAGGCTGAGGGATAGAAATGGGAGCTTTAGCGGAAGTTCTACCCGGAAGACTTTTATATAGTCAAGTCATTTATAGCCTTTTCTCACAGCAGCTGCAATAATTAAACTCATCATTTTGATGGCGGATTGTATGGTATGAAAATTAACATTAGAGTGTGTACAGAAATTGAAATCTACAGGTAATGCTAATACACACTAAATACACATTGTCATGCAATGCTGATGTTAACTAACAATTCGAGAAGAAAGTATAACATAAAATTTAATCACTATTGGTAGTGGGATTTATCGGCACGCTCCCCCCGCAAACATTAGATTAATCTGCGCTGAGGAGCCGTGCCGATGCACAACACTTGTAAAGATGATAATTCCGCAAATAACTGCAATTGCAGGTTTCAAACAGAGATGGCACCAAAGAGGCAAAACTTATGGACTGCAGCTTTAATAACATATCAGTTGTTCCGATGAGGAAAACCTGTATAAATTTCTTTGTTCTGTTGAACACAAAAGAAGATATTTTGAAGAATGTTGGTAATCAAACAGTTGATGGACCCCATTGACTTCCAGTGTAATTTTTTTTCCATACTATGGAAGTCAATTGGTCCTATCAAACTATTTGAGTACCAACATTCTTCAAAATATTTTCTTTTGTGTTCAGCAGAAGAAATAAATTTGTACATATCTGTATTGTAACAACATGAGGGTGAATAAATGATGAAAGAATTTTCATTTTTGGGTGAACTATCCCTTTAAGTCTTATTTAGGGTCATAACTTTAACTCTGTTGGAAGGAATAAGACTCGATTCAACACATTTGCTACAAAAAAGAAACAAAATAACATTTATTGAACATGCATCCAACCTAAACTCATTACACTTGGGGAATATTTGAACCGAGCCGGATGGACAGTTCAGGAACTGTGACGTCCAGCGACTAACAAGGGCTCTCAGACCGAGAAAATACTGATACTAAACATGAAGTGTGTGTTCGTGCCAGGAAACAGAAGATTCCCCAAAGGTCCAAGAGGGAAAAACAAAATCAATAGTGTGAAATAATCACTTACCTCTCGCTCTAACAGACACACATAGTGAGACTAAACGAATAGTAATACACCATAACGATAATGACGTCACCTGCACGCCACAGATTCTCAGTTCGTTGATTGGCAGATGAATGAATGTCTAAATATAGGTCGTGGATTAAATGCTCGTTACAAAAACGTTATAATCGGCATCCTGCTAGAACCCAAAGCTCGAGAAGCATCTTAGAAACATTCTACATATGTTAGAACTTTATACACTCGCATATATGGCATCCATCCTGCATACGATCTCATAGCGAATGCTCCTAAAAACAAACACACACGCCAACCTGCGCAACGCTCGCATGCACAGTTTCCTCTTTCATGGGTGATTATTAGTGATGTGTCATCAATAACATTCAATGATGAGGTTACAGCATCATAATGTGCAGGAAACATGTTTCAGATCGAAAGGAAGTGTCTGAACAAAACCTGCAGGATTATTCTGTATGATAAGGAAGGACAGCAGAAAGAGTTTGAAGGACAGAGGGCGAGAAAGAGGGTCAGGTGACTCCTGCGGGGGAGATGCTCCACAGCAAAGCGCCACTGATTAAAGTGCATGAACATACAGGAGAGGACTCGATCGGGCGTGAGGAAACTCTGCTGCAGTCCGCTCGAGTGTGTGTGTGTGTGTGTGTGTGTGTGTTCAGTAGTCCTCCACCCAGCCGTTCTCCTGGATGAAAGCATCAATCACCTCCTTCATGGCCAGATTGGGGATCAGCTGATCTTGGGTCAGCGGGCTGCGGGTGACTGGGTCAAAATGGCCAACACGCTACAGAGAGAGAGAGAGAACATCAAATTAAAACTGCAGTTTTGTTGTTTTTCCATCGCTAAAGGCTATTGGCCACCCCATTTCAATAGACCAATTTGAGCACATAGTGGTGGCAGAAAAATAGCAGTAACAAGTGGAGGAAAATGGGTAAAATCCACAGAATAAGTGTTGAATTATGCCTTTGGATGTCAGAATCGGAATGCAAAAAATATAGTCTTCATTTTTATAGAATACCGTCACTGAAGACATGCTTTGAAGCTAAACGCAGACGTTTATGTTGCAATTCACAGACTGGACTGATGAAATCCGCAATGATTCGTCTACTATTAAATCATGAATTTGCTGTAACAGTAAGTCTACATAATATTCACATATGCAGTTCATAGGGGACATGCATACATAAAAGTTACAGCATGAAATAATATCTAAGCCTATAACATTTTTAATCTCACAATTATGACTTTTTTTCTTGCATTTGCATATTTATATCTCCCAGTTCAGACTATATAACTCACAATTCTGAGGGGAAAAAAGTCAGAATTATGAAATATAAACTCACAATTCTAAAGAAAAAAAGATAATAATGAGTATATCTCACAATTCTGTATTTCCTTCTTAGAATTGTGAGATATAAACACAGATTTGCCAGAAAAAAAGTCTGAATTGTGAGATATGAACTTGAAATTAACTTTTTTTATTATTCCTTTATTCCATGGCTTCCATAGACTGCTACTGCAGAACTGCCACTTTCTGCCACCAGCTAGACTCCACCCACAAAATACATCATCGCTGTTTGCAAACACAAAATAGATCTATAGATGTAATGACACCACCTGGCTGCAAAAAGCATTTCTCCATTAAAAATGTCTGTTGTTATCATTAACAAAAAGTAAAGCTATTAAACATTTTCATTAACTGAAATAAAATACAGCATAATTACTAAATGAAAAACAAAAACAAGAAATGTTGCCATGGCAACTAACTGAAATAAAATAAGTTAAAGTATTAAAATTACCAAATGTGAAAAAAACTAAACAGAAACATTTTAAAGAAATAAAAACAGCCCTAAACACAACAAAATTACAAAAACCTAAACTAATATTAAAATAAAAATGGAAAATATATAAATAATAATCAAAATATTCATAATTAATATATAATAGCATATAAATAATACTAAAATAACATTGAGAATTGTCTATATGATTACACTAAGATTTTATATATATTTATTATTTATATTATTTAATAGGAAAGAGCAGAAACTGAAATAAAACTCATAAATATGAACTAAAACATATAAAAAAAATTAAATATAGCTGCAAACAGCAATTATCGGGGTTCAAGCTCTTTAAGGCCTTTAAGCACACGCGTAAAAAGCTATTATGTTTTATATAGCGAGCATGTAACCACTTAGATCATAGATGGAAAAGACTATTTACAGCCAATACAGGCAATTTACCACAGGAAATATATGGTTTTTAAAGCTTTTTAACAGTTATCGAGGTTGAGCCAAAAACTTAAGACTATTTCGCCAAAGTTGTTTTTTTGAAATAATCTCCAATATTTAACAAATGATTTGATGGACATCGGCGGTCCTAGAGGCAAAGTTGCTCAGAATGAGGAGTTCCACCATAAGGTATGAATGTCGTGTGTGTGCGCCCCCCGGTGGCCGATTCTTTCGGTATTTCTCACAGCCCTCTAGTGACAGGCCCAGTGAGTTTTGTTCCGATCGGCCTCCATTAACCTTGTCTGATAGCTGCTCAAACTTCATTGGCCGATGGCGGACATGTTTTTTGAGATGCGTCAATGTCCTCAAAGACAATCATGGCACCTTGGACAAAGACACTGCATGCTAATTGTCAAGTCAACTGGACTAACGGTGAAGTAGTTATAGCCATTTTAATTTTTTTTTTGCTGTTACAGCGCCACCAAGTGGCCAGTCGCCACGTCCTTTTTCACGCAACCACAGAATAAGCTCTTACATAGGTGTGCTGAGTTTGGTGAAAATATCTCATTCTGTTCACGAGTTACAGCCATTTTAGTTAAAGTGGCCCCACCCACTTCGAATGTTTTGGCAGCCCTTAGGGACCGTGAATCGAAATTTCAACGTTTTTTTGATAATTATTGACAATCAGACAATAATAGGACCAACAAAAGACAAACAACAACAAGGACCTGACAGCAGAGCCGCGCAGCTCAAAGATGTCTGATGACTGGTGAATGTGTTTAGTGAGCAGACCTGTAGATGTTCCTCGATGTCCTTGCGATCGTAGGTGATGCCGCTAGGAGTAATGCAGGGTTCTCTCATGAGCTCAAAGCTGATCTTCCCACACAGGTAATCTGGGATCTCTCGCTTCTGCACACGTAATATTACACAACATCAGAGTGAACAGCCAATCAAACACACTGATGTTTAATGTACAATTATTTGGAGCAGGATTTTAGACCAATGATATTTCAGTGATCGTCAAAATGTCTCGACATGGTCGTTTCATTTTGAAATGATTTCTTCATACCTTCCTCTTTTCATCTACTTGAGAGAAAAGCTCATCCATGTCCATCAAATATTTATCCTGCAGAGAGAAGCACAGGAAATGACATCAGTTCATCAATCATGCATGACTCTTCGGAGGTGTTTGTATATTTAACTGCGCATGTCTCACGTGTTTGGATTTGAACTTGCTGATCTCGCCTCCGTTCTGACTGTCCTCTGATGTCTTCTCTCTGCTGTCGTCCAGCTCTCTGAACACACATAAAGACGGACAGACGTTACATCACCATCATCACTGCACGGACTGACGCGAGCGCGACCTCTCACCTCTCTTTCTCTGCCAGGATGAGTTTGGTGAGATAGGCATGCAGCTCGTTTTCCTGGCTGATTCGTTTCTCTTCTATGCTGTTCCAACGTTTTTTCTTGGCAATGCGAAGAGCACTTGGGATATCGTCTCCAAAATTCAGCCGCTGTTCCTTCGCCAGGTTATAGGCTGAAAACAAAGAGCAGTTTCATCACACTGCATTTCAACACATTTCATGTCTGTTTAGATCCCTTGATTATTTCTATGATGGTTTTTAGGGATGCACAGGAACTGGATAATTATTTATATCATTAGGTCAATAACAAATACATTAGCTGATATTAGATATCAATTAAAGACTGAATTAAATTACAAAACAAGAGCTTCAAATGACTAAACAAAATATAAGAAATCAAAATTTCTTATTCCTCATCCACTTGACTATGAAACCTTTTATAAAAACCAATTGGAAATTAATGTTCATAAACACAACAAAGACCGAGGAAATATAATGCATGTGTGGCATTAATGAGAAAAATTAAATAAATAACATTTTTCTTATTAAATTCTATAATCAATTATATATATATATATATATATATATATATATATATATATATATATATATATATATATATATATATATATATATAAAAAATTATTTAATTTTCATTATTTTTAAAAATTATTTTATTATATAATTAAAATATTCATTTAAATAATTAAAAATGTATATATTATATATATAAAACAATTAAATAATTGGTAATTTAAAGAAATTATTGGCCAATTTTACATTAGAAAGTCACCACATTTATCGCCCACTGCATCCGACCTTTTTTCATTCAACAAAAGAAAGTAAGTCTGGTTTGGAACAATGAGGGCAAGTAAACAATGACAGAAATTTTATTTTGGGGTCAACTAGTATCCCTTTAAGCATCCTAAAAAAAAATCCAAATTTTAATTCAAATGTGTAAAGCTTATCTCTTAAGGGGTCATATGATGCCATTTTAAAAGTTCATTATTTTGTTTATTGGGTGTAATAAAATAAGTTAACATGCTTTAATGTTCAAACATCACAATATTTTTCACATACTCTACATTATCGCATCTCCTGTATCCCAGTGTGTCTGAAATGCGCTGATTTCTACAAAGCCCCTCCTTCCCAAAAGCTCAGAGTGCTCTGATTGGCCAGTAGACCAACCTAATACATTGTGATTGGCCAAACACCTTGAGTGCATTTTGGAAATATAACAGCCCTTATCATAATCGCAAACTTCAGCTTCCAAAACCTTACATAAGACCTTCGTTCATCTTTGGAACACAAATTAAGATATTTTTGATGAAATCCGAGAGGTTTTTTATTCTCCATTGAAAGCTACGAAATTACCACATTCAAAGTCCAGAGAAGTAGTAAAGACATCATTAAAACAGTCGACGTGACTACAGTGGTGCAAGCTTAATGTTATGAAGCGATGAGAATACTTTTTGTGCGCAAAAACAAAACAAAAATAACTTTATTCAACAAATTCATCTCTCCCCTGTCAGTGCATCCAGGTTCTACGTCAGAACGCCGGCTCAGTATTGGCCAGCACTGGTCACATGAACAGCATGCGTGTGATGCTGACACAGAAGCCGGCCAATAATGAGCTGGAGTTCGCTTCAAAACATTAAGGTTGAACCACTGTAGTCACACTGACTATTTTAACGATGTTTTTACTACTTTTCTGGACCTTGAATGTGGTAATTTCGTTGCTTTCTACTGAGGATAAAAAAAAAAATGTCTTGGATTTCATCAAATATATCTTAATTTGTGTTCTGAAGATGAACAAAGGTCTTGTGGGTGTGGAACAACATGAGGGTGAGTAATTAAATGACAGAAATTTCATTATTGGGTGAACTAACCCTTTAAGCAACTGTAAACACACAGTTAAGGATGTTGTCGGTTTTTCCATATCAGTTCGAGCCCGAGTCGGATTCTGAAAATGCGGACGATCAAGCCGATCGATTTGGAACCAACTTTGCAAGAAAGACTTGAGCAGAACGTTTCACTGTGGTAAGCGGCGTTGTACTCTCCCAAGTTCAGGAAGTTGCAATCTTTGGGTTATACTGCTCATGAATGGCTTTATAAATAAATCTGATTCCTACATTTTTAGGCTGGTCTGGATCAGCATTCTCTGTTAGATAGAATAAATCACTTTGTGGGAGAATATGAGCTTTGTAACTTTGCAGGTCGTGTACATGCACAGAAAAGGAAAAGGAGAACAAACAAAAGCATCATATGACCCCTTTAAAATATTCTCACTTCAATAATTCCTAGTTCAAGATGTGTGTGTGTGTGTGTACCTCTCTGTAGATTGCCTATAGCCTCTTCATAGTTCTCCAGCTCCAGCTGACACTGGCCCAGGAAAAAGTGCGCCTTCACTGATTGGCTGTCGAGCTCGAGGGCGTGTTTACAGTCGGCCAGCGCCTTGTCGTGTTGCTGTAGTTTCACGTAGCATAGTGCTCTGTTAGTGTAGTACACGGCCACTGAGGGGTTACGATTCTACACACAGCACAGGAACAACAGGATCAGTAAAGAACAGAGTAAAACTCTACAACTTTTAGCAGTCCTAGAGAGATCATGTGTGTTTTCTGGGATGAGCCACACAATCTCCACTTACTGAATATCAGACGTGCATATAAACTTCATCTAAACTGTGTGGCATTTTTTTCTCAGGATTCTTTTGATGAATAGAAAGAAGAAGTCTCTTCTGCTCACCAATGTTGCATTAATTTGATCAAAAATACGGTAAAAACAGTAATATTGTGAATTTTAATTTCAATTTAAAAGAACTGTTTTCTATTGTAATATATTGTAAAATATAATTTATTCCCGTGATCAAAGCTGAATTTTCAGTATCATTACTCCAGTCTTCAGTGTCACATGATCCTTCAGAAATCATTCTAATGATTCTGATTTGCTGCTCAGATATTAATAACGGTTCTTATGATAAATGTTGAAGTTTTAACCCTGACCCTTTTTAAGGATTCTTGGATGAACAGAAAGTTGAAAAGAACAGCATTTACTTGAAATAGAAATCTTTTGTAACATTGTAAATGTCTCTTTAATGCATCCTTGCTGAATAAAAGTATAAAATATTACCTTTGAATGCTAGTGTATCATGATTTCCACAAAATATGAAGCAGCACAACTGTTTTCAACATTGATAATAAATAGGAAATGTTTTTTGAGCAGCAAATCATCATATCAGAATGATTTCTGAAGGATCATGTGACACTGAAGACTGGAGTAATGATGCTGAAAATTCAGCTTTGAAATTGCATTTTATAATATATTACAACAGAAAACAGCTCTTTTAAATTAACAATATTTCACTGTATTTTTGATCATATAAATGCAACCCTGGTGAGCAGACGAGACTTCTTTCAAAAAAATCTTCCAATCTTCCAAACTTTTGTCCAGTAATCGTACTGACCCCAAACTTTTGAAATGCATATTCACATTTGATATATGATAAGAAATGTGCATGTAGAGTGGGTGTGAACTGAGGAGCTCCTGCCTCACTCACAATGGCTTTGCTGTAGCAGGTCACGGCCTCCTGGTATTTGCGGCTGAGGAACAGGCGGTTGCCCTGCTCCTTGAGCTCCTGCGCGGAGGAGCTTTTCTCCGGGCTGCTCGCCATCTTCTCCACGGGCTCAGCGGTGGCCGCTCCCCCCTGCTTACCGATCCTGTTCCCCGTCTCTTCGGTGAGCACCGGCCTGTCCCGGGGACCCAGATACCTGCAAACCTCTCACACTGCAGGGACACACCACAACACATATTACACACAGGACTACAATAACACACACATTACATACATGCAGAATGCAATGACAATAATTGTGCAATAACACAAATCACAGATACAAAACACACATCTGGACTCTGACCAGCCCCTGACAGCTGTCAGATGATTGCTGACCCCTCCAGCACCACTGTGAACATACAACTCATGCAATTTAACCGACACCGAAATGAAAATTTAGTAAAACTAATTATTAAATGTAAATTCATGGTGGTTATCAGAGAAACTCTACATGTGGCTGACACATCTGTCCGTCTGCAGGCGCTTCACAAGCTTCTATCAGTTTGATGGAGCCCACTGGCGAGAATAAACACTATTTGACTTTACATTTAGTATTTTAAATGTAATATATGAATTATTTGAGGCGTACCGGGTTTGACTGCTGGACTGACGCCTGTCGTTAGCAAACCGGTAGCGACACTGGTGCTTTAATGATCACTTTTTGGTCCCTTGTCCCGATGAAAACACTGCCAAACTCATAGTTCGACAAGATCATGACATTAAGACGACAAATCTCCGACGATTTCATCGGCGATCGCTAAAAACACGACATTTTACTCGCGGGTGTGAGACGCTAGCATCATGTTTCGGTTGTTTTGACTGTGCCGTCACGGTGACGTTGCCGGAGGTGACGAACTACAGCTTGTTGCCAACGTAATGACGCCGTCTGTCGGCTACGTGAAGAAACTTAATTAAAAACAACATTACTGATTATTATAAAATATAATAATAATGATTAATATTATTTTAATTTGATTATAAATAAATCAGAATACTAGCGTAGTCATATCAATCACTCACATAAACTGAAAAAAAAAGTTTTTTTGTTAAGACATATGTTTGATGAACTATAATCGAACATAAAATTAACTCATTAAAAAAAAAAAAGAAATTCGTCTAAAAATATGAATGATTTGTTGCACAGATTTCTTCTAGTCTGTATCCAACAATTGAAGTCATATAACAATATCAATATCTCACTGACTTTTAAATTCAATTAATTTGACCAAAAAAATGTTTCTAAAATCACATATTTAATGCTCACAAAAACAAGTCTTTAAGAGTTTCAGGCCCTATTTTGAATCAAAGTGGCTGAAAATATAATGTAAAATATTTCTAAATGTTTATTATATATCAAATTCACAGGATAAAAGAGCTTTCCGAATACCAAACACACAAGCATTCAACTTCATTATTTCTGAATTCTGAGAAATAGATTTAACAGTGAATGCGACATACACATGCTCAGTTTATTAGCGGTATAAGAGCCCTCATTAATGACAAACACCACTTAAATTCATAAAACCATTTAATGCACTTTGATAAGGACAACATGAAATCAAAACAGCATTATAAAAGATCATGTACATAGTAATTCTGAAACAATATGCCATGAAGGATCCACTGGTTTAGATTTAGTAAACTCCTACGCCTCTGCTACTGA
The DNA here is from genome assembly GCA_036281575.1 of Ancherythroculter nigrocauda. Classification (NCBI taxonomy): domain Eukaryota; kingdom Metazoa; phylum Chordata; class Actinopteri; order Cypriniformes; family Xenocyprididae; genus Ancherythroculter; species Ancherythroculter nigrocauda. Next base: position 29,829,387 of record VTFQ01000024.1, on the reverse strand, counting down.
AACAAAGAGAGTGAATGAGCTCCGTCTCTCTCTATGGGGAAATACTGCAGCTATTTAAAGAAAGGGCGCTTTAACTGACCTCAGAACAGCTTTCAAAGTAGAATGAACTTCGTGCAAAACATGCACACATTCATTCAGAACAAACAGTACAAAATAAAAACCCAATTCCAAAAAAAATAACAGACATTATGGAGGGGAAAAAAAGAAAAGCGGCAGTACACTTTTGAGAGAACAAAAAACAAGTCATTTCGACACTGGACAGTGGATCAGACGGGTTCAATTCTCACTGGACTGAGATATTAAAGACTACAAAGACTTTAATGAAACTGGGCATGGGCAGTTTACTACAGACGAAGCAAACATGATAAATAAAAAAGTGGATATATGTATATGAGCGGTGTGTGTTTGTTATGGTAGAGTAAGATGATTCAGATCTCTCCAGCCTCTCTGTCATCATGACGGCGAGATTCTGTCCTGCCGTTCAGCCCGTCTGATCTCCGCTCAGATGAAGTGTGCTTGCTGTCCCTCTCGCGATCACGGTCCCGTGAAGACCTAACACACACACACACACACGTGAATCAACTGTTATTACAAGATAATGGAGGGTTTGTTTGCTTGTTTATTTTTTGGCACCATGGCAAAAACTATACTCGAGTTATTCAAACCAAATTTTCAAAGCTTCATTAGCGAGAGAGAATAGAAACACTCAGTATAGTTACTTGTGTGAGTGTTCTCGGCTGTGCCGCGAGCGGGATCTGGATCGAGATCGGTGCCGCCGGCGTCTGTCGCGCTCTTTGGAGCGAGAACGGGAACGGCGCTTCTCTCTTGATGCGGAGCGGGAACGCCGGCGTCTGCGCTCTCGATCGCGGTCACGAGAACGAGACCTACAAACACAATGAGACACATTAACAACTGGTACATGCATTTAATAGATATGGATTTTATTTTGACTCATTTTGGACCATTCAGTAAACTGAACAGGTTCTGAAACTAGTCCGACTTGTCAGGAAGTTTTAAAACATTTAAACCCAAAAGTGCATGTTATTTTAGAGCTGAGCATAGAAAACTAAACTACAGAATTAAAAATTCAATTACCCGTTAAGATTTTATTAATTCCCAGGACTTTAACAAGCCTGAAAGTCACAATTTTAAAATGCCCTGACATTTCTAGGATTTCCATGACTGTCGGAACCATGATTTTTATTATCCTAATGTGCTTGATGCCATTTTTTGACAATCTCAGGACTTGTTTTGCTTTCTTGTTGAATTAATTATAAGAGATTTTAGCTGGCAAGATAAATGTAAAGTGAATGAGCAACTGACCTCTTGCGTTCTCGGCTGCGTGACTTGGTCCTACAGGGAAAAAGCAGACAAGAATAATGATTATTTTGGTCAATATTGAGATCACAATTATTACTTATTGACTTTGAAACATTATGCATTTATTGAATCTTTAAAAAAAAAAAAAGCAAAAAAAGCTTGAACTTCAAATTTCAGCTGGAAGGAAAAAAAAAAAAAAAAAAGTTTTAAAAAAAATAAAGTAAAAAAAAAAAAGATCATATCAAAAATCATACAAAAATAAGTTAGAAAATCAGACTAGTATACCTTTAGATTCTGCATTTCACAAAAATAAGGCATCTAAAAAAAATGCACATGAAAATGTGCATAAAAATATTCTCACCGCTTTTTCATTCTCTCCTCTCGCTCCCGCTCTTCCCTCCTCTTCAGTCGCTCCTGGTTCCGCCTCTCCTGTTTGTCCTGCACAGTTTTCTGTAGAGAAGAAATGCTGCAACGTCACTTACTATTCTAAACCAACGACCACCACCGGCACCTGATTTAGACCACCCCGTTACCTTCAGCTGCTCCAGCTTCTCTCTGATCTGGATGAAGCCCAAGTGCAGTTTCCCACCAAAGTGGTCAGCGAGACGCCGGTCGTTGTCATGAAGACCCAGGTAGGCAGAGCAAACCTCACAGACACGCAACTTCTGCTGCTGGAAACTGGAGGCGGGCATAGAGTTCCTGTACTCTTCCTGTAAAAAAAAAAAAAAAAAAAAACCCATACAAACCAATGAACCTAAAGAGAAAACAAACATCCAGAAAGCACTACAAACTCACAATAGAGTAAGATTATGTGACAGCTTGTGCAGGGAAACAAGGTTACAAAATATAAATGGAATATATGTTGTCTAACCTCTGCATCCTTCTTCTTAGTCCGGACTTTCTCAACCTCCTGTAGAACTTTCTGGGCTTCATCTACATTTCCCTCAGCACCGAGCTGCTCAGCCTTCGCCAGCAGCTTCCCGATCTCCTCGTTCAACTCGTGAACCTTTTCTGCCTGTCAACCAAATACACAAAGCAAATGAGACACAGATCACACATACCCCTGTGCCCTTTAGACAATCTCATGACTCAAATACTCAACACATGACATGACAGTCACACCGAGTTTTCTGTGGTACCTGAAGGACACAAAAGATTTTTTTTTTTAATATAAAAAAACTTGAGAAAAAGAAGTAAAAGTAGAGCTGGCAAAAATCATAATTACTAAAAAAAATAAAAATAAAAGTATATACATGGGGTATGATGAGATTTCTCGTCAAGTTGAAAAGCCGTCATTTTGTGATAATGCCATGACAGAGTCTGAAATTAGGATAGAATATGCCACCACGTTTACGTTACACCTTGTTTTGCTTTTTATAGAAATAACCATTTAATTCAGTTGGAATTAAATGGTCACTTCAATTCCATCCAGCTCATCTAACAAGAGTTGCAGAGTCGTACATAGTGCAGCAGGAATCAGAGTTCACTGATCATGTGATCACGATCTCACTGATCATGAGAGTAAGTGACGAGATGACTGACAAGACCATGGCGGAGGATGTGTTGCACAACAAGTCTTAAGCCCGGAACACACCAAGCCGACGGTCAGCCGTCGGGCAGTTTTTGTTCGTCGGCCAACTAAGTTTTCTCAGTGTGTTTCGAACCGTTGGCTAAAGTTGGTCCTTGTCTGCTTTTTTTCGGCTGATTCGACATGTTGAATCGGCGTCGGAGCTTGTTGGGCCATCTGATCATTCTGATTGGCTGTTCAGCTACTGCCACCTGCTGGTACGGAAAGGAATTTTCTTATGCAGGCGCAGAACGGGTGTGCTACTTGGCCGTCGGCTGTCAAGCAATGGTTTGGGGTGTCAGGGCAACTTTGCAACCATCTCTCAGCTCTGTATCATGCTTAAAATAAAATTTGTCCTCTATTTGCACTTTGAGTATTGAGAGAGCACTTTGAGGGAAAGAGGAATCAATTCGGAGTTCACGCGCCTCTCTGTGTGTGCGGCTGTGCACACAGATAACAGAGTGCGAGTACCGAATCGCCTCTTCTAGCAAATAACCGATTAACCTCGTAGCTCACAGTAGGTCTGTCTTCAAAGGTTTATAAGTTATCATTCAAAACCAATTTCCCTATGGAGAAAATGAATGGAAATCTGGAACCTGACTGTACCACTCTATTACTCTTGTTGCTGTCATGTATAAATGACCTAAACTCTGATATTATTATTGGATTACCAATTGACATTTTAACATTGCATGGTACTGCACTCAGTGCTATATAGACACTTCATACCTTTGCAGCCACCTCAGCGCTGATCTCTTCCTGTGTCTCAGCGAGACGCTTCTTGGCCAACTCAGTCCTGCGGTCGCAGTCAGCAATAAACGACTCCAGGTGATCCACCGCCTACACAACACACACCAATTCAGTTTACAAAAGCCTTCCCTGCTAATTCCCTATCAGATGATCTCTACTTGACGAGTCACTTACATCCAGTTCAAAGAACAGGTCTCTCTCTTTAGACGCGATCTCATAGTCTGCTCTCAGCGCCAGATCATGGATCTTAGAGCATTCGCCAAGGTCCATGCGCTACAAACACACAGAGCACAACAATTTAATCAACATGCTGCATAAATAAACAGTGTTTAGTGTCATAATTTGTTTTTTCCCCTCACCGTTCCAGAGAGAATGTCATGCGGGCAGCAGTTGAGCAGGTGCGATTTGCAGACGCGCTCGTCTGTGAATTTAACCCGCTGTCTCGACTCATCTCCTGTAAGGACACAGCACATAATTGACACTGAATGAGACCACACACAGTCGCTCGTGTGTCTCTCTCTCTCACACACACACAATGCTAACTTTGTGGCCAAGGGTCACACACCTGCCTGTCCCTGCGGTGAAATCATGAGATCTGAGTGAGGACAGCATGTGTTTGACAGTGTCAAATATAATCTTTGCTACATGTCAAAGTGGCAAGTAAAGGCTGTCTGTTCATGTAGATTAGAGAAGTTTAACTTTCACTGACCCAAGGCCTGTTTCTTTAGCTGGCTATTTAATGTGAATGTCTAAAAATATATCAGTAGCATCTAATCATGGACCAACCCAAGAAGTCTCTGTCATTCTGTTCAGTCATGATATAGACTTGACTGATGTTCAGTGACTCTCTACAGTGCGAGTTAGGGCTGGGTGACAGCTTAAAAATGATATTTTTTGCCTTCTAAAAGTTTACAATAATCTACTTAAAAGTGATTCAATAAAAAAAAATACAAGAAAGTTTTTTTTCTTTTTTTTTTTATAAAACAAAAAGCATTGCATTTTATTACATGAAAAAAAGACCACACAAAGAGTCTGAACAATGAATGAATAAATCATTTGGAAAGGAATCAAACGTGCATAATTCAATGATGCTTTTGCAAATAAAGCTTAAATCAGTGACACTAACATTTGGATGTTTAATAGTTAAAATAAAAGCATTAAAGGATTAGTTCACTTCAGAATTATAATTTACTCACCCCCCCATGTCATCCAGGATGTTCATGTCTTTCTTTCTTCAGTCAAAAAGAAATTTAGGTTTTTGAGGAAAACATTCCAGGATTTCTCCACATAGTGGACTTCAATGGAGACCGACGGGTCCAAATGTCAGTTTCAGTGAAGCTTCAAAGAGCTCTACACGATCCCAGATGAGGAATAAAGGTCTTATCTAGAGAAACCATCTGTCATTTTCTAAAGAAATAAAAATGTATATATTTTTTAATCCACAAATGCTCGTCTTGCACTGCTCTGTGATGCGCCACGCATTACATAATCACGTTCGAAAGGTCACGCGTGACGTAGGCGGAAGTACCGCGGTAGGGCGGAAATCTCCATCTCATTTTCTCCTCCAACTTCAAAATCGTCCAACATCGTTGTTTTACCTTTTTTTGTAAAAGCCGTTTGACTTACTCTTTGCACGTTTGCTTTGTAAACACTGGATCGGTACTTTCGCCTACGTCACGTGTGACCTTTCCAACGTGATTACGTAATGCGTGGCGCATTGCAGAGCAGTGCGAGATGAGTATCTGTGGTTAAAAAGTGTAAAATCTTTCCATCGTTTCTCTAGATAAGACTCTTATTCCTCGTCTGGGATCATTTAAAGCCCTTTGAAGCTGCACTGAAACTGACATTTGGACCTTCAACCCGTTGAACCCCACTGAAGTCCACTATTTGGAGAATAATCCTGGAATGTTTTCCTCAAAAACCTTCATTTCTTTTTGACTGAAGAAAGAAAGACATGAACATCTTGGATGACATGGGGGTGAGTAAATTATCAGGAAACTTCAATTTTGAAGTGAACTGATCCTTTAAAATCCCTACATTACTATTCAAGAATTTGATAAACATTATAGAGCCAGAGAAAACAAATATCAAATATATTGTGAATATCCAATATATCGCCCAGCCCTACATGCATCTAAGCTTTTATAACTGCCAATTGAGTGCAAAGGTGTATGGGATAGCAGATTGAAGATGTTTCAGAGAGTCATCTTGTACTTTAAGTGCATTATCCCTCATCAGTACATACAGAAATGCTGGATAATCTAATGTGTATATTAAAAGCAACCAATACAAGATGTTGAACAAGTTCACCAAGTTGAAAAAGAAAAACATTGAAAACTAAAGTGAAAGGTTAATTGATACACACTGCGAGGTCTCTCCCATTCAGAACCCCTCCTGCGGTCCGAGCCTCTAAAAGTTTAAAGGGAAAAGCTTTTCTTGCCCAAACCTGTAATGAGGAAGTTGGGAATGATACAGAAGAATAAAAGTGAAGACGTCGGCGAGGAATCTGAGTTCTCTTTCCTTTATTTCTTTATTTTTTCTTAAGTCAGATTTGAGGAAAGACGCCTGGGCAGAAGCTTCGTATCCCCTCTGCTCACTCTTACGTTACCAACTAGCGTGATGTGTAAAACAGTTACTGCTGGAAAGCAAACAGTATTGTTTTTTCATATTCATAACAGCTTTAAAAAGCATTGGTGACTCACGGCTCGATGAACATGAGGCTTTTCTGCAACTCCCTTGCAGATGTAGGCTGGCAAACATACACTGAACCTTAATGAATAGAATAAAGGGGCCACAATTGTTCAGTCTGTATGAAACAAATGTACGGGAAGCATATGAATTCATCTCAGCATTCACAAAGACAGTCGCTTCATTCACACGGAGGGTGAGATTTCTTACAGCCGGTAAAACTCAATTCAACAAATTCAAGCGCATCTGCTCAAGTCCCTTCTGTTCTTTACTCATCTTAAAATCCTCTTGAGCTGATCAAAATCATATCCCATAATCTAAAGAAAAAAAAGCAGCCATATTTCCTCTTGGTAATGCTTCTTCAGATTTAAAGGGTTAGTTGACCCAAAAATGAAAATAATGTCATTAATTACTCACCCTCATGCTGTTCCACACCCGTAAGACCTTTGTTAATCTTCGGAACACCAATTGAGATATTTTTGTTGAAATCCGATGGCTCAGTGAGGCCTCCATAGGGAGCAATGACATTTCCTCTCTCAAGATCCATTAATGTACTAAAAACATATTTAAACACGCTGATTCATAACGCTCCGAAGCTTCCTGAAGCAGTGTTTTGAAATCGGCCATCACTATATTTTTTTTTTGGCGCACCAAAAATATTCTCATCGCTTTATAATATTGATATTGAACCACTGTACTCACATGAACTGATTTAAATATGTTTTTAGTACATTAATGGATCTTGAGAGAGGAAGTGTCATTGTTGGCTATGGAGGCCTCACGGAGCCATCGGATTTCATCAAAAATATCTCAATTTGTGTTCAGAAGATTAACAAAGGTGTGGAACAACATGAGGGCGAGTAATTAAGTGACATTATTTTCATTTTTGTGTGAGCTAACCCTTTAATGTTTGCATCTATTTTTAGGGAAACTATATTTAATTTAATGTAATTTAAAGCATGTAGCTGATAACTAGAAAGGTGGCTGTGATGTAAAATATAAATGCATATGATGATTTTTATTCACAATATTAATCAATTCACTAACAATACTATACAACAGAAAATGTGCACTACTCATTGAATAGGATGTCAAAATGGCCAAAAATCAGCTTTTATATATTTGCCATTTTGAGGCTCAAAAAAAATCAAAATTGCCAGCAAAATAATTAATTACCTTTGATAACATATTGGTCAATCACTAATACCAATAACAATATTACTATTGTTAATAGTATTATCAATTATAAAGGGGGTACACATACAGATATCAGGAGATAAATAAAGACTATTTCTCCTAAAAAAATAAATCATTCTCAAAAACTAGTGTCATTTGTCATTAGAGGGGCTGCTGCTTTATTAGCTTAGCATACCGAGCCATGACGTCACTACACCCCATTTATGGACACAAACATTAAACTGAAGCGTTTCAAGAGGAAATGCTGCTGCATTAAGCTAACCTTAAGGCTGTGATATATATCTTAAGAAGTTAACTGTAATATTTGACTAGGTTATTATATTCTGGTTTGGGCTAATCTGAGCGCGCGGCCTTCAGAAATCCTCTCAGAGCCGTTAGCACGCAGCTAACACTCACCATCCCTCGACGTTCCCATCAGCTGATCCAGCAAAGCTCTCATCTGAGCCTGGGCCGACATCCTGACACGATTAATCGCTCGCCTCACAAGGGTTATGGATATTTCAATCTAAAAATTAAAGCATAAATCATCTGCGAAACGCTTCGCTCCTGCGTCTTTCGCCTCCGCTGCACTCTTCACTAGCGAGCGAGCGAATGAACTCAAACGGGCGAGCGGCCAATCAGAGCGCGCTACGCAATCTTAAAGCGGAAGTGTATATTATTATTTTTATTATTATTACTATTATTACGTATTATGAATGGTTTTACATAATAATAATAATAATAAACTTAAATGTATAACAAAAACCTGTAACACAGTAATAATATCATTATTAAAACAGCAAATTTTACAAAGATCGGTTTCAACTAAAAGTTGAAATTAATTTATTTAAAACTTATTTTATGAAATGCATTTTTAAAAATATTTTTTTCAAACGTCAGCGTAATACAATTTACATTTATTAATTACATATCTGTGCAATGTGTACACTTAATAATTTCCTGTACTATTGTAATAACAATACTATTAATTTTTATAAAAAGCATGTGATTTCATATGACATTTGTCTTTTTGTCTTTTTGTCAAATGAGATACAAGAACATTGAAATAAAATCGCTTTTTTGTCCCAGCTGAGTTGCCGTACGCGGAAGTGTCGTTGTTAAACCAGCTCACCTACAAGAGAAGCGAGAGGTCTGTCATTCACCAGGTTTGTTTTGATCAGACTAATGTGTGTTTTTCCAAGTTCATTTACTCGGTTTCTATCTGTTCAACAAGTAAAGCTGACTAACTAAAGGTTAGAGATCATTTTAAGTCAAAGATAAACATATCGAATCTAATCTGTATAAAACATAGACACAAACTTCTATTTTATTTAATGAATGGGAAAAGAGTTAGTTGTCTCTTATATAATCTGTACTTAGTTAATGTGTGGTTGTCATTTTATGCCATGCAACAGGCTTAGGATGTGTTTTATGCTTTAAAAATCATCATATTCATATAAAAACCTTTTATATCTGTAAAATGCATAGGATGATGTTGTTATATTGTGTGTTTGTGTATGTATAAGTAATGTTTTTCCCATCCAAATGACAGTTTTCCAGAAAGGGGGTGTTTGTTTGGCCCCGGGCCCTTCTGGTTCCACCGGCGTGCCGCAGCATGACTGAGGTTTTGTTGTTGTTGTGTTTTTGTTTGGGTGTTTAACAACAGCTTCCATCTGACGCAGAACACTCTGGACGGGAAAGGAAGCATGATTTGTTGTTTGAAAAGAGCAGGAGTTTACATAGGATGCAGTAGATTGTGATGTTGATGGTTACCGATCAGGGCTGCTGTCACTGAACTTACAGGGTTGAATTCAGGTAGGAGGGAGCTGTGAACTAGAAGAATTAGTTACCCTGCTTTTGTTTCTTTGAGTACGGTGACAACTGTGTGGTTTATGCTTTAAAATTGTAGTGACTTTGTGTTTGTTTTTACATATTTGGACTCTAACGAGACTGAATCTGACTTGAAAAACAATGCAAACCTTATTTTTAACTAGGGATGCACTGATATGAACATTTTGGCTGATACCAATAACCGATAATTCTTTGTATTTGAAAGCCGATAATGGATATATTGGCTGATAAATCTAAATCAAAATTTTTATATAATTTTTGATTACAAAAGCAAAAGTCTCATCATCCCAAGCATACAATTATAATATAATATAATAAATATGATAGACTTGCGATGCACATGTTAAACTAAACTGTATTTTCCTTTTTGAAGTGATTTCAGTCATATTTCCAGCAATTCAAAACCATAATATCAGTGCGCATCTGAAGCATCTCAACTGAAGGAAATAATCCATTATTTATCGGCTTTAATATATCAGCCAAATTTTCTTATCAGCTTATAACAATAACATTAAAAATGAACATATATCGATACCGATATGGTGGCTGATATATCGTGCATCCCTATTTTTAATTTATATAATGAAGTATATTTCAGTCATTGTGTTTAAGCTTTCAATGTTGTTTTTGGTCAATATTTGAAGAATAAAAAGACATCCTGTATGTGCCGAATGAAATTAAATATGACTGTAACAGTTACATAAATATTAAGCTTAATATACTGAATTTTGTATTAAATTATAAATTTATTTTTCATGTATTTTTTTCAGTCTAAATTAGGCATGCACAATATATCGGCCACCATATCAGCCATATCGGCTGATGTATGTTAATTGTTTTTAATGTTATCGGCCCGATAAGAAAATTTGGCTGATAAATGATGGATTATTTCCTTCAGCTGAGACACTTCAGATGTGCATCTTCCAACATTATGGTTTTGATTTGCATGAAATATGATTGAAATCACTACAAAAAGGAAAATACAGTTTAGTGCAACACGTGCAGCGCAAGTCTGTCATATAGGCCACGTAATATTATAATGAGAACATTATAATTGTGTGCTTGGGACATGGCTTTTAATGGTGAGACTTTTGTTTTTATAATCAGGCTCTCAAAATTTATATAAAAATGTTGATTTAGATTTTTTGCCGAATATATCAGTTATCGGCTTTCAAATACAACAAATTATCGGTTATCGGTATCGGCCAAAACGTTCATATCGGTGCATCTCTAGTCTAAAAAATTTATTGATTATGATGTGGTTTTACATTAAAAATGACATTTTAAAATTTTACAAAACATTTAAAATAGCATTTTGGGCTTGAGTAGACGTGTAGACATTTATCTGCAGCGTTAAACTTGATTTTAAGATTAGAATAAAAGTCAAAATACACATTTGATGGATTAAATGGGTTTACTCCGGAATATTATATAAGATTGGGTCAAATATTTTTGTATAACTGTAAATTGGATAGGCGACTTTGCCAGTTTCTTGTATCACTACACGCTCTCATATTCTTAAACAATGAAATATTTGATCATTTTTTTTGGTAATCACCAGATGATTATGTCCTTCCTGCTTTTATCTTCCAGTGGTGTGAAGTTCTGCTGGTCTGAAATGGCAGATGAATCAGGGCGTCGTTTTGAGGCGGAGCCTCTGAAGGGAGGAGAGGCAGAAGGGGGCGTGTCTAAGGAGAAAAGCTGTGCAGGAAAGCTGGGCTTGTCCCACCTGACAGGCTGGCGCACAGCTGCATTCCTCCTCTCGCTCTTCCTGTGCCTGTTGGTGGTCTTCGCCTTTTCGTTCATCCTTCCTTGCCCCGTACGGCCACAATACATGCCCACCTGGAACCGCACCATTCCTACCGCAGGTGACCAATGTCAAAAATACAGTAGTAATGTTCATGCATTTCTGATAGGATATTGAATGTGGTTCTCTCTTACAGCCACGTATAATTTCCTGTCTGTTGAGGACGCCAATGAAGACAAAGTCTTGGATGTGTTCTTCATGTACAAGGATGCTGATGCCAGCCGCAACACATGTTTGAGTGAAGGTAAGCTTAACGACACATGCAAAAACCTGCTAGCCTTCTATGGAATACAGACAAATCTATTCAATTATTAAGAAAACACCACAAAAGCACCTTTAAAGTAATTCAGTAGTAGCTTGTGTAGTTTTATGTAAGGAACAGACCCAAATTTAAGTCAATATTCACTGGAAATGCTGCTATATTGTGTATTATGCTTCCTGAAGTAATGGTTTGTTTTCTCAGATTTGTCAATCCCGTGTATGGTTTTAACGGCTGTTGATGGTACTGATGGGAAGACTCTTTGGAAACGACCTTTAGCTGCTGAATTTTATTGGGTGGAGTGTGGCGTAAAGGGGCTCGGACGTAAAGGAACAGGATGTCTGGTTGCTCACGCAGGCAATCTCACGGCGGTCGACAAACAGTCCGGTACAGGATTTATTACAGAGATCTGGACATATGTATGGCTCCATGTATTTGAACCGGTACCATGTTAATATTATGACACACATGACTGTTCAAAAGTTTGGGGTCGGTAAGATTTTTGAATGTTTTTTAAAATAGTCTCTTATTTTCGAGGGTAAGTTCACACAAAAATTAAATTTCTGTCATTAATTACTCACCCTTATGTTGTTCCACACCCGTAAGACCTTTGTTACGTTCTTTGGAATGCAAATTAAGATATTTTTGATGAAATCCGAGAAGTAAATGACTCCTCCATAGACAGCAGCAATATAATCAACACTTTCAAGGTCCAGAAAGGTACTAAAGACATCGATGTGACTGTCTATGGAGAAGTCTCTCAGATTTCATCAATAATACCTTAATTTGTGTTCTGAAGATGAATGAAGGTCTTACGGGTGTGAAACGATATGAGGGTGAGTAATTAATGACAGAAATTTATTTTTTGGGTGAACTAACCCTTTCACCAAGGCTGCATTTATTTAATAAAAAATATGTTAAAAACAGTAATATTGCAAAATATTATTACAAATTTAAACAACAGTTTTCTATGTGAATATATTGTAAAATGTAATTTATTCCTGTGATCAAAGCTGAATTTTCAGCATCATTACTCCAGTCTTCAGTGTCACATGATCCTTCAGAAATCATTCCAATATGATGATTTGCTTCTCAAGAAACTTCATATTTTTGTGGAATGATATTTTTTTTCCCATATTCTTTGATGAATAGAATGCTTATTTGTCATAGAAATGCAACATAAATGCAACTTTTGGTCAATTTATTGCAAACAAAATTCTGAGCCCAAACTTTTGAATAGTAGTAGTGTATGAATATGGTGATCATTCAGTACCATGGTACCACTACATTACTTTTTTTTGCCCAAAAGTGCATTTGTAAACATTGTGATGTTTTGTTTCCATCAGGTGTGATCATGTGGCAGCAGTCGCAGTCTACTATGATGAATGTAACTCTCCCGCTGATCAGCGTTATGGATCTGAATGCTGACGGAGTTGAGGACTTTGCCATCCTTTCATATTATCCTGAAGCTCCATCATTCACACCCATACCGGTACGCACACACACACACACACAATAAAATTCTAGTGCTCACCTCTGCTGAATGTTTTGTGATGATGGTAACCTCTTCCCTCCTTTAGACAGAGCTGGTGTTTTTCTCAGGGAAGTCAGGTGATCAGATCGGGAGGGTGGATGTTGACATGATGGGGGTTTTTGGTCATCTGCCATTCAAAACGACCAGTGGCGCTCCATACCTGCTGTTACTCAATGGTGTGTCGCTGGTTTTAGCATCTCTTCTTGTTTTGTTTCTCTTTTATATTCTTCTGAACTCAACAGTTTGGTTCTCTGTCCACAGACAGTGGGCTCTACGCGGTCAGTTTGCAATATCTGGTGGCTCAGGCTGGGCTGAAATCTGCGCTGAAGAAAGAGAAAAGCTGGGAGGAAAAATCCGACAGTCAAACTGGACTCATCTCACTCTATCAGTAATAAGCGCTGTGGGCTAAAACCTCTTCACTCTCTTTCTTTGTTTTCCAATCATCAATATATAATCGGTTTCTTCTGATCACCTGTCTGCAGGTCTGATTCCCTGAAGCGTGTGTCGGTTGTTCATGGCAGCAGTTCTCCATCACTGCTGGTCCAAACGGACTCCAGCGTGTCACTGCTGCTCACAGACAAACTGAAGATCGCATGGACCACCAACACCAGCGCTCTGCTCAGGTGCGGTATCCACTGCAGACAACACAAAACAGTGGAAGGTTTTGGTACGTTACACTGATGCATTCCTGTTTTTCTAGTGCGCCCACATTTGGGCAATTCAACAAAGATGGAATTCTAGACATAATGATAGAGGAAGATGTTGGCAATGACACCAAAAGAGTGAGTGACCACATTTGTATTATTATAATTAGAGGTGTATGAATGTAGAGTAATAGTAGAATATACTTTTTAGCATGGTTTTAATCATATATCTAAAAAAAAATCTGAACACTACCATTCAAAAGATTTTTTTAAAGAAATTAATACTTTTAGTGATTCTTTCTAGTTTTCTATTGCTCAAATAATCCTGAATCAAATCAGTCTATGAGTTTCCACAAAAATATTAAGCAGCACAGCTGTTTCTAACATTGATAATTGAGTATCAAACCAGCATATTAGAAACAAAATGTTTATATATATATATATATATATATATATATATATATATATTTGTATGATACATTTTATATAACATTTATATAGAAATGTATATAAATTTCTCAATTTCCAATTCCCATAAATTCCCACAAATTCTCATAAATTGCTGTAAATTCCTGTTAAATTTCCAAATTGGAATATTTCCAAAATTCCCCAGGTTAAGTTCCCATGGAAAGTTTCTGGAAACTTTCCACCCCTTTGCAACATTACTTAAGATCAAACCAATGCAACTTTGGTGAACATAAGAGACTAATTTATATGTATTTGTTTTAGGTGATGGTTCTCAGCGGAGACTCTGGAGACGTCCTGTGGAAGGTGAATCTGTTGTTCTGGACTCCGAGTCCTCGTCCGGCATCAGTCCTCACGCTGAACACATACTCAGTGTTCATGCTTTGGGGACAGAGTCACGGCAACCAGACAGTAAGAGCGTAACATACACACACAAACACACATAACAGCAGAAATAAGACACTGATGTGTTTGTGTTTGTTGTTGATATTCAGATGCAGTCATCATTCCTGCTGCATCCTCGATACTCCCAAACGCTGCTGGAAAGAAGAAATCCTACACAGAACATTCTCTCTTTTAAGGGTATCTTTTATTCACAACATCATCAAGACATATTTTTTAAAATGACTTATATCTTATAATGTAAGTCAAGGTTTCTTGCATCTCTTTATTAGAGGCCAAGCACCAAAAAAGGTGCGTGGACACTTAATGTATTCTTTAGTGTTCTTCTTCTTCTTCAAATCTATTGGCAGCCCATAGAACAGTATGGTAAAAAGTTATGAAATTTGGCACAAAGATAGAGGATAGTCTCTACCTCAATCCATCTAGCGCCACCAACTGACCACAGTTGCACCACATTTATGCTAATAACTTTTGAACCATAAGGGCTAGAAAACAAAATTATTTTTCCTCTAATAAACCTACTTTTTCAAACTCCTCTTAGACCGTAGCTTCCAAAATTTAACCAGATCTTCAGACCATGATTAGTCAAACCATTTTCGAATAACGCGTGAATGTATTCGACTAAGAGCACACCAAAATGAACGTTAGGCTTTATCTCTGCAACGCTTTACCATATTCAGACCAAACTTGTGTGTTATGATAACCACCATGACCTGAAGGTACTCAAAAATTTTAGAGACAGCAAAAAAACCTACTTTTTCAAACTTTTTCGTTTGTCTGTTTTTCACCAAATTCAAATCAGATTATCAAAAAGTTATGGATTTCATGTCGATAGACACAATATATTTAAAGGTGCTAAAGAGGATGTTTTGTTTTATACATTTTTGCAATATTACTTGAAACTGTCTTCACTAACTGATGAAAAAGACATTTATTTATTATGATTTATTAGGTGCACTGAAAGGAATAATATTAAAGGTGCCCTAGAACTTCTTTTTAAAAGGTGTAATATAAGTCTAAGGTGTCCTCTGAATGTGTTTGTGAAGTTTCAGCTCAAAATACCCCATAGATTTTTTTAAATTCATTTTTTTAACTGCCTATTTTGGGGCATCATTAACTATGCACCGATATATAGGTGGCGGCCCCTTTAATTCTCGTGCTCCCCCTCCCCCGGAGCTCGCACTTGCCTTGAACAGCATAAACACAGTTTACACAGCTAATATAACCCTCAAAATGGATCTTTACAAGATGTTCGTCATGTATGCTGCTTGCATACATCGGATCATGTAAGTATAGTATTTATTTGGATGTTTACATTTGATTCTGAATGAGTTTGAGGCTATGCTGCGTGGCTAAAGCTAACATTACACACTGTTGGAGAGATTTATAAAGAATGAAGTTGTGTTTATGCATTATACAGACTGCAAGTGTTTAAAAATGAAAATGAAAAACAATGGAGTTTGAAAACTCAGTGTATGTTTTTTCCATGTACTGAACTCTTGTTATTCAACTATGCCAATATAAATTCAATATTTAATTCTAGGGCACCTTTAATATACATCATCTGTGCACGAGGTAGGGCCTTAAAAACATCAGCCAATCGTTTACGCGATTGGCCCTCTGGCTTGTCAATCACTGCCATTACGTTCCTTGTGAGAGACGAGCGCGGCTGCGCGCTCCAGTAACTTTCCACACTCCACAGGCACCGCATGCAATGTTTTTGTCAGGAGACAGGAGTAACAACTGCAGATTATGAGTTACCTGCGGTGAGTCCGACATAATGAATCCACTAACACGACACAGCGAATGCCGGTGGTAAACACTCGTGTTCCAATACTCGTGCAAGAGTTTTGGGAGGCGTTCCCTCGAAATGAGCTGTGAAGGAGGGGGGTTGTCTTTGGTTTCTCAGTCGACGAAAAGATCCTCTTTAGCACCTTTAATTAGTAACATATTGACACCAAACTTTGTGTGTGTAATTGTCACCCAACACTGACCGCACCAGATCAATTTGGTGTCAGCGCTACCTGTTGGTCAAAAGTAATAAGCAATTATGTCACATTACAAGTGATTGTATTTATGAGCTTTCAATCGTTTTACGTAAAATCATCTCCAAATCATCTCTTTCTTCATATTTGCAGTTCTGCCTTGATTTTTAGCTCCTCATTCTGCCTCTGGTGCTTGGCCCCTTAAAGGATTAGTTCACTTTCAAATGAAAATTTCCTGATAATTTACTCACCCCCATGTCATCCAAGATGTTCGTTTCTTTCTTTCTTCAGTCAAAAAGAAATGAAGGTTTTTGATGAAAACATTCCAGGATTTTTCTCCATATAGTGGACTTCAACCCAAACGGTTGAAGGTCAAAATTACAGTTTACAGCGATCCCAGATGAGGAATAAGGGTCTTATCTAGTGAAACGATCAGTCATTTTCAAAAAAAAATTAAACATTTTATACATTTTACGCATAAATGCTCACTTGAACTAGCTCTCTTCATCTTCTCTATTTGAATTTCAGCAGTGTAGACGCTGCTAAGTGTATTACTGCCCTCCACAGGTCAAAGTTTGAACTAAATTGTCATATTCAATATGCTTGTGCAAGTATATAACAATTAGTTCAAACTTTGACCTGTGGAGGGCAGTAATGCACTTAGCAGCGTCTACACTGCTGGAATTCAAATAGAGAAGAAGAAGAAGAGAGCTAGTTCAAGATGAGCATTTATGGTTAAAATTTATAGAATTATTATTATTATTATTATTTTTTTTTTAGAAAATGACCGATAGTTTCACTAGATAAGACCCTTATTCCTTGTCTGGGATCGTTTAAAGCTCTTTGAAGCTGCACTGAAACTGTAATTTTGACCTTCAACCGTTTGGGCTCCATTGAAGTCCACTATATGGAGAAAATCCTGGAATGTTTTCATCAAAAACCTTCATTTCTTTTTGACTGAAGAAAGAAAGACATGAACATCTTGGATGACATGTGGATGAGTAAATTGTCAGGAAAATTTAATTTGAAAGTGAACTAATCCTTTAATTACTGCTTGCAGCTATATTTTTGTATACTGTTTTTGTTACTGTAGCTTTAATGTAAAATTGTTTGCATTTGGATTTGCTGATGGGCAAAAATGTGTTAGGTTTGCAAAACAGCTGAAATAACTGTCAGCACCTTTAGCTAAATTGCAACATGTTGTAATTCAGGTCTGTTAAAATAATAACATCTCTCTGCGTTTGTTTAGCAACGCTGTTGGAGCGAGGTCGCCACGCCTGTTACCTCGTTCTTTCTGGACCGGACGGACGGCAGCACACCGAATTAGGCGAGACTGAGCCAGTGATTCTGACCAAACGGAAGATAAAGGATGACGTGTCGGAGAGCGGCATTCTGGGAGTAGAAGCCAATGAACCGATTTCTGAAGACACAGAGAAGTCCGTGAAGGAGGGCTTCTACAGGCTGCGCTTCAGCGATGCACCTCTCTGAAACACAATGATATATATATTTTATATTTAATCTTCAACCCAAAGGTCAAACAGGCCAAAAGCCAGTGGCTGCAAATCCAAAACAGAGCTTATGTCTCAACTGTTTTAATTAGAATATCTGTTAATCTGATCTAGTCTTGGACTCGGTTAAAGCTGACACTAACCCAAATCATCAAGGTTTTTACCCAATACTACACAATTTAAATTTAATGTATTAATTTAGAAGGTACATATACTTTTGGGTCATGCTGCATTACTTTATGACAATCATAAACTACTGTAAAGCATTTCAGATTTCTGCATAAGGCTATCAAGAGGTAAGATCATATTCAGACTTTTCAGGGATTTAATATAAAGGTGAATCTCATAGAACAGTCCAGGTCATGAAGAATTTGGTTGGAAATTAGATGCTACCATTAAAAAATAATAATTGTCCTAACAATAGATGTTGTTTTCTTGAGCAAAATCTCTAATTTTCCCTCTTTTGATTCAGGTATGAAACATGACCTGGACATGAGATTCATGTTTAGAGCATTTGTGCTGTTTTTGTTGTAGTCTTTCATGCCGTAGTGGAGTGATGTTTTGCTTAAAGCTGTAGCGGAGGAGTCTGCATTGTGTTTCACACACACAAAGCAACACTAAAACAAGCCTAACTTTGTTGCGTTTGTTGAAAAGAGAAAACGAATGAAAATTTTATATTTGCAGTGCAGTTTTGCTCCTGTATCACAGGGGTTTATTTAAGACTTTGAGTCTTGTTTAGATGGTTTAATGGGTTTGTGTGCGTTTGTTTGTAAGTGTTCTGCTGCTATTGTTAAAAATGCACCTTTGCGATTCTTGTTAACTCACTGTGATGTCTCACATAATGCTGTACATTTAGTGCCTTAACTAGGGACCTGAAAAATCACTACAGGTGCTGTTATGAGTCTGTATGTCTGCTGTTTGGGATCTTATCTACAAAATGTGGGTTTAGTTTTAAAGCAGGGATGAAGACACTTCTTTAAACCAATGAGCAGAATCTTACCTTGAGTTTATTGTAGCAAATTCAGAGCTTTATGTCATCCTTTGTTTTCTGTGCATCATCTACATTCATAGAACATGACGATCAGCTGCACCAAAACCAGATGCCTTTGAATCTAAAGAAGCCAAATAAACGAGAACACTGTGGATTATATACTGCTGTAGTAGATGAACATGTTTAAAATCAGCTAACTTGATGCTTTGTATTTATTAGAGATTTATTATTAGTATTATTAATTGGTTTAGATTCCTTGATTTTATAAACCTGTAGATCAGGTCAAAAAATTGAACGTCTGCTATTTTCTGTCTTTATTTGAAAATATTATATTTGATTGCATTGTTACACTGTGTAATAAAGAGAATGCATTCAGTGCTTCTGTTTTTGATTCTTTAATGCACGATTATTTGTTATTTCATGGTTATTTAAGGCACATTTAATTTCCTTCAATTAAAATGTTCAAGCTGAGCTCATGAATATTTATTATTTCAAACCAACTTAAAGTGTTAGTTCACCCAAAAATGAAAATTCTGTCATCAATTATATTATAAAATAAAGTTTGAACCACTGCAGTCACGTCAACTGTCTTTAGTACCTTTCTGGACCTTAAATGTGGTGTTTAAATTGCTAGAAACCTCTCGGATTTCATCAAAAATATCTTAAAGGTGCCATAGAATGCTTTTTCACAAGATGTAATATAAGTCTAAAGCCCCGGCTATACTTCACTTTCCGTGCGCAGTCGTGTCCGCAAAACTTTCAAAGTATACTACACCACGGATGCGTGTGGATGACCGTGTTCGACACATGCGCAGTACAGTTTTTTTCTATGCTCTACCAGCATCGGAGGGCAGCACTGAGTCGTGTCATCAACGGGACATTCGCTGGGCATGATCGGAGAAGAAAAGTAGTGCATCCTTTCCCATATATTTACTTATCTCCCTCCATGAATT
Source organism: Ancherythroculter nigrocauda (assembly GCA_036281575.1). Taxonomy (NCBI): domain Eukaryota; kingdom Metazoa; phylum Chordata; class Actinopteri; order Cypriniformes; family Xenocyprididae; genus Ancherythroculter; species Ancherythroculter nigrocauda. The sequence goes on along the minus strand of VTFQ01000024.1, from coordinate 29,809,487 downwards.
TGCCACCCTAAATACGTATTTGTACTCTTTTAAACATGAATTGTACAAATGTGGGTACTTTCTAATCTCTCCGCACAAATTGTCGTGTTTTTCCTCTTTTTTTCAAGTGTGTTGTTTTTAAACCAGTCTTTTTACATTCTTCTTTGACGGCTGAACACTGTGCTCAATACTGTGCGTATTGCCACCTAGTGGACTCTTCTATACTGCTTGCACATGCGCTGTTGCACGCGAACGGGGTGTGCGGCCGGCCACGGTGCGCAAACGCGGACGGCCAAAGTATACTTGGGGCTTAAGGTGTCCCCTGAATGTGTCTGTGAAGTTTCAGCTTAAAATACCCCATAGATTTTTTTTATTCAGTTTTTTAACTGCCTATTTTGGGGCATCATTAAACATGCGCCGATTCAGCGCGTGTCCCCCTTTAAATGCTTGCGCTCCCTGCCCCAAGCTCGCAACTCTACAATACATTGCATAAAGTTCACACAGCTAATATAACCCTCAAAATGGATCTTTACAAAGTGTCCGTAATGCAGCCTATTAGACCGTGTAAGTATAGTATTTATTTGGATGTTTACATTTGATTCTGAATGAGTTTGATAGTGGCTAACGAGCTAAGCTAACATTACACACTGTTGGAGAGATTTATAAAGAATGAAGTTGTGTTTATGAATTATACAGACTGCAAGTGTTTAATAATGAAAATAACGACATTGCCCTGGTCTCCGTGAATACAGTAAGAAACAATGGTAACTTTAACCACATTTAACAGTACATTAGCAACATGCTAACGAAACATTTAGAAAGACAGTTTACAAATATCACTAAAAAATATCATGATATAATGGATCATGTCAGTTATATTGTTGCTCCATCTGCCATTTTTCGCTATTGTCCTTGCTTGCTTACCTAGTCTGATGATTCAGCTGTGCACATCCAGATGTTAATACTGCCTTGTGTGAAGCCTTGAACATGGGCTTGCATATGCAAATATTGGGGGCGTACATATTAATGATCCCGACTGTTACGTCACAGTCTGTGTTATGTTGAGATTCGCCTGTTCTTCGGAAGTCTTAAACAAATCAAATTTACATAAGGAGGAAACAATGGTGTTTGAGACTCACTGTATGTCATTTCCATGGACAGAACTCTAATTATTTAACTATTTATTTAACTCAATTCTATGGCACATTTGTGTTCCGAAGGTCTTACAAGCTTTCATCATAGTAATATTTTCTTTTGGTTATTCAAAAAAGCTATATTATTCAATACACTATAATAACGAATACGATCAACACTGCAAAATAAATGAATACAATTAATAATTATATTAATAATTTTTAATAAAAGTCAATACAACAAAATTACTGTATTCAAACGGATAAAGATTTTGTTATTTATAATAAATAAAAAGTAATGTCAGTAAAGCTGACGTGTTCATACCATGCATGTTTCAAATGTCACATGACATATTTGTCCCGCGGAAGGAAAGTGTGCATAGCTCACGCGCTAGTGTCTGTGCACGCGCCGCGCGCCAGTCAGATTCTGGTCACTGTTACACGCACGTAGGCTCGTATCGGTTAACTGGAATTTTTTTTTTTTTTTTTTTTTTTCCCCAGGATAAAAATACAGAAATATTTCTTCGAGCTTTCGCTGGTGCTCGTTTATGAGACACTGATGGGTTTATCGAGACTTGTAATTCAATCTAATTAGCGTAAGCTCAGACTATTAAACGCATCTTCTCCTCGTGAAAGGTGTAAACAAAACATGTACATGTTATTATCATTGTAATGCATGTTATACTAGACATGTTTTAAAGCATTCTCACTTTTCAGTAGGCCAACTTGAATGTATCTCACCATTGTATGAATATGGCAGTCATTGTGGTGTTGTCATTTAATACCATCTGAGTCGCATGCCAAAATACTTCACATTCAAAATACTTTCCATTTAACATAGTGGAAAGATGGGAATGTCTGAAGGTGTCCAGTGTGCCCACCAAAAAATCTTTCCATTTTTATATTTATAAAAAGGTAAGAGGCCCAAGAGGCCCCTGGATTCCTGGAAACGGCCCTGCATGTGATGCTGTAGCTATTAATGGACTCAAGCAGCTTCTTTAATGTTATTTTTACCTTTTGCACCACATAATCTCTTCAGTATCATACAACAAACATAATATTCCAACCATATATGTTTAGGCAAACAAGATGCTAAAATAAACCCCCAGTAAATTAACAAAAAGGCAAAGTATTGATCTTTAGAATAACCATGCAAACATAAACACATCTCCAGTTGATTATCAATCCACTGGTTAAATATTAATGTGAACGATGCTGTTTCCGGATATGATGACATGACGATGTGTTTCTAAAGGCTACATGAATTCACATGCAATAAATACATGATTAAGCCATATATTTGCTATATGCATCTTTACAATCCACATGCATTTAAGCATATGAGGGCGCCTGGTGTTTGTCTTGTGAAATACATCGCATCCTATCGCATCTCAGTGGTTTCAATGTGACCTGAGTCCGCCATACCGTGTGTAAAGGACTGCACGAGCGCTCAAGTGCACTTACTATCACACACATAAAGCGAGTGGATGAGGATTGTGTGACACTGAACAAAAGTCACTTTCAGCAGCCAGCCGCCTCAGACAGGTAAAACACATTTTCATACAATGCGTTCATTGCTTGCGGCAATTTGACCCCTTTTATTGAAAAAACTACATTATTCATTGTGAGATCAGATATTGATTCTCAATGTAAAAGCGAAAGTGTGGTGATCATGATGTCGAGGGCATCGGGTTTATTTAAAATACAAACGAATATCGATTTACATTGAATAATAAATGAAACATAATACATTAGATGCGCTATTGTAATAATGAAATGTATAGATATAGTATTGCTATTCGTCAAATATGCACGCATTTCCTGTCATTCATACAGGCCTTTCATTAGATAGATGATATATATATATATTATATATATATATATATATATATATATATATATATATATATATAAATACATTAATCTCGTGACCGATGTTTTTTTTTAGTTTTTCATGCTGAAATGCATAACAATGCAGGTTTATGGACATATATGGGCATTTTTTTCTGAAATAGCCTATCTTTTGGATTGCGCAGCGAGTGACCGATTATACATCTGTTGTTGAATATATGCATTTATTTACGTGTCGAGATACTTATATGAGGATCTTCAGGCGTTTTGGTCTTTGTAGGTTGTTATAGATGGGGTGTATTGATCATGAGAATAAAGTTATCTGAATATGTATGTTTCTTAAAGGGACCGCGCAAGAGTCATGGCAGAGGACATTCAGCAGAAACTGGAGAAGTACCGCACGGCACCGTTCGATGCCCGCTTCCCGAACCAGAACCAGACGAGAAACTGCTGGCAGAATTACCTGGGTCAGTCATATACAGGAGGATATATTAAATACAGAGTATCTGTGTGCTGAAACTTGTACTGTGGCGTTTGTCAGTGTAGCTACTAATTATTTAATGAGTTTCAGGTGGGTTGACATTTATGTCAATAATTTGAATTGTTTTCGGTATTTAAAACAGTTTTTTTTTAAAAAAAACGTGTTATATAGTTGTGATATATGATATATAAAATGTGCAACTTACGTTTTATCGATTCGGTTTCCAATGGAAAGCGCTCCAGCGATGTACTGTTACTATGGTTACGTGCTTAGATTAACGCGATTTTGGTTCATTAGCGCATGTATCTGCACTCTAAACATTTTTATGATTAATAAAATTATATTCTAAACATATTCTACTGTTCGAAATTATAGAAGCTTGTTTCCGCCACTGCATAAAAAATAAAAAAAGTAATTGTGACTTTTTATCTCGCATATTCAGAATTTTTTGCCTGATATAAGTCGCAATTGACCCTTCGCAAAGACCCGCCCCCCTTAGTTACTGTTACTATGTCCGACAAGCCATGGTGCTGTCACGCCACACAGAGTGAAAAATACATCGCGGAGCAAAGAGGACACTGACAACACATCGACAGACAGGACAGAGCAGGTTACTTATGATATTAAACAAAGTCCTGGCTTTAAAACTGTGTAGTTTTTTAAGAAGTTAAAACAATAAAAACTGTTTTGTGGCTCTTTAATGTGTCGTGACAGATCGCTGTAGCGCCTCAGCTCAAGCGGCTCGTGAACCGATCATCTCTTCCTACTAGTTCATTTATAGCATCAAATAAACATGAATGAACATCAGAAGGAATGTTGTTTCAAATGCGGAAAGATGTAAATACACGCCATTTTTCAAGTTCAAGTCCACCGAGGTTAATCTTCTAACTCCTGACTGCTTTGTCAGACAAAATGGCGGATTCGGCGTTATGATTGGTTAGATCGCTTGTCAATCAAACTCCCGACGAAGGGTCAATTGCGTGTTATAAAGTCAGAATAGTGAGATGTAAATTCGCAATTTTGAGGAAAAAATATATTTTTTTTCCCCCTCAGAATTGGACTTTATAACTCGGAATTGCGAGTTTATATCCTACAATTCTGAGAAAAGTCGTCAGAACTGTGAGTTATCTCACAATTGTGAGAAAAAAGTCAGAACTCTGAGAAAAAATCTCGCAATTACACTGTAAAAAAACAATTAGTAAAATGTACTTAATTTTTCTTTTGCACGAATATTTTTAAAGTAAATTTCAAATATGGAATTAAGTAACTCTACTTAATTAAGCAAAATTAACAAAGAAAATAAGTCATTTTTACTTGGCCAGTATAAGGCCGAGTAATTTCTACTTAGTTGAAGTTTATTTTGCAATACATTTTACATTTACAAAAAAATATAACACTGAATTAAACCATGCTTTTAAAGTGTATGCTTTACTTAGAAACATCTAAGTATAGATATTGTGTAGATACCATATCTACATATTACCTGAACACAGAAGACCTCAATACTTGGTACACAATATAATGATGGTAACATTCGATGGATCATTTTTTGAGTGTGAATGTGCCATTTTGAGTAGAAAATGAACTCCAAATGTCACAAAATGGCAAGTTACTAAACATAACCACAAAAGCAATGATAAAACAGTGTAAAAACAGCTGGAAAACAGCAAAAAATCTACCTCATGAATTATTCAAGGCCCAGTGCATGATGGGAATCCGAAAAGTTGAGTAGTTTTACTTAATTTTATAATGTTGACATTTATGCTTTAATTTCTACAAGCTTAAATTGAGCACTAATATAGAATTTTAATTCTTGCCTGAAGTAACGTTTTCATGTAAAAATTACATTTGTTTTTTCTGTAGTATTTACTTCACCATAAAATTATTTTTTAGTGTACGAGTTTATATCTCGTAATTAGTGCTGTCAAACGATTAATTGAACCCAAGAGTTTACCTAATATGTGTGTGCACTGTGTACAATTATGTATATAAACACACACAAGCATGTATATATTTATATATAACATATATTTGTATTTATAATATAAATTATATAAATATATGCAAATATTTCTTAATTAATGCATGTGTGTGTGTATTTAAATATACATAATTATACAAAGTGCACATATGTAAAACAAACTTATTTTGGATGCGATTAATCACGATTAATCGTTTGACAGCACTAATTGTGAGACAAACTGGTAATTGCAGGAAATAAAGTCAGAATTGCGAGTTATAAACTCACAATTGCAGGAGATAAACTCGCAATTGTTAGAAATAGTCAGAATTGCGTGATATTATATATATATATATATATATATATATATATCACTGTTTCCACAAAATAATTAAGCAGCACAACTGCTTTCAACACTGATAATAATCATAAATGTTTCTTGAGCAGCAAATCATCATATCATGTGACACTGAAATTTATTGCATTTTTCTATTATTTTCATTACAAATAAGCACATTTTAAATGGAAGCTGAATGCTTTTTTTGAGATTCGCCAAATGAAAGAATCAAATATTATTATTTTTAATAGATTATTATCGATGCCAAAAAGCTCTGGATGCCAAAGGTGTGGACACAGCCCCATGTGACTGGTACAAGAGGGTCTACAAGTCTCTCTGCCCTCTCTCCTGGGTAAATATCCCTTCACTCCCAACTTCTGTCCTAAGCGTAAGCAGCAGAATTGTGCATAAAGACCATTTACTCTCAATATTTGGTGTGTCGCTCAGATCGAGAAATGGGACTCTCAGAGGGACGACGGCACGTTCCCAGGGAAGATTTGAAGATCGCAGTCTCCAAAACACTGCATCAGGGGAACCGAAACGCATCTGTCTGTGGTATCGTCTCACCCCAGCCGAGCAGGGCCTTATCAAAGATTGTTCAAAAACGCACCTGTCAGGCTGGAGGATGAGACAGATTGTTAATGTCATTCCTTATTTAAATGAAATGTTGCAGATTCTGCATTAAATTCTCTCAGGCATTGAAACATGATTCTGTGGTTGCGTGCTTCATGGAGTCCATGCTTGGCATCCAATGCATATTGCACCAAAAAAACAATGGGAATCACCAGAAAACTGGCTGTTTTGTACAGAAAACACTAGTCAAACAATCGTACAAATTAGTGGGATGACACACTGAGAACTGAGGAAGAACTAAATCACTGGATTTGCCAAAGTTCACCAGGTTAGTGGCATCAAAGATTCAAGAGTTTAAGGATCTATAAACTAGATGGTCAGACAGTCACTTCCCATTTAAGTTGGCAGTTCTTGGACAAAATAAATGGCTCAGTGGATCAGGTTTATCCTGCAAGTCAGAAGCATGTAGGTAACATTCAGTAAACCATTCATTTTTGTCTAAACTCAAGTTTTTGAGTGACAAAACAATGCCGCTCCTATTCTTAATCAACAAACCAAACAACAATGCTCTAGACGTCACATGAATCTACCCATCATGGATTAGGTTGAAAACTGGGTTTCTAATGGAAAAATCACCACTGAAGGTCCAGTTTGCTCAAGGATTAGGATTAATCAGCATTACAATCTGTAGCTATGAAAGTATTACAGACCTCAATCTCAGTTTATGCTGCTGTAAATGATTGATGTAAATGAACACTAGTGGCATCAAATGAAATGACAAAAAATTATGACTGTTTTCTCTCAATTGCAAGTCTTGATTTATATTCATTTTGCAAAAACAAAAAACAGGACAAACAATAAAGTGGTAAGTGATATTTAATATTTACAGTGGCTTTAATATGAGGTAAACTGGCAGCATTTGCATAATATTTGTAAAAGTGTTTTGAATGAACTGTGAAAGACTTAGAAATTGTGTAAATCTGAATTTGTGTCGCCGATATATTATGAAATTTCTACACAATTAGTCTGTCGAAATATTTCAAATATGGCTGTAGGACATACAAACTATAAATTCATATAATCCCAAGTGTAACTGACATGAAATATTCTGGTGTACATTTTGCATTAACTTCAATCCAAAATCACAAGACATGGTTGAAAGGACACTTACTTTAAAAACACTGAAAATATAATACAACAACATCATAGCAAAAACAAATCCACAGCGTTATCGTACAGTTTGGAGTGTGTGTTTCTGTGCTGAGGTCACTGAGTTTTACAAATATTCCCAGAAGGGAAAAAGAAAAAGAAACCTGCTTTCATAACCCCTGCCGTCTTGCTCTCAGTATCGCTGCTTTCCGTGTTTCCGTACGTCCGTCATGCAGGTTTTTGGCCGCAGAGCTGAAATTAAACACATGCATGACTCATTCTGACACTAAAACATTTTTGTTTTACTGAAAGCATTCTTTTAAGGTAGGTTTAAGAGGTAATCATCATATTTGCTTTAATCTAAAACAACAGAAGTGCATGCATGTCCTCGTCGAGCAAACTGAACATGATACACACCTGGGTCAGCTGTCTGTTTCTTCTTGTGCTGGTGAATGATCTGATTCTCATTGGTCAATTTCACATCCTGGTCCTCCACGTGGTTGCTATAACGACAGACATCCCATCAATGAGTTTGACTGACACGGGCGCTGCGTCCGAATATACCTACTTCCATACTATATAGTAGGTGAAAAACAGTATGTGAGCTAGTATTCATAAAACAGTAGCAGGTCTTCTGTAGAGATTCTGAAGTGTGTATACGATGGACACTACTATTCCATGAGGCCATGGGGGAGAGGATTTGTGAATGGTGATGCAACTGACGCTGGTAGGTCACATGATAATGACAACATGACGGATACAGTACATCCATACCACACATTTCCATTTTATATAAATTAAGTTTCAAACCAAATGTAGTACCTACTATACAGTATGTGATTTTGGATGCAGCAAACCACTTGTTTACATGAACACAAAATGCATCATGGTACAAAAATGCAGTTTTAAAGTAAACGTGGCCAGATAAATAAAGATAAGAGTGATCACAGAGTCTCATACAGTTTCCACACACACACAGTTTCTCAAGTCATCATCTGGTCTGTTTAGCATCATGCCCAGGGCATGAGAGAGAGCAATCAGGCCAAACAATGAGTCAGTCAACAGCAGTCATGTGTGTGTGTTCTGTCTGGCTTTGTCATTGAGAGCTCTCCTTAAGCTGTGTGTGTGTGTGTGTGTGTTTAATGCATTTATGAGGGGGTTTAACTCATGCAGTCTTAAAAACAGAGCTTACAAAAGCATGATGCATTTTCAAGATCCACATTGCATCTACACATTGATGACTCAAACACCCCAGAAGGGGTTCATTTAACTAAAACTGAACATTTTGTCATTATTTATGTGACCTCAGATCGCTCAAAACAAAAAAGCACCATAAAAGTACTGTTGTGTTTGTACCTGGTAATTGTGCTCTTCTCTCGGTGTGCGATTCGCGTGTTGTCTGTGAACAGTATGGTGTGGTAAGGAACGACGGGATCCAGGGTTGGCAGAATTCCCCGAGAAATGTTTTTCACACACTCTAAAATCCCATTATAGACCAACAGGTCATCGACTAGGAGCTAAACCAACAAACACACATGACACTGAGCTCAGGTCAAAACAGACAAAGTACTGTACACAGAAAAACAGCAGAATGAACAAACATACAAACAGATTTCTGTGTAAAGGTCTGTTCTCACACTGATCATTTATAACACAATGAATCTGATGTTTTGGATTCATCAAGGACCAATTAAATTGTTTAAAAGTGACAGTAAGTAACATTTAGAATGTTTCAAATTTCAAATAATGCTGTTCTTTTAAACATTCTATTCATCAAAGAATTCAGATTTTTTTTTAATCAAGGTTTCCACAAAAATGTGAAGCAGCACAACTGTTTTCAACACTGATAATAATCAGAAATGTTTCTCGAGCAGCAAATCAGCATATCAGAATGATTTCTGAAGGATCATGTGACACTGAAGACTGGAGTAATGATGCTGAAAAATCAGCTTTACATCATAGAAATGAATAGACATTTTTACAATATATTCACAGAGAAAACCGTTATTTGAAATTGAAATAATATTTCACAATATTGCAGTTTTTACTGTATTTTTGATAAAATGAATCCAGCCTTGGTGAACTTCTTTCAAAAGCATTAAAAAAACATCTTACAGCTCCTAAACTTTTAAACGGAAGAGTACATTAAAAGTATTTTGCATTGAAATATGTAATTGACACAGAAATTTGCTTTCTTTTGAGAGATAAACTTTTAGAGTTGTGTGTGTGTGTGTTTTACCCCAAATTCCTTGACTCCTCGTTGAGGTGTTTTGGAATAGTTCCATAATTTAATCATGGAAACAGTCATTGGCTGGTCAAAGATGACATAGACACGGTTCACCTGAAGAGACATAAATGAGAGAGGAACGTAACAAAGGCACAATTTTTGATCTATTCATGAGGACATTTTACTATAAATCACACCATTCACAGAAACCTCCAGATGATTCCTATGGGATGATTTGTAAAGCTTAGCTGAAACATTTACACTCTTAGAAGAAAAGGTTCTTTATAGAACCTTAAAGGATTCTGTCACATAGGGTGAATTCAGGTTGATTTGGACAATTTTTCCAAGTCATCTCAATGCCAATTAGTGTCCCAATCACCCTGAATTCACCCTATAGAATTTTTAGGGGTTAAAATCATGGGATCATTTTATGGATTTAGTTGTAATTTTGTTTTGATTGCATTTTATGACCTGTACACACACTTTATCACTAGAAAAAAATGAAACCCATTAAACATGCAAGTATTATGCATTCCATTTAGACATTTCCCCTCATACAGAACCTTTTTAGCATAAAGCGTTCTTTAAAACTCAAGAATCATAGAGTTCTATATAGAGCCCCGCTGAACTTTTTTTCTTTCTAAGAGTGTCTGATCACAGATTCACACAGTTTGTCCTCACCAGTCCAGGCAGCACTGGAGCGAGCCACATGTGTCGCCCATCATGTGTGTTATTGATCCCATCTATCAGTTTATCAGGTGTACGGACGTCACCGCACACGTTATCTAACACGTTCACGCTGTCGGGGAACGCAGCGATGTCTGCGCAACAAACTGTTAAAGAAAATTATGCTATTTAAGCTGTTAAGTGTCTAAATCCTAAGCAGTGTCAAGTTACATTTATATAATGCAAAGCAATGCATATTATAAAGCATGCAAAGCAGCTAAAAGGAAAATATTCAATGTCGCAAAATTCGGTTGCACTTTATTTTCAGGTGTCCTTACTAAGTAATATTAATTAACAACATGTACTTACTATATAATTAAGGCTAGGGTTAAGGTTTGGTTTAAGGTTAGTTGCATGTAATTATGCATAATTTACTGTTATTACTAAAGTAAGTATATGTAACGTGTAACAAGGGCACTGTAAAATAAAGTGTTACCCAAAATTCATCAGTTATGAAACAAATTAAATTTCAGCAGCTCTACAGAAGATAACGGTGTCAATATTTAGCTCATATTAGTTCAGTGTCGATCAGTTCATCAGTTATGAAACAAACTCATTCAACAAAAAAGCAGCTCAACAGAAGAGAAGTGTGTGTGTGTGTGTGTACGAGCTCATAAGGATACTGTTGTCACTGAGCGGTATCTTCTGGTTGTTTTGGTCATAGAACTCCAGTCCATTAAGGCCGATGTAGTACGGGTCGCCCCACGTTGTCAACAACTGCAACTGGAAGATAACTGACACACATTCAGTCAAGGAAAAACTCCAAATGCATGGATCAATGGAAAATACTTTTGTAATGACAAATAATACATTTATGCTTGTAACACTTGTATCAACAGCACATTTAAAGACTGTGTCATCAGAACAGATGTAATGTGAGGAAGTGATATTTGTAATGAACCATAAAGTGAGCAAAAGTGAGGATACATCCACATGGCCTCAATGGAGCCTCATAATCCATACTGGCCAACTCATCCCTCCGGGTCCCACCCCTGAAAGCACACATTGTCTTGGGGAATAAGTTGTCTTATTATTTAACTTTTATTTTAAAAGCAAAGACGTCTGTAATAATATCCAAAGCTTGCTTTTACCAGTGAGCGTGCGTGTCATCTGTGTTTTTGCTGCTGGCAGTGAGGGCGGCAGTGCTCATGTTGGACTGCAGGTAGTCTATAAACAGAACCTCCTGTGCGAAGTCGAAGTGGCAATTCCCCGGACCCTTGCGAATGAGAAACCCCTCGAGAGGAGAAATGCACGCTCCGTCCAGGAACACATGCACAACCTTCACCTGGAGGAGACACATGAGCATGTGATGTGTGTGTTTGTGTGCCACTATAATGCTTTTTCAGATATTAACTTTCATGTATTGTGTAATATAGCTGTTTTTGAAAGTAAAAAAATGTAAATTTTCAATACAAATTGTTATGCTGAATATGCTTTTGTAATTAAAAGTGGCCTCAGACTCCTCTGTATATGTGTTTGACATACTTTCTCACAGTAAGACCTCCAAAACAAAATTAGGAACTTTTAAAATAACATAATAGGGATCCTTTAAAAAGACTAGCAGCTGCTGAAACAGTCTTGAATTGCACATTTCTTGCTTGAATAACAAATCCCAGATTTTATTCTCACCCCTCTGTAAGAGTCTTCGGGCGATTTGTTGTAGTTCCATATTCTGAATCCGGCGATCGTCTGTGGTTGATCAAACCTCACGGTGAGCGTGTGATCAGAGCCGGATGTGAAGGGAATCAGCCACATGTGTTTATCATCGGTCGTGATATTCATCCCATCAAACAACCTGAGAGAGAGGGAAAAAAGGGTTTAAATCACCCACAATTCCGATATACAGAACGCATCTGCGAGAGAAAGGGCGGATTCACTGACTTGTCCAGAGTTCGAAGGTCATTGCAGTACTCAGGGAGGTCATTGAGGTCACGGGGTGATGCTGTTACCATAGAGATATCGAGAGCGATACTCTGACCGCCCTTCCCAACGACCTCTAACCCCGTCAATCCAACATAGTGAGGGTCACCCCACGACGACATCAGATTCACCTGCAGAACTACAAACACATCAGAGTTTAAGTATTAGACTCCATTCACATTTATTTGTACAACGATTTTCACAATACATATCATTCCAAAGCTGCTTTACATGACATAATTGCAGAAAATAAACACAGCACAGTTAATATCACCAGCTAGATCATGACAAATATACTTCAAACAGTATTGGGAAAATTATGTATATTCTTGAGAGCTTGTGAATGTTAATTCTTCTAATCATGTTTCTGATCTTGTTTTTTCGAATTTCTGTATATTATATATAAAGCAGTTGTACTTTTATAAGTGTGAGGGGACTTTTAATGTTTTATATGTACTTTGAAATACATATTTTTCTTTAAATTTGTGTATGCATACATACATTTAATTAATTTTGAGGATTGATTTATATTATATATATATATATATATATATATATATATATATATATATATATATATATATATATATATATATATATATATATACAGTCAAACCAAAATTTATTCAGACACCTTGAACATTTCATTCATTAATTATAAGTTTCTTCACTATAGTTTAAAAAAATGGTAATAAAATATGACAAGATCTCAGAGTTAAACTGTGTCAGAAAAAATTATCTTAATTATGTCAGATAACACTTAAAACATGGTCAGGTCAAAGTGTCTGAATAATTTTTGGTTCCAAATTTTTATCAATTTCACTGTATGAAGAATTTTTTGGTATAATATGTCACAGTTTACTTTATTTTGCTATCCTCACTTACATAAATGAACTATAGTGTCCTGCACCCACTAGCAAAAATATATCAAAAATATAAAACAAGTCTGAATAATTTTTGGTTTGACTGTGTTATTTATATATATATATATATATATATATATATAATTTTTATATTTTTACATTCATATGTATTTATGATTGTTTTTATGTTTTGATTGACTTCAATATAGACAAAATTAAATTTAAAATTAAAAGAATAATGGTACATGTGTTTTAGAATAGTGTGGTAAAAGATCTATAAATGAGATCAGATGCGTCATCTATACGTAGACACTGGTAATGATGCGATGTGAAAAATGTTTTGTCTGTGCACTGAGCACTTCTGTATTTTTATGGCCCCTGAATAAAGACTTTTGAAGATTTTTTCTCGAAGGCCATTGTGTGTGGGATTTCATGCTTTATTATTGTGATTCACTGATGCTCACTCACTGCTGCCAGTGTAAAGTCCAGTTGTCTGCTCTGCAGCATCAGCACATGGTTCAGCTGCGGGGATGTGGTCCAGATCCATCTGAAGCGAAACACAATTGAAATGTTAAAGGTGTCATTTATATATTCTGCATTTAAAACAGTATTTATTTTATTTTTATACTACATTTTATTTTCTCCATTCATAATGTCATGTATTTGGTATTCATGCAACTCAAACAATTGCATCTTCATGACCAAGGCCATTCCTGTCTCTGACTCTTAGGATAAGGTTGTTTTTGCTTCTGTACCTTCAAAACTTCTATTTGTAAATAACCTCAGTTAGGCTTAATTGTAAGTTTGATACATTTTTCACAGATGTTCTGGAAAAATTATTGCATCTTGAAGGCACACTTATAAAAAGATCTTTTTGACACACTAACCTCTTAGAATGTGAAATTATTACAGTTTTTTTTTTTTTTTTTTTACAGTAAAATTATAGTGAGTTTCAGAGTAAGTGTAGATATGTAAATTTGGGTGGTCATAAGTTAATGAGCACATGTGGTTATGATTAAATGGTCATATCACTTCATAAAGAAGCCATTTTTACAGTTTGGTTTCAATAAATGTTACTGTATACTCCATTGTTCAAATGTTTGGGGTCAGTAAGATTTTTTAATGTTTATGAAAATACTCTCTTCTGCTCACCAAAGCTGCATTTATTTGATCAAAAATACAATAAAAACAGTAATATTGTGAAATATTATTACAATTTAAAATAACTGCTTTGTATGTGAATATATTGAAAAATATAATTTATTTCTGTGATCAAAGCTGAATTTTCAGCATCATTACTCCAGTCTTCAGTGTCACATGATCCTTCAGAAATCATTCTAATATGATGATTTGCTGCTCAAGAAACATTTCTGATTATTATCATTTTTCTTCAAGATTCTTTGATGAATAGAAATTTCAAAAGAACAGCATTTATTTGAAATAGAAATCTTTGGTAACATTATAAATGTCTTTACTGTCACTTTTGATCAATTTAATGCATCCTTGCTGAACAAAAGTATTAATTTCTTTAAAAAAAGACGCCAAACTTTTGAACAGTAGCAATATGATACACACCGGAGTATCCTCCTTCCTGAACCCGGCCTGTGTGAAGGGTCTCTCTTCTCCTTCACCGTCAGCCGTTCGTGGCCGCTGCAGCTCCTCTTCCTCGACGCTCGGCCCGCCCATCTCCATCTCACCCCCAAATGTGTCATCAAACTGCGCCATGGCCTCCAGGATGTCATCATCCGTGGTGAACAGGATAGTATCTCCGAACTGATCCAGTGCTGAAGAAAACAAAACCAAGATGAAGTTCATGGTTACATTTATTAGGGGTGAAACAATACACTCATGTCACGATACTTTAAACACAGCCAAAATAAAGTATAACTCTATTATAACTCTAAGACAAAATAGTAAAAAATACTATTCATTAAAATGCAAAATTTGGCATTACATCAGGAATGGATTTGAATAGGCTTGGGCTTTGTGCAGGGCAATGGTGACACAAGATTAGAAATATATAAATAATGTTAGAAGCATATGCTTGCACACCGAGTGACTACATGCATTTATTTTCATTTATTTTCAAAATATTAATTTTACCAGCTCATGCATTCTCTGGGAATTGAACCATGGCCTTGCTGTTCCTAGTGCCAAATCCTCTGTTTGAGCTACAGGAATGCAATTCATCTGCAAACATTTTGCTTTTAATTATCTTTTTGTCCATACCTCCTGAGAGCGTTCCAGAAGCTTTGGCGATTTCCCCTCGGAAGATGCAACGTCCATCAAGAAACATTTCCATTTCTCTTGCTCCTCTGAACGAGTGTATCCTGGACTTGTTGTAATTCCAAACACGGATCATTGCCAGGCAACATCTAACTCCCAGATCCACAGAGATAATGTGCCTGCGGCCCGGGGTGAACGGAGCCAGCCAGAGGTGCATGTCGTCCTGTGTCCGGTGTACGCCATCTATCAGGTTGGTAACGACCCGCGGGTCTTTCCCGTAGGCCGGCAGGATATTGATATCAGGCGGGTCGGCAGTGATGTGGATCGGTTTAACCGGCTCACCGGTGGAGGAAAAGATCTCGATACCATTGAGGCCAACGTAGTGACGGTCGCCCCACGTGGACAGGATGTTAACGACGAGGTGGCGACCTTGCGGGAGAACCGGTATTTCGAAGTCCTCATCAGGGTCACGAGGGTCATCTTCAGGGTCGTCAAAATCAGGCTGTGCTGGTGCAGAGGAGCGTCGGGTGGAAACAGGTGTCGGGCGGGACTGACGCTGAACAAACTCATCAAAAATATCGCCCTCCAACCCCATGTTGGAGATTCGCCCTCGCTGACACTGGTTAAACTTTGTTAAAGAGTCCCAGGATTCCATTAACGGGTCATCCGGTTCGCACCAATGAGGTTTGAGTCTTCTGTTACGGCCGGATGCTGGGCTGCTTTCCTCTACGGCAACAAGAACAAACAGATGAACAAAAAACAGTCATAAATGTACAAAAAGACTAATCATTAGCCCTAAAATGGTGCATAAATCCATGAGGAATTTATGATTGGCTGCATCCCAATTTGCACATTTCTGTTACTTTAGTTTTCTGACATACTTCCAAGTGAAACATGATATTCAACAAAAATACATATATTTAAAGGGTGGGATTTACAAACATTACAAAAATAAACATTTTCATCTTTGGAATAAAGTGCACCATAAAACCAGTTTATTATAATATATATATATATATATATATATATATATATATATATATATATATATATATATATATATATATATATATATATATAGCTGTAGAAGCTTCTAACTCACATTCCTCAACATTTGTCTACAAAAATGTCAATATCTATATTTTTTTCCCATTTCATTAGTTATTGATAGTTATCACAATGTTAATTTCGTACAATTACTGGGGAAGAAAATGCATTCCACATTGTTAGAGCTCAATAATTAATGAAATAACAAAAACACAACAGAATAGCTACCTTTTAACTTAGGCCCCACCCCCCCAAAATTCTGTTTTATGATTCACAAATTCATCAACAAAAATAAAATTAAGTCATAAAACTTTAAGTATTTAATAAATTGTTTTTTAAAACAATTTAAATGAAGATATAATAATTCACTCAAAACAAAACTGCATTTTTTTGTCAAATAAGTTGCTGCACAACAGAACTTGTATACTGTATAAATTAAAACGGATGAAAATAAAATGGATGAAAAAAATATCTTGGTTGAATGATATTCGATAACAGTATTTTAGTGTCATTGTTACACGTTACCTGTAGTTATTGTAGTAATAACTAGAAATTGTGCATAATTAGCCCTAAACCTATATTAAGTACATGCAATTAATTATTAAGGTATAATTAAGCAGACTTTTATTTTGGAAGTTTGTTGCGAAGACCTTTGAGTTTTAGTGTGTATTCGACGCGTTTAGTAGACGAAACTGCACCGCTTATTCACTCTGAGACGCTCCGACTTGCATGCAAAATTTTTTAGTGACGCATATATAGGCTAAAGATGACTCAAAATTTTATTATCAATATTGCAGATTTATTTTATCAATTATAAATTTATCGTCCAGCCCACAAACCCATCCACCAGTCAATGCATGCACAAACCCTAATCTTGCATACTACTCTAGGCGACTAATGCAAATACGGATGTAGCTTTGGTGTAGTTTGAGAAATGCACCTGTTGTGGTGAATTCGCTGCTGCGGTCCGGCTGTGTTTTGTTTATAGATCGTGCTGAACCTCTCCTGCCACTGATGGGCCGCTCCGCCCTCCCAAACTGCTCATCCCACAGATCCAAATCCTGGTCCAACCGATCACTCAAGTGTTGCTCTAAGTGTGATTCTTGTTCTGTCTCCATGCTCAGGTCCCTCTCATGTTTGGCTATTAACCTATAATTCAGCCCCAAATCGGGGTCCAAATCCAACGAATCAGAGCTGAATTCACCGGACTCTGTCCTCTGTGTTCCCTTGTGGCTCGAGGCCTCTTTGCAGGCACGCACAGGGTTGCACGAGATTTCAGGTAGCACTGAGTGTTTGGATTTGTGTTCGGATATACTCTGCTGCTGGAGCCACGGAGGTCGCTCTCGTTCCTGAGACCCTTCGGCTTCATCCGTTGTGCTCCGATTCGCAGGCTGGAGCCAATGCGGGATCCGACTGGAGGACGGCTGCGTGGTCACCGTCTTCATCGCCTCCACATGTGGAAGCCCGGCCTTCCGGTCAGAGGGAAAAGAGAGATCTAAAGGGGGCGAGTCTCTTTCTAGAGAGTCTCTTTGCATTGCCGCCGCACAGCTGCCAGGGTTAACTAGGTTAGTGGCACTGTCTGATTTGTCCTGGCTTGATTCTATTATTGGGAAATCAGCATTTGACTCCTGAGGCTCATGGTCATGTGGGCTGCAGTCTTGCAGACTGTGTCCTGAGGAGACAGGGCTTGGAGAGGTGCACTCTGGGAGATGTGGTTCCTGGAGTTCAATGGAGGTGCTGTAGTCAAAGACCTGGTTACCACAACCCTTCTCCAACTGACCCTCGAAAACCAGAGTGCTGTTCACATATAAGCGAACATGCCGAGCGCCCACGTCCAGATCCTGTCGGGAAAACACATGAATATTCAAATGGATTGCTAAATGTGAGTGCTACCAATGTGCATATAATTTATAGATAATTATCACAATATTCACACCATTACTGGGGAAGAAAATGCATTCCACATGTTTTTTAGACTTTAATAATGTGGATGGATAGATGGATGGATGGATGGATGGATGGATGGATGGATGGATGGATGGATAGATAGATAGATGGATGCTCTAGCTATAAGTGATAGTAATAGTGATGATTGACTTAGCGAACACTAAAGAACACTAAATACTGTAGACTAGGAAGGAAATCAAAGAGATCCAGGAAGAGCATCTATACATCAGGAATATGACAACAACACTCACACATTCTCACACAAGGACACAAGTCACACCCTACCGTTGAGTCTCTGGGGATCTGTACATCAGTTAACATGAAAAGAGATATTGAAGCTTCATTTCTGTGCCGGAGACGTCTGCAGTGATCTGATCAGACTGACGGAGCACTGGTGTGTGGGGGAG